>BMAV01014911.1:0-165163 GCA_019973955.1 Trichonephila inaurata madagascariensis
TTTTTTTTATATTTATATATATATATATATATATATATATACAGTAAGACCCCGCTTAGCGCTGTTTCGGCTTGACGCTATTTTATTTGAAATGTGGGATTCCCCGAAATTGCACGCAGTGTTAGAGTTCACGATATCTGAAGTAGTTTATCTGTGTTTCTTCTTTCCTGCGGTGTTATACGAATATATTTTTATCGTTTCAAACATTTGTTAACGTTATTGTCAGCATAAATGTATATAATATAACGATTGCTATAGTGACAAATATTATGATTTTTAGTTTTTAACATAGGTGATGGTAAAAAACACGAAAATAAAGTAATAAGAAAAATCTCACAAGAAACTAAAATGCAAGTGATTAGAAGATTAGATACTGGTGAACGTCAATCTCAAATTGGTGCTGCATTGAATTTGGCAACTTCAACAATAAGGACCATTCTTAAGAATAAAGAAAAAATACTGTCATCGGCAATTGAAATTACGATAAGCTCTGCAACTACAATTACCCGTTCTAGAGATAATACTATAAAGGAAATGGAAAAACGACTTTCTATATGGATTGACAACGAAATTGAACTCAATATGCCATTAAAAAAATTGAATGGTAAAATGCCTTACATATATATATATATATATATATATATATATATATATATATATATATATATATATATATATATTACAATTGTTTTAAAACTTATATTACCTTCGGGAAAAAACTACAAAATATTATTCAATCTACATTGACAAAATTAATAATTCTATTATTGTTAAGAATATATGGACATTATTAAGTACATCAAGGTAAAAATTTATTTCTATGTATACCTATAATTTTAAAGATTTATTTAATTCAATAGATATAGAAAAACATGTTTAAGATTCTTAAAATAGCATATAGCAAATACTTTTAAAAAGGATATTAAAATATGATAAATATATTTTCTATTATTGAATTAGTATTAAAAGAAAATTATTTTTTTCATAATAATGTTATTACCACAAATTAAGGTTTACCACAAGGGGACCAGCTAGCAACTGCTTGAAATATCTACTTGCATTTTTTTTGAAAAAGGAAGTATTAGTTACGAATCTTGTTACTTTTTAGATACATAGATGACTTAATTATGTTTAGTAATATAGTAGACTTTGTTCCTAACCTTAATTATTATACCCACTATTTAAAATTAGTAAAAACTAATTATAATAATGAGTCAGCTAACTTTTTGGACCTTCAATTAAAGGTTAAGAATAATTTGCTATTAAGTAATATTTTTGATAAAAGACTCATTTGATTTTAACATTATAAAAATGCATTTTTGGGGTAGTAACCTGCACCTATCAATATTTAGAAATATTATCTTAAATTTTATAAAAAGAAACAATGATTTAGTTACTGATAACATTTTAAAACAAAGTAATTTTGTGAATTTTGCAACAATTGTTTAGAATACAATTATCAAGTAAATTTATTCATAAATATATTTCTAATTTATATAAATATATTTTTATCTTAGTTCATTATTTTATTTAAAATTCCTTTTATTTAGTTTATTTAAAAAAAAAAAATTTGTAAGCGCCTATTTTAATTGCAATATATCGATTAGTATATAATCATCCAAGTTTATTTACTTTGTTATATATTTTTATTTGATTTTATCAATTCTTAAATTTGTTCATTTTCGTTTTTAAAACTTCCTTCATTTAGATTATTTTTAAAAAAATCTTAGTGGTTTGTTTAATTGCAAAATAAATATCCAAGTGGCGCCACTATTTTTCCTTCTCTAATAGTCTTTCCAATTATTTTAAGTCATTTCGCGCAGGGAGCTTATTCTGGAAGGTTGAATTTTCGATTTCTAGTAATTATTTTACACGTAAGTTTTTTTTTATTTTTTTAATTTTTTTTATTTTATTTATTTATTTTTTTTATTCTTCTCCTTGAGACATTCATTATTGTTGTCTTTTCTTAACTTCATTTTAATATTTTATCAGGTTTTTCTTCCACGTGTTGTATTAGGCTTAACTTTTCACCTTGGTTTTTTTCCCCTATTATGTCGAAAGTTTCTGCTGTACGGGAAGGTAGGATCCGTAAAAGCATTGCTAACCCAATTCGCTGGCTAATTCAGCGACAGCTTTACAAATCATAATAGGTCTCAGTTTAGTCAAAGACTTTTTGTATCTACATTTGTTGTGTCTGGTGAATTCCAATTTCTTCCTGCTTTAGCACTGTAGGTTCTAGTACTTCTTCACTGTTATTTTATATTACTATATATATATATATATATATGTATGTAACGATAATTAAATTAGATTTAAAATTAAATTCCCTATATAGTACTTAACTTTTATTTTCCATGAAATCTTCAAGTATTAAATATTAATCACCCAATTATTTCTCCGAAACAGAGGGCCTAACCACTAAACACTTCTAATCCCAGACCATTATATGCCTATACAATGGTCTGGGATATGAGTGTATTTGCCCTATGGAGATGAGTGAGGGAGTCTGGGGATGAGTGTATTTAGCCCTATATGTCAGCATTAACTTTCAAGTACAAATCATAAAATAAGAGATACTTCACACATCTGGGCTTAAGTGGTAAAATCACTTAGATTTTAATTTGTAGAAAACTCATTGAATAAATATCCTTTTTAAAATTAAGATTGGTTCCGACTCGAAACATGTCGTATATATATATATATACATATACATTAGTTGGTTTACTTAATCTACGTTTTCAGTATTTTTCATTTCTCAGTTATGTAGGTTATATAATACGACCATCCTTTCTTATTTTTAATTTTTTTCATCATATACTCCATTCTTATAAATAAAGGGTTCCCGAATTCAGGTATCCAACCATTTTGAGAAGAAATTCCGTGCGAACAATTATGACACAACACAATTATGATTAAATTTTCAGACATGCTATAGATGACGTTGAAACCACGATCTAATTAAAATCTACAGTATCTTTATTTTGAAAAATATAATATGACCACTCAATTCCATAAGAATTCATTTGATCTGAGAAAAAAAGAATTAATATTTGGAATCGAAATTAAAATCGAATTAACTCAATATTGAGAAGCTGTGTTAAAATTAAGTATGCTAAATTTTTGATAAATCATTTTCACATATGATATTTCATTTCAGATGGTTGTAAAAATATCAGGTGAAAATAAAACAAAAACTGAAAAACGTTGTATGAAGTACAATCACAAACAGTTCATACGTATATTGTAGCGTGACATATAAATTTAAAGGGGTACTATTTCATGAACTTTACAGAAAAATACAAATATGGTATGCATTTTATTGAAAAATTTCATAACATAATGATATGTAATTTATTATTATATTTGCTGGAACACATTTGAAGAAGTACAAATTGAGATTTAAAAATTTTTATAATGTTCGATCCAAAAAGTTACGTAGTATAATTTTGTTGCACTTTGTAATAATTTAATTTTGTTGATATATTCTAATTTACCAAATCTCACTTATGTGTAATAAAGATAAAATTGATATGTCCACGGTCTAAGCGCGGGGGAAGAAACTATACTTATTATTAAGTAAGAAAATGTAAAAAATATTATTTTATTCAAAATGAAAATATTATGAAAGACCAATAAATTTAATTATAATAAAAATAAGAGTGTTATTTTAAAGCTATGATCATATATAAACTAAAAAATGAAGGAATGAAAATTAAATTTTTTTGTTAAATAAAACTTATGCAGGCTTTTGAAACACTTCCCAATTTAATCTTATGAAGGAAAACATTATTTTGTAAAAATGTAATTTATATTAATTTATATTTTTTAAGAAAATATTTCTTTCGAAACAAAACCTTTCGTGCACGAAAGGGATTAAAATATTTCAAAAAAACAACAGAAAAACTTTAAAACTATTTCGTACCAAAGAAACATACTCTATTTGTTGAAAGAAAAATTTTAATATAATTTCAAAAAATATGAATTTGAAATGAAATTTAATTCTCTAAATTTCTTATGATACAATTTCAGGGAGCAAAATACTTGCTTTAATCTTATATTTTGTTATTTGCATAATTTGAGGACTTAAATTACCTTTTTGTTACTTATAAGAACATAAGCGAATAACTATTTGCTCGAAAGAGTAAATATTCATTTACAAATACAGACTGTGATACAACAAAACATTTTTGACTTCTGAAGAAATTACATTTTGTTTCTTGACTAAAGGTACTTTCAGTTTGATCAAATAGAAACTAAAGTAACACATTAAATAGGAATTTATGAAAGAAGGAATTTATTTTAAATGTATTGCAAAAATGTAAATTTAAATGCTCCGAATACAATTTTAAACTGGGAGAATGCGCCCACCCTGTATTAACGTCAGTTGTCGCGCGGGGTGAAAGAGACACCACAATCCTTTCTTTAGTAATTATTTTTACTATACATGCTAAAAATCGTAGTTCCGGTGAAAAATTTAATTAAGAGAAAGTATACTTACCTACTATTAAAGACTTTCCACTTTTTTGATAATTTGAGAAATAAATCCAATCAAGCTGAAGTAAAAAGTTTCAAGTGTGCCTTGCTTTAATAAAGGACGCAAGTCACAAACACTTACGCTAATATTACATGAATGATATTTGCAGGCAAACCTTTCATATTTTGTTCAAGCTATTGTAGTATTATGGTCCCTAGGTGATTTACAAATAGCATGTTGAAATTTTCCTTTCTTAGGTCTTTTGACAAGGCACAGTGTGTCTTGTGGTACACTTGTGGATGCATACCTTTTTGGATGGAGTTTTTTTGGATTTGAAAATCTTCTTTTCGACTGAAACGTTTCATGTTCATCGCTTTCCTGAAATTTACTTTCGCTATCCTGATTAATATCCATTATTATTTCATCAAGTTCTTCCCTTGCTTGATCAGTTTCAACTTCATCCAATAGAAACTGCAGATGCCCATTTCCTTTTTTTTATATACAGTAGAACCTTTTTTGGGGGGAGGGTCATTCTTTATGCAATTTTATTTTTGCACAATCTTATTTTTTATGCAGCGTATGCATTTGAATGTCTTTGGTGCCACTGTAATGTTTTCTATCTGTTTAACGCTGGCGTAACGGAAAATGTTAGGGCACCCTCGCCCCTGAAAGTCAGATTCCACCTTTAATATTTTATAAATTGGGTAAATATGTATTTAGCGTTAGTCAGGGCTTGGGCCCCTAGAGTCCTTCCCCCCTCCCCGTGATGTGATGTTGTACGTTACGCCACTGAAATGTAGACACTATATTATGCGCAATCTCCCGACAATGCGCATTCAGTTGCTTTCTCTCAACGCTCCAGCAGATTGAAAACCAAACTTCCAATGACAGTGACATTGTCAATAATTTGATAGATTATGAAGACGGACAAGAAGAACCGGATTCTTTGAGAGTAGATAAAAATATGCAGGGACACAGCTTTCCAACAAATTGGAAAAGCATTTTCTTAAAGGAGTATAAAATTCCAAAAAGGGCTTCAATCATGTATATCTGGTTATCGTGACATTTACAAGCAACTGTGTGTGACCACCCGACCTTCGTCACAAAAACTTATCTCTTACTTTATGTTGCCAAAAAATAAATCAATTGAAATTGTACGTTCAAGTGACGAAAGCGATTTTGAACTTATTCATTGTAGGCCTTTGGATTACAATGAGTAGCAATGAACTATATTTGTGCATTTTGAAAACTTATCCGTGTATACAATGAGAAACTATATGTTTTTAAAATGTTTCCATGTCTAATATTTAATTATTTATTTGGTTATGGAAGTACTCTTACACAAATTTCGTAAATAATTGGCATATTTTATAAATGCGACTTTTTTATGTGGTCCCTATCCACCACATAAAAAAGTTTTCTGTAGTATTTCCACGAATTAGTTTGTTATATGTAAGAATTTATGAAATGTTGGAATATTTTTTGTGCTTTTATTTTTATGCTGTCCATATCTACCTCACAAAAACAGGATCAACTGTATATATTCTGCTCATTTACATTTATAAACCATAATGAATCGTACAACAGAGCAATAAAAACTACCAAGTCGTTCACAGAGGGAAAAATGTAGCCTGTTCATAGAAAATATTTCGGAACAAAAGTTATCGTGCTTGGAACTCAGTCACCCTAAGTACCTCAAGGTTGCACAAAAAATGCTTGTCACTCCCAAAAAAGAGGGAGATATGTGACAAATATATTTTAGTTCCCATGAAGACTGTTATATAGAAGGATATTAACGAGGTCATTGATAACAAATGAATAGTTTTCCCAGAATTAAAAATTTCGTGAGCCTGGGGGTGACTCTTGGCCCCACGCGTCCTCTCTCGGATTAGGTTTTTATCAATTAATCATATTTTACTGCATAATTAATGTAACTAACTGTTTTGGTGAGGGTTTTCTTAATTTCTAAGCAGTGTCAAAGAAGAGATCAGCATGTGAGTGAGTTCAGTTCAGTAATGTATATCTCATATTATTCAACATAATAATTTTTAACAGAAACTGGATTCAAATACATTGAATCTGTACTGACTATGAAGCTCATAATTTTAGACACCAAACCCACCAGGGCATCATAAAATGAATAAATTCATCAACAATAATGAATTCTTAAATCTTTCAGCATTAAAAGAGGTTTTTCAGAATTCTTTCTATTCCTTTCATTGACAAAAGTCACTCGCTGTGTACAGAATAAACCACTACAATGAGTTCAAATGAGTTTAATTTCATATCTATCTAGAGGTACTAAGGTTATTATCAAACGTCAATTAAAATAAATGAAAGCTACAGCTTCAGAAAAACAGTCGAAAAAAAGACGAAATAATTAGTAAAGATGGAAGAAAAATAATTCACACACACACACTTTCCGTGACTTGCACAGAATGCTACAATTTTTAATGGAAAAATACATATAAATATAACCAATCAAGATAAAAACTGTCATTGTTGTGCAATAAAAATGAATTGTTTGTCCAACAGCCTAAAATATTATTTTTAGATTTTAAAGCCTTTATTATTATTTTGTTTTCCAATTCGTAAGATAAGGAGTAAAACATAGGTTGTATTTATACTACACTTTGATTGTGTTAATTTTAATGAAACTATTTTTTATATTTCATCAATGTAAAAAATAGTTTTATAAAACTTAACAAAATTTTATTTGATTATTTTTGTATCATTATATTACATTACATTAAAAAGAGAAATACATATAAAAGTTGAAACTTGTGTTTTTAAATATGTTGGCGTACAGAGCTTGGGTCTCCCATGTTCTTACAGCAGTATAAATTGTCCTTGTGTGTAAATGTGAAACAAAAAATTTATTTAAGACAACGTTGCAAATGCAAAATAAATAAATAAATAAATAGGATGTATTTGCTCTTTTTAATAAATAAAATAAAATGCAAGAATAAAAACAAATTTCGTGTAAGAAATTAAAAAGTTTAGGGAGGAGAGTCTCCCCAATGAAATGAATTAAGTTATTTAAATGTTATGATACGAAATATTTACAGCGAATTAAATTTTAAAATTAGAACTTTCAATCAAGCAATCAAGATGATGCGCTTCACAACTGGCACAAAAACACAACGATTACAATCAAAATGATATTTTATCAAGTTCATTAATTCATAGAAGATTATGAATGCTTTTCCAAAATATGCAAATATAAACATTTTGAAAAATTAGTTTACGTAAAGTGAAATTGCTTCATTATTTAAACAGCATCAAACTACTAGTGAAGAGTTAACACTTTCCACATAAATCTTTTCATTATAAAAGAAAAAAAAGAGACCCAAAATTTTCCATCATCCAGCAAATAGTTCTCTAACTATAGAGCCTGGGATTTCCGTTGTTTTCTTCCGCGTGGTGCTTCCCTGTACTTCATATGTTATAAAATAATCTGACGGGCAATTTATCACGCTATCATCACCATTTCATTTCTCAGCGATCGATAACATAAATCACAATGAAGCATTATTCCTCAAAGTCCATTTTAATCTTCATCGAATTTCTTCCAGAAGCAATTCATCATCTATCGAGGACACTGGAACGTAAGCAGTAGAAATATTTACTCTTTAGTTTCTTATTATTAGAAAATTTTCAAAATGATTTGTCTGATACAGAGTTTTATTTCCATTTTTCAAAAAGAAGTGCATCACAATTGCCGCAAAAGCGAACCCGTATTTAGCGATTATCTATACATTGCAAAAGAGAACGAATATTTTGTTTGCTTAAGGTCTGAGAATGATTTAATTGGTTTTTGGGAGTTCTTATCAAAGTGCGAAATTCGAAGGAAACCTCGGGTTAATCGAAAAAATAAGAGCATCTGAACGTTAAGCTTAATTCTATATATTTGCATTGTAGAGACAGTTGTTGCTAGAGATTGTAACCCCGGTTTATGTCGCTTTTGAATGAAAAAATGAGCTTTGCCTCGAATGAAACTCGGTTACATTACTGTAATAGGATGAGAAAAGAGCATTAATTTTTTTTTTTTATAAATTTATAATTTGCAATCCTTTTATGTTTTTAAACAGTATACATAACTGATTGCTAGATACAGTTACCTACAATTACGCAAAAAGCTATAGTAGTTCTTCTCGAACTTTTAATATTTGCGACCCAATATTCAATTATAATTTTCATCACGCCCCCTTTCCATACAAATTACAATGCAGAAATTCAATAATACTATACCTTGACGCTAAAGCTACACTATGACTTTAACCTCTTAAGTGCCATCGGCGTATATATACGTCTACTCAACCAGAGCATTAGATTCCTCAGGACGATTATATACGTCTTTCCAAAGTACTCTCTTTTCTGTGCACTGCTATCCATAAAATTATTCCAAAGGCTTTGAAATGCAATAAAAGACCTTGACAGTGTTAGGGCAGAAGATTTGCTTATTTATTCCTTTCTCCCCATGCATCACATACCTGCTCCTACGTGGAAAACGGAGGCATTGGGAAGCGAATCGTGTAACTTTTAACAGCAGTTAAGGGATTATTTATGAGCCATACAAAAAAAATTATCAAGATAAGTATAATTTTATATACGACAAGCCCATGCGGTCATTGGTAATTATTAATGTTGTTCTTAACTTAGTAATGTTAAATTAGTTACGAATACATGTACATATACTGATACATTTATAAGTGTATTATATCAGTGTAAATTTTTAATTTTATTTTTTATTATAGTCAGAATGCATTTTGTTTGTTTACTTTCAGTAAATTAATATATATATTTTTTTAAAATAACATTTTGTTTTTGACTTTTTAATACGCTCGTGCCCCCTCGTAGAGTTATCACGCCCCAGTGAATGCTTCCCACACTTTGAGAAACGCTGAGCTATAGGCAATGGGCTTGTATTACTAAAAAATATGATCAAATGACTATAATGAATCTTAAGTGTGTACTTCATATTTTTCCCATTACCATCCCACCACAAAAGTATTCAAATAACTTAAAAAGCTTTCGTTTCACTATAATTAATCTGTAATTGCCTAACTAAAAGCGCATCTATTAGCATCATTATAATTTCCAGCTGAAAGAAGTCAAAGGAAAAATTAGGTAATGATTCTGCTTCTCAGAAGCACACTGGATATGTTTTCCTCCCCGCATATCACTCCATATGATAACTTAGAAAACAGTTTGCTTTACGACGAAATTAATTTGTAATAATACTCCCAAACCACTACTTATGATGATTAAGAAGCCATTTAATCTTAAACTGAAAGTACTTACAACAATTTACACAATAGTTTTTGGAAGTATGAGTTATAAAATGTGCAACACACTCCATTAATCATCATCTGAAATCCTTAGTTACAGTGGTTTCTTCATATGCTGTGAAAACATGAAATGAATGAGCTTCAAACATTTCATCAATGATTAACTATGGATAAAAGTAAAAATATGTTTATCTTTAAGTTATAGTATCCTTAAAACCTTCACTTGTTGTCCTCAGTGTATAATATTTTACTGCTAATTGCAGCATCGAGTGTTGATAATTTTCAGTTTCAATAATATGTATTCATGTAATATTTGATAAAAATAAAAACATACGCATCAGTGGTTAAGTTCATTAATTCAAAATTAAGATTTTTGGAAGGATAATCGACATTTAAAATAAGACCTTAAGATTTCTTTATAATATTTAATTCATATTCCGCATATATGGTATATAGAGACATGTCCTCCTTTTTTTTCTAAAGGATTAAAAACAGTATTTTGATATATTTATTTATTAGTGATTCCTCTTTAAAAAGATTAGACCTTGAATTTTTGAAAATGCCTTACTAACCGGTTTCTAATATTCCCTAAAATATTATGATGTAATTTCTATAAATGAACTATATTTTCCTTTTCTTGAACTCGTGACTACATTTTTTATGTTATTTTTTCTCTGTTCATCCTTCCATATATAAATGTGAACATTGAATTATTCCCCCTATTGTAATTTTATTCTTGAGCGAAGTACATACTCAAAATAACTACTGATTCTATAATGAGATAAACGTTGATGTGATAAAAATTAAGAAGCTATATATATATATATATATATATATATATATATATAATTTTATTCAAATCAGTCGCAAAGAAGAAGACAGATCTTTAAGAGCGACGAGAATTCATTGTTGAAAAGTATATGTTTGCAAATACAGGATTCAGAGCAGGAATACTCGCAGAATAAATCTCATAAGGTCTTTACACCTTCAACAGTACTCAGACACAATTATCAGTGTCTAAAATACAGGTATATAAAAATTATTCACAAGAAATCGCTCATTCAACAGCCGAAGTAATCACTATTCGCTTCAACAATCATAGCAATACTAACTAATCACTAGTCAAAACCAGACCGACTGACTTTCGACCAGCATCACTCTGTTTATATCCCTCACGGATAATTCGAGAAAAGATCCGCTTGTGTTATAGTTCTTGAAATTAGTGTATTTCTCTACTAATTTCTAGAAGAATCCACAAAGGGTCCCAAACTCACCAAAAATGGCGCCAACTTGGCTCTTTAACCAAGACTTTACCAAGTTCCATTGAATCACCATTATAACGTAAGGGGGACGGTGTTGCTTGTGAATATTATAATTTTAACGTAAATTAAATCTAATTTAGAGTAAGATAAAGACATCACACATCCAAATACAAATTATTTACACTATTTTACACAAAATGCGTAACACTGTATATTGAAATTCAAAATAAATTCCAACGTTAAATCTTTTGGCGTAAGTTTAAATTAATTAAAGTATTATTTATGTACATTATAATGGAAAAAGAGAAGTAACTTTGATGAAACCTCACAAATTGTAGAAATTTGGATTAGTCCTTTTTAAACCAAAATTTTCGAAAACATGCGTCCGATTACACAAAACTAATTAGTAACGTTCCACACATACACATTTATAGTTGAATTGATGTCCAAGACTTTTCTCCTGACTTCTTTATATCGGATAAAAACCAACGACGACATAAATTCAAAGTCGCATTTCCTTCAAAACGAAAAAGTTTTATTTTTCTTAACAGAACTTTTGCTGTGTTGAAAGAAAAGCGTCATTCTTGACGTAAGACAAAAAAAAAAAAAACATTCCTGTAAATTTAAAATTCAAATTAGTTGCGCGATACGAGTCTTGAAGTCAGCGTGAGGTAGGAAGTAATTGAAAAGTCGAGTCAAAGAAAAGATATGAAAAGGTCGAGCAACATTGTGACAGATGAATACTTGATGGTTGAAAACTTTAAAATTCCAGATCTCTCATGGAAGAAAATGAATAGTTTTTCAGAGAGGTGATGCCACGACGGGTGGCGGAATGCTATTTACACACTCAAAAGTTGCAGAAGCAGAAAAATAGGGGATTTAACTTTTGTCACTTCGAAGAAAGCAAATAGGATACAATGTATCCTTAGAATAAACAAACAGGTGAAGACACATCGAACGTAGTCGCATATGAGCTGTAAACTTAGCGTAGGAGATTTAGAAAATGGGGAACAAAAAAAAAAGTGCAAAAGAATAAACTAGGGGCCCAGGGTATTATTTAAATGGGCTTGTGCAAGACCACTTTGGGTTTATTAGCGAGCACCTTTATTCGCAAAAAAAAAAGAGAAAAATTTATAATCTAATATTTGAAGCGCAGTGCATCTGAAAAAGTTGTTGCTGTCGTAGGCGTTTATAAGGTCGTATGCATTATTTTTTGAGCGTAGGAGAGGGATTTAGGTTATTAAATAAAAAAAACCGTGTTCTATGTGGGGTAATTTCTTCTGAAAAATTCATTTACCAGGAATTGTGGGCTCAAAAGGCTTTAAAAGTTACCTGTGTAGTTTTATGTTAATGTACGACATATGCACGAAGTCTTATTTTGGCAATATTTAAAAAGTTACGATAAAGAAAATAAAAAAAGGCTTAAGTTTAAATAAAATTATTTTCTAGATTTTTTTTTGACAAGTTTATTCATCGTATCTCAAACATTCAAATTTACACAATTTTGCTTAATGATATGCAATAAATTAGACTTCTTATTTATTCTTATTTTTTTGAACAAAATAAATACATAGCAATAAAAACCTTACGACATTTTATGAATACAGTTTTCTACCGATGGTGGTCCAATGTCTAAATAAGCATGTATTTTTTATCAAAAAATTGCTTCTTTAATACACTTAAAAAATCCATGGATAAAAAAAATCAACAGTAACTATAGTAATCGAAATGTGTCACACCTCAACATTCCCATTTTGCTTCCCTAAAGCGTATCAAGCATTAAACAGGAAGTAATTACTTTAATATCATTTAAAACAGCTTTCGAAAATTTAATTCGAGCAACTCTTAGATCAAGAATCCATTAAAATTCATGTATTCTTCGTATGCCACGGAAGAAATTTTTTTCGGATTAAAGGCTTTGTGTAATATTTCTGAATCGATTTTATCCTGAGGCGCTACATAAATTAGTAAATGCGTGGGCAATTTGATCTGTTCCTAGTATTAACATTTTGGATCGAAAATACTTAATCTGATTAACTTGTCGTATACTTTATTATAGTCCCTTCACGTGTTTCTAGAGAAAACAAGTCGAAGATCCAAGAAAAATATTTGAGTAGAGGAAAAAAAATGTCACGCCAATTTAAGAGCTCAGAGATATTTCTACACATGAGCTTTTTGTTCTCAAGTCATTTAAGCAAAACTGTCGCGTAATATTGTTTAATAAAGTATTTGAAATTTGATTATTTAAAAAACCAATCCTTTTTATTGAACATTTTTAAGCAGTGATAAAATTGAAACTTCGTTTTTTGCTATTTTATTTACGGTTCAAAGGCTATTATTTTCCCTTGCTAATTTTATTACTCGTGGTATAATCTGTATTCCGTATAACGTCTTATACTAGGCTTTTAATTTGAAAATGCTTGGATAAATATTATTTGCTGTGATAATAATATTATTTTTCTTTCATTTCTTTTTAAAAGATTTTCTTTATCAACGACATTGAATAATTTTTAATTATATACATCAGCGTTTCTCAAACTGTGGGGCCCACCCCTAGGGGGGCATGAAATCTCTGAAAGGGGGTGCGAACATACTGAAAAGTCGTAAGCAAAAGATTGTTTTTCTTAAAAATTAATTATTGAAGACAAACAACAAAATACATTCTCACATGATAAAAAATAAAATACACATTTACACCCATAGAATAAACTTATAAATGTGTCAGTACTGCACAATATATTTTAAAATTAATTTAACACAATACTATAAAAACAAGTTTAATAATTACCATTGACCCTATGTGTTGTGTGTTGGGTTTGTCATATATAAAATTACTTACAAAAATGAACACTTATTTTGATAATTTGTACGGTTTATATTAAATCCTTTAACTGCTGATAAAAAGTTACTGTATTCTCTCACCAATGCCACCGTTTCCCACGTAAGCACACGAATGTCATGTATTTAGGGGGTGAGAGAGAAAAGAAATACATAAGCAAATCCTCTACAATAAGTAAATCTTTCGCAAATACTGTCAAGGTTCTTTTATTGTAATTCAAAGTCTTCGGAATAATTTTACGGTTAGAAATGCACAGAAGAGATCGTACTTCGGAAAGAGGTATATATACGTTCGGGGCAATTAATGCTTTGGCTGACCGAGACGTTTATATACGCCGGTGGCACTTCCGAGATTAAAGTCGCATTGTAGATTTAGAGTCGAAGTATATTATTATTGAATTCAATATATTGTTGTTGTAAGAGTGGAGTGCGATGAAAATTATGATTGAATATTTGGGTCGCAAATGTGGAAAGTTTGAGAAACACTGATATACATGTTTATCCAAAACTTATTTACGTAAATGAACTCATAAACTTTTAATCTGATAAGTATATTACTAAGAAAAAAATATATCGTTACACAACCATTGAAACTGTATCATTTATTTTCGTATAAAATAGGACAAGATACAGAAAGCAATTTAAAATATATTTTATGAGTCGGTTTAATTTCAGAGATAATACTGTTTGTATGTTTGTGTGTGAATTTTCTTTATTTTCCAATGACACAGAACTAAATCACAAGACAAACATTTGAAACTAGCATGCAATATCTCACAAAATTTGAGTAAATATCTAAATATAGCGGTTTATCATTGTGTTTCGTGTTAAAAATCATAAAGTTAGAGGAAAAAAGAGTCTATAATGAAACAACATTTTTATAGTAGTTACAAAGGTAATTTGAATAATTTCAAGCATGCATTTTACTGAAAGGATGAAATTGCTTTTTCGTGTCAATTGGTTATTCTAGAATTTTTTTTTCTTATAATTTATACACACAAACATAAAATGCAGGATAATAATGGAGATCTAATTTAGATGTTTTTGTATTATATCTCATTTCATTACAATAACTACTTTCAAATTCCATATGTTCTTTAAAAATATATATATATGATTCTATTTTAAGCAGTTGATCAAGATTTTGATTGAAAACTTTTAGAAGAAAGGACAAAAGAAAAAAAAAAAGATGCACTGTTGGAAGAACTATTGATTAAAATTTTAATGGGTGTTATAAATTGATTTTCATCAAGTATTAAAATTAAAGCAATTTTACAACTACACTCTGTGATGGGGCTTTACGTAATATTTCTATTAATCCTCTTGGGGAATCTTTGAGGCCAGCAATCGAGTTATTTCACAGCCATCCCTCTCAAAAAGAAATCTTGATATGCAGATTAGTTAGTATATATATAGTTGAAGTTTAATAGTCGTAGGAGAAGGAAAAGATGCTGAGTAGCTGAAAGCAGTGTTGTTACGGTAAGTATCAGAATTTAGAAGCGTGATTATAGGACGGGCTTTAGCTATTAAAATAAATTAAGGAAATTAGGATTCTTAAAATAACTTTGAGTAAAGTTAAGCTATTCGGATTTCGGGCGCTTATTCTCATAGGGTTTTGAGCTAGTGTTCTATCACTCTAAAGTATCCCTTTACAGTTTGCTTGTCTTAGATTATTATATTTGGTAACAATAAATTGGCTTTGGTAATAATAAATTTCTCATGCTAGTTTGGGTCATCAATCTTTGCCTCCTACAGATTTAGGTCAAGTAGATTAAGATGTGGCTTCCCCAGGTGGGAGGCCATTACAACTCGTATTATTCATAATTATGTTTTATACGCTGACCACACACACATTTCTGTAAGTATATGGTTCTTAATGTATATTTCAAATTAAAAGTTGTCTGCTCGGGGCTTAGAGGTAGCTTGCCCCATTCGTAAGCCAAAGGTTGTGGATTTGATCCTTGCTGGAGTCGTTAGATTTACAGAATGCGAAAATCGTAGGCATGCATGTCATGTGGTTATGTGGGGTGTAAAAGATCCCATGAGAATCAATTTGCCTCTGGTACTCTCTGCAAAATAAAATCATGGCAATATTTAGCATCCGGGGAGAGTCTGAATTAAAATTAATTCAAGTGTTAAAATTTTGTAGTGGGAGCTACCACTAGATGGCACCACCATGAAATGGCTCTCACTTTTGGGACTTACAGTATCTGTAAAAGCTTTAATGCCAATATGTAGCCCATTAGAAGAAAAAAAATTAAAAAACAGTTCTTTTGATGTTATATATGGTACATTTCATTATGTAATACATTTTTTTCTTTCATTATAATCTTATATAAGAAAAATATTTTTCTGCTTCGTACACAAATCAGCATATTTGTTACGTAAATTCTCTCATACATAATTAACAAAGACAACTAAAATAATTAGATTTCTTTAAATATTTTTTACAATGCAGAAAGCTTTTTTTACACACGCACAATCAACTAAATTAGTCAAAACTATTAAAAATGACTTTTAAATTACCAAATAAGCCAATATTGTTTTCTTTTATGAAGATTCACTTTTGCTGCTTAATCTTGTTTTCTTTAGTACATAATAACCATAGTGTGTCGAGGATATTACACCTAGAATATCAGTACAAGCTGCTAAAAGTACATACTTAACATTCCTGGGTCCATAGATAATCTCCAGCTAAGGAAGTAAAATTCATCCTTACATAAATCGGCTTGTCTCCTTGCATCAACCGGTGATGGATGCTTTGCTGATGGATTTCTGAACGCTGCTGTCGAAAGAAATTTTCTTTCCTTGTACAAACCAGCAACCGACGAAAATTGGTGCTTTTTTTCCAGATATTTCAGATAAAAGCCCATGGTGAAACGTGGAGACTACACGAGGATAAAGGGGATCATGTGTATGGTACCGTACAGCATAATCGTTGTCGCTTTGGTTTTGGTTTGGAAGAAAATGACTGCTTTACCGGATTTCTTTGTCAATATTTAAAAATTTATCCACAGTAGAAATGCTTAAATATAGCAGACAAAATAATATTCAATGTATAGTAGTATGTAGTAGTGAGAAATACTTTTCAGTGAACATAAATACCAGAAAGAAAACTGTATTTTTGGACTAAAATTCATGTTTTTGAAATATATAACCTGTAAGTGATCTTATACGTATTATATTTAATTGCTTTGTCAACAACTTAACTGGCTTTCCCGTACGTTGAATGAGCACTAATATCTACTCTTTTTATCTTTGATTTTTTTTTTCATTCTTATGGTGAGAATTTTCGTGCTAGAGTTTTTAAGAGATGCAGTTTGCTTATGATATTGAAATACTTCTTATACGGGATTCTTCCGGGATTTTCTTTGTGGTGAAGGTGGGAATTTTTCATTGAAGGCAAGAATTTAGATTCTTGACAATATTTAATAAAGAGGGATTGACAAGGCCATGTGCAGTTTGTTGCTTGAGAAGAAATGAAAATGGAATGATAATCCAAAAGGTCCGATATTATCTTTGTACCCATAGTAATATAAGACAGTATTACACCATGCGTCAAATTGTGTTTGCATATACATATTCATACACTTATAAAATCCTCTACCGTTTAAAAAAGAGGTACGAACATGGTATTTTTTTAAGGTTTATGAAACCTTCTTCATAGCAGGTAGAGTGTACTTATAAAAAACAAACAATTAAGGGATTATGTGTTCCACAATTATAAAATAAAAAATTGCGTAAAAAATTTAAAATTGAAAATTAAAATAAATTCTTCCATTTTCACATTCTGTTAAGCATTAGGCTTAGTTATATGAAATAAAAAATGTGCCTTTTTTGGACCATTTGAACCCAAAACATTTGGCCGTTTAAGAAGTTAAAGGCAATTATTATGTATTATATTTATTGCTGTAGTACTCAGACATTGAGCAAAGCATTTTATTTTACGTACTTTAAAATACAAGGATGTGACTGGGAAGGCTACTCAGCATGTTCATTTAATTCTGAAGTTTAACTCTAAGAATTTTTGTAAAGTAATTGTTATTTTGAGATGAATTCATGATATAGAGCTGGCTCACTTCAAGTTATCATATATAGATTCTAAAGTAGTACATATTCACTATGCTGTTACAAATCGAAGACTAGATACAATATTTGCTACGTTTCAAACTTCCATATTTTTAGAGCATTTTAATAATATATCAATCTGATTTAAAAAAGAAAAAGAAAAACGTTTAAAGATATTTTGATAACTTCGGTAAAAGGGATCAATATGTGGTTAAAAGCATTATAAACTGCCGAGATGACGTTGTCACTGAGCTTTCATCGCGATTTCTATTAATGTCCTCTTGGGGTTTCTTTGGGGCCGAAATGGCAATTCTTTCCAACCAACTCAAGAAGAAGAACGTGGTTACGTAAATTAGGAATTATATATATATTGGAAGTTAGCAGTAGAGTGGAGTCTATGTCGGATCTATGTCTATGCGCAGAAGTGATTGTTAAGTGGGAAGTGAAGTCGCTAAGTGAAGGGTTAGCTGTAAAGTGATTTGAGATAAAGTTAGAAGAAGCCTAACTCCGTGAAATAGCCTAGCCATGCCGGTACTGCCGGACCAAAGGTGGGTTCGAGGCCATAAGGAAAACTGTTTGATTAAAGCCACATCAGAACAAATGCCGAACGTAGCTGATTATCTAGGATACAGCGGTAAGCAGTTTTATATAAGCTATAAGGAAAAGGCGTGTATTAGTGATAGAGAAATTAACCTATAAAGTTAGATTCAGTGGTTAAGTACGCGACTATTTGGTAATACGTGTTGTGACTTCTCATTCTAGATCAACTTACTTAATTATTAGTGTTGTGTATTGTGTTTAAGCTAAGACCTTAATAAACAGGTTTAAAAATGAATGATTTGAGTGGTCCTTCGTTCTTCCCCACAGAAACAAGTCGCCTAGATAATGTAGAAATGAGGTCCTCATGGGCAGGGGCCTCACAACGTAGATATTTGATTATTGATGAGATTTATTGTGTGAAAAAATTATTATAAATAGTAAATCGTGGCACTTATGGCATATGATTATGTGGCATGTAAAATATCCCTTAAATATCTCTTTGGCTCTGGTTCTGTTGGCAAAATTAAGTCACAGTAATATTTGCCATCGAATGAGCGCTTGAAATAAAATTAATTCGAGTGTCAAAATTTTGATAGTGAAAGTTACCACTAGATGATGGCCGCGGTAACCAAGTGATGAAGGTAATGAACTCGTGGCCGGCATGTCATGAGTTAGAGCCTAGTATCACTGAAGACCCACCGTGTTGAGGGGAGCGTTGCATGTTAAATCTGTCGAGGCTCGAATGTCCTCCCATTGGTGTGTTGTGGGAGTTAGGAGACAGGGGATACCAGCTCAGATGTCGATCTCGTGACTTGACTGTGATTCAAAATTACGAAGTCTGTCACCAAAGGCATTCGAGTATCTGAATATTGTGACGTTAATATTCACTCATTCACTCATTTAGCTCCTAGATGATGCCACCACTGACATAGCCCTCCCAATTGGGAACTTGTCGTGTTTTCAAAGGCTTATCTGCCAAAATGCCGTCTATTTGAAAAGAAAAAAAATTCTTAAAGTAAATTATTCTTGAGAAGAAATTGTGAAATATTTCCAATTTCTCAGAAAGAGAATATATATATATATATATATTTCATTTTGTTTGGAATGAAATATTTAATACCAGTGGATTACAACTGCTGCATGTTACTTGTGGATGATAAACATATTTGTGGAACGTGAGACTCCTATATATAACTGAAAAAAGGAAAATAAGCTATTTTAATATGGAATTTTCTTTGTCAATTAATAATAGACCAATATCAAAATCTCAATTAATATAACTTTAAACAATATATAATTTAAAAAAGAAATTTAAGCATAGTTCTTGAGAAAAATGGGAAAACTGTAATGATAGGAATATTTAAATTTTCTTTAACAAATATTAGTTGATTCTGAAATAACTATTACATTTATTAAGCTATTTATAACATTTCACATAAATTATTAATAAATTTTGTTAAAAAACAGCAAACACGAAATTAATAGTTTAAATTTAAAAAAAATGTTTACTTATTTTAATAGTCTCCAAACATTTTGTTTCTTTTATAGTATTAATTATAATACTAAAATGATTAAGTAAAATATTTGAAAACTATGTAGAATTCAATTCGACTTTTTATAACTAGAGGAGGGGGAAGGGAGTACCCCATGTCTGCGTAACAGCGGACCAACCCCCTTTGTATAAATAATACAACTGTAATTGGCATGTATTATGTAGTTCTAATTACGTGTTCTTTTTTTTCCCACAAAATTCGTTCTTCTCTTCTGTTAAATTCATCACTGAAGTTGCATCATCGTTGAACACTTCATTGATAAAGTCCTCAGATTTTTGATAAATTTTCAGCTCTTGTAGCTTTCTTGGATAGTTGAGTATTTATTTCCGTTGATTGTTAATTAGTCTTAGTATGAGACAATGCCTTTTTCCTCACACAACGATTCCAGTCTAGGCAATCGTTGCAATATTTTTCTGCGAGAGTTTGCAATAATGTACTATTGCAACCCTATTGGTGACGTTATATGAAACAAAACACATGGATACGATTTCGGAGCATACGACACATGTGAAATCGAGTTTGCCAACTTGGCGAATTAACTTGAAAGTTGACATTGTTGCAGAAGTACGTAATAAATTTATAACAGCATCACGAAAAACTTTTTTTCATTTCGAGAGAGATAACTTAAAATTTGAGTACCCCTTATCTTTTTTTCAGATTATTTCTTTACCTGATTAAAGAACATTTCCTAATGATTCCCGGTTTATTTATTTTATTTAGAAGTAATTATTAAGGATAAATAAGAGGAAAATTGTAGTGAAATGAATAATAAGTTATAATGAATTGGAAAATCTTCGAAATTATGTGTTTTTATCTGCTTCAATATCATTTTTACAATTTAGATATAAGTAAAAGGCTTAAATAACTTTTTTTTATGACTGCAAGCGCTTTATATGTCAGCCGAATTCCCTTACTGTATTTTTTATCCTAACTTGATATAAACATGCATCATTTTTTTTATAATACGATTTTATAAAATCTGTAATTTTCGTATCATGGGAAAGAAAATAAAAGAAATACGAAAAAGAAAACCTGAGATAAAAGTAAATAATTTCCATCAGTAATGGAATAATTTAAAGAAAAATATTTTTAACGTCCTGTTAAGCAAATCCTAAAGTAGTAGATGTTTTTTAATTAATTTTTTTACTCTTCATTTTGCTATATATTAAATATAATCACAACTCTTTGCATTAGAGAGTAAAACATGAAATTTCCTTAAAAAAAATCCAGCGAAAGAGGTTTACTGGCAATTTTCAATCCCAGACATCATTATTTTTTTTAGATGAAACAATTAAAATGCGAACTACAGCGAAAATAAATCACAGTTTACTTTACTGCCCTGCTGTAATGAGCACTTAAAATAAAATTACGTACAAAGAAAATAAATTTAATTACAAAAACTTAAGATTTTTATACAATGTTGCATAAATAATTAATTTTCAAAGCGGGCAGTGATGAATAGCAAATGAGACAAAATTTTATTCAAGCATTTATTTTTTGTAAGAAATTATGAACGAAGTACTTTTATGTATTGCTTGCTTTTTATATTGTGAACCCTAATTATCCATAGTGTAGTTACCATTTTTTAGATTTTCTAAACTAAAAGAAATTTATTTTGTTGTAAGTTTGTATAACACATTACTTTTCAGTTTCTTCTTAAAAATTATTTTAGAAGATAGTTGAATTTATTTAGATACCAACCACTACCCATCTAGTTCACTGACTTACTGCATAATTTTTGTGCATGTGGCTTTAAGTTATAGGTATTTAAGTCCTAGTATTTTAGACTTTCAACTGTATTCAAAAATATTCTAACAACCTTCACCTATTGATTTAAAAAGGACAGAACTTGAATTTCTGATACCGAAGTATATTTATCTCATATGCTTCTTCTTTGAGGTCGATTTCCATAAGACCCTGTCTTAGTGAATTTCTAAATCTACAAAAGAAACATGTGTGCTGAATTTCAAGTATGTAGATCTAATAATTAGGTCCCAGTAGCCTACATTCGGAGCGAATTTCTGAAAAACCCGTTGTCATCGGAACTTCACTCAACAAAAGAAAGATGAACTACAAATTTCAAAGATGTATGTCTTATAGCTCCGGTTACCTTGTGATGAGTATGTGAGTGAGTGAATCGCTTTTCTCCTATATCGAAAGAGAGAGATAATGAGTTTCAGTAACGCTTATTTATATATATAATATTCGTAATTAGTTTCGAAATCATTTAAAGTTTCATTTATTGTTTTTAATTTCTTATAAAATAATACTTCAAATTACTAATTTAAAATTTCATTAGGCAAACATTTCCCGTAATACTGTGTTCTTAATAAAATCTTTACATCTACAAGACATGACTTAAATGACTTTTGTAAAGGTAGAAATTCACTTAAAAATATATACAATATATAAGGCTTTTACATATATCTATATGTAAAAACCTTATATAAAACCTTAACAGCCTTTCTAAAACATTAACAAAGTGCAAGCAAATCTGCCAACTGTTATTAAAGAAAATGTTATGTTTGTGTGTGAATTATATTATACGTAATACTTCAAACCCTATTTCACTATAATTTTTCTTGCGTATACATAAAGATAGCTAATAAAACATGCTCACATGTACTTACGTAGGCTATACTATTGAAAATGTTGAAACATTTTAAGTTTGAAAATGCTGTCTGTCACTGGAAGTCAAAGTGACCTAAGTTAGATTTTTGTTTTTAATTCACTTGCACAAAATCTTGCTAAACTATTTCCCATGCTATCAGTTTGAAATATAAGATGGGAATCATAAGTAGGGTTAATACAAGCACTAGTTATTGAGACTTTTTGTCTTGCTTTCATTTAAAAAAATATGTTCTATTAAAATATATATACTTTTAAAGAAATTATTTTGAAATTACCTGAAATTCCAGGCCATAAATTTAAAAAATATTATTGAATAATAATTAATTGTGGTAATATAATATTATTGAATAATATTAATTGAATCTAACAATGGCGCATACCTTTTAAAGCAGGAAATTATAAGAAATAGATACAAACATAAAGGCATAAATGAAATGTTTATGCTTGTAGTACTTATGCTTATGCTTGGGCAGAATTATTTGTTAGTTCTTACAAGTCAGCCAAAAATATACCCTTTAAATATTTGAGATATCGACATAGTTTATTTATTTATTTATTTTTGCACTATAATAAAAATAGAAGTCTGTGATGTATATTATCTAAAATTTCCTTAAATTAATTTCTAAAATAAAGAAAGAAAAAGAAACTCTTGGGTTTTATACGTATTTTTAAAAATTAGATTTTGTTTAAGATCATATAGAAAACACTGAAATATAAAATATATGAATGGTTAAAAAAGTAAATTTTAAAAAAAAAAACGAGATTTGTTAAAATTTGAGCACGCATCAATATGTATAGTTGGAATTAATTTTAAAAAAAGCTCAACATTATACGTAGGTGATAAAATAACTTAAAATAAAAATAATGGTTTGTTTTAATTATCCTTTATCTGATTTACTCAAATCAAATATATATATCCATTCTTGCATTATTCCACAGTAAAAAGCATTGTACAGAATTCCCAATTATAAACTGTTCATATGTCCATGTAATACATTAACACAATGCTAAAAATACACTATCAATAAATCAATAAATCAAGTGACATGTTAGATGCATTTTCGGATCCATTTTGAACACCTATCTGTAATGAATCCTGGAAGAATTATCCTAGTTGATAGCAATGATCCGACTGGCTATTTGCATCGGTTAAATGGGAAAATGAGTATTTGAAGTACTCAGTATTGCGTGACAGCTGTGTAACCATAACCATTATACGACTCCCGCGAAATCGCCAGCGAATTACAAATACGGGATCGCACTAGTAAAGTTAGCGACAAGCTGCTAATAGATTCATTGCAAGCCTGCCCTGTATCATTCATTTTACTAACAACATTCACCCTCAGTCTCTTCGCCGTGAAATGAGCTGGGTTAACGCGAAGAGGAAGCGGTAGTATATGCCGTAACAAATACTGATTTTGGTATGGTTGAAGGAATGGTAAACGCATTGAAAACGTTGGATTGAATCGTCAGTGTAGTACCGAATGACAGCATTTGTATTAGTATATATAGACTAATTGATTATAGGATGCATTTGCATACGCCTTGGAAATTTCGTAAATTTTGAATATGTGTACTTGCAGATCGATGCCCAAAATCATCGGTACAAAGTATCCTAGAGTGGTGTTGTTTAAATCATTGGAAAAAACTTGTAATCTATGATCAAATTTTACTATTATATCAAATTAACCATTCTTTAAAATTTGTGTGTTACATTTTTGTATTGCTGACTTCAAATGATTTTGTATGCTTTACATTTTCTTTGGAAGATAGTTAAGTAATCATTGCATTTAATTTCATAAAAATAAATGAAAATAAAATGGTAGTTTAATCTCTTGATTGGGCTTCTTGAAAGCTTATGTCATGCGAAAATTACCAGGATTTTGTAATAGCATAATTTGTTACCGAGTAGTTTATATACAAATGATGATCCATTATTTAATTATAATCCATTGAATGCTTACTGTGTGTGTGTGATGGTAACTTTCAGTAACTTTAATTAAATAACTATAATAGTATGAAATAAGGAGTATACTTTAAAATGAACTTATCAGTAATATTTTATTTCAAATTATTACAGAAAAAACTCAATTTTAAAACGAGTTAAAGTTGTTAAAATTAAACCATTTTTATGTGAAAACATTTTTCTTAACAACGAACATGAAAATGGCAACGTATAAAGAAATAAAAATTATTATAAATAAAATAAATAAAAAATACTATATTATATAAATAAAAAATATTATAAACAAAATAAATAAAAAAAATACTATATTATATAAATAAAAATTATTATAAAAATAATAACTCAATGTTTAAAAGAAAGGAATAATTTATAATAACAGTACTCCCAACACGGCAACAAAAGAGCTAATGCGTAAGCTACAATAAAAAGGATATTTATCTTCACACTAAAATAATCAATGTAATATTTTTTTTTTTAAATATTTTGCTTTTATGTTTTACCTTTGAGTTAAATTAATTTAAACAACTACATTTTATTTTCAACCCTCATGAAAAATCTTTTTGAACTTAAAATGTTCATAACAAAATTCAAGATTTTTTTTTTATTATGAGTTATTTTTTCCTCTGTTAAAATTTCCTCGTTGATCGTATAGCCTTAGCTGGCAAAATTAATTATGATGCTATCGACAAAATTGCATGCTCATTTGTGTACAAATTGTATTACATTTCTACGATGCTTAGAATTTTTTATTTGTATGTTAGTACAGACGGCTATGCTATAAGTTCATTTTCTTAAGAAAAAAACTTTTATACTCAATAATAAAACTAGAGATACGCACACAATACAATCCTTTCGAGGAAAAGATTCTCCTTTTTTTTTTTTTTTTCAAAAAGTGTATTGAATTTGTGAAATAGAATTTCACATCAAAGTCTCTGAGCTCTAACCAGATATGTGAAATCATACAAGAAGTAGTTCAATATAACAAAATATTCAATATAAAAATGCCTATCCTCCTTAATCTTCACTTTAAAGCTGATTTATTTCGAAATACTTTTCCGAATTTTCATTATTTGATTATGTGCTGCGACCCGGCTACGAAAAACTAAAAGAATATTTTTTTTAAACAAAACTTTCCAGTCCTTGTGTATCTTTCCGTAAAAAGTACGGGTGCAAAATGAATAAAAAAAAATCAAAACAGAAAGTATCATTCGAAGGAACCCGAGATAAAATGAAAATAAAATGTAATCGATATTCCTCTTGGTACGAATCGAAATCGAATTTAACTGAATTTCTTTTCCATTTTTTTTTCCCTCTTCCTCCTTGCATCTGAAGGACACACAATAACACCGACTCGTTATCATCTAAATGCTTGTTTTAGAAAAGATTCTATTGATCCGATATCTTCTTCGGGAATGGACGTTACGAAAAAAAGTATGTGCGAAAACAATTTGAAAATATTTTCGATGAAAAATATTGATCCCAGAATAGAATATGTTTAGTTATTTTCTTTATAAAAAGTCAGCACTCTAACACTGATGCCGCTAGGTATTGAATACGAATAATGAAAGAAATATTGATAACTGAATTATTTGCAATTCTGTCTCGCAAGGAATACTTATATTAAATTAGTTTAGTTTAAAAATAAATAAAGATTATTTAAAGGGAAATGATATGTTTCCATACATGTAAACGAGAGAGAAGAAATCTTGCTCAGATAGTATAGCGGTTAGTAACGCTGTCTACTGTGCTGTAGGGTTTAGGTTCGAATCCCGGAGTAGGCATGGATGTTCGTAAATGTATATAGTGTCTGTGCGGCATGGGGAGCACTCGAAATATTCATCAAGCCGCAAGCCTTCTCGTAAGTTTGGTGGGATGCCAAACCTAGTCCTGACCATTACCTAGGATGATCTCTCTCATAATTAGGGTGGAAGCAAGCCAACTCGTACTGTCATCTGCATGGTGCTCAAAGCTACGGATAACGACAGGCGTAAAATTAAGCCCCTTTTCACAAAGAATTTTGTGGACCTCAAACTGACACTGTTGATCCGGTGCCATTAGTTTTTCACCAGACGAAGCAATGTGTTAACAATAATCTATAATAGTAATGAAGTAACGATTGAATGCATTATGTAACTAATCTAGTTGATTAACAGCTGATTTAAAATTATATTCAAGTCATTTTGTTCTTTGTATAATCTAAAATAACCATCTTTAAAAAAATGTCACGAAGCATTCAAATTAAATTCAGAAAACATTGCAAATATAGGTGCTCGAAACATAAAACTTTTTTTAATTTGCCTGTCCTCAGTCCATAAAGCGTCCAGATGAAACGCATTATCTCTTACCTGTAAAATATTTTGAGAAATTTTTCTCAAAATTTTCACCTGAGATGAAGATTTCTGTTTGATTGTATAACATTAATTACCACACAATTCAGATTTTTCAGGTTATCGTAAAAAGGTATTTCAGTTTATCTGATGAAGAGACCAAAATAATTCACTATACAGAAAATAGAAAATAAACATTCTGTGAAATTTAATCTTATTTATTACTCTATATAGAAACTTTCATAAGGAATTTCTAATTTTTGTGAATTAATATTATTATAAATTATAAATGTCCTTATTTTTCTTTTAAAAATGGTTTTCCTAAGGTTTTATTTATAATTTTTCAGCAAATTTTTTTATGAAGTTATTGCTATTGCCACCTCACTGACGTGTCAGATCGAGGCCCATGAAATTTCTAACGGAAAAGGCCTAGTTGTATGCCTGTCGTTGGCCGTAGCTTTGAACATCATACAGGTGACAGCACGATTTGCTCGACTCTTCACCAATTTTGAGGAAGAACACTCTAGAAGAATTATTTTTTAAAAAAAGATGCATGGGTTAGAATAATTTTCCGATACATTTTTGCACTTTTAAGTCTAATAAAATGTTCTTTAATTAAATCATTAATCTAATTTAAAATATAGCAAATAATAATGCAAATAATAATAAGGGAACTTGGTCGTTTTACCTTAAGAATTACTTACTTTCTTTTTAAAAAATACACATAATTATTTTAAAAACACCTCTTGTTGCTGAATCCTAGAATAAAACGTTTTTTTCAAAACTACATAACTCAGTTTTCATTTTCCATTATAAATTTTCAGTTATAAATTCCAACAATGCAAAACGAAATTTTTAATATACAATAAGATTCATTATAATATTCACAATATATTTTTCATTTAAGAATCTTTATACATAAAAAAAATGTAAAGTTAAAAACAATTTTAATTAAAATATTACATACTTTAGTAATTTAAAGGAACTTCTAATGAGAATTTGCCAAATCCCACAATTCTTATGGTTTAATTATAGCTTGCAGACATATACATTACAAAAATTATTTAGTCATATTACCTTAAGACATTACAATTTTTCCGTGGAAATTGTAACCCCCTATATTGCAGAATGCTTTTCAATTAAGGGTTAATATCACAGTGAAGTAAATAAGCAAACACAAACAGATTTTTGAGCGACAGTTTCTATATGAGTTTAGATAGGATGAAATGCTTCAAAAAATAAGCCAACTTTATGTTCATATTGGTTTCGTTTCAGATAGCATCGAAGCTTTAAATTTTTACTAAAAATTCATTGAGTTAAGGAAGTCAGGCTTTGAAAAAATGAAAAGTGTGAGACGTCTAGACAGACTGTGCTTTGCCTTTTGATTAAATAGAGTTCACAAACTTGAAATAAATCGAACGTTCAGGAAGCCAAAGGTAATTTCATTTTTATTTATCAAGTATTATGCAAATATAACGAAATGACATGGATTATGTTGTATAGGGCAAAGATTACTTTTCAAGCTTCCAAATTCTTAAAGGAGAATATTTATGAAAAAAATCTACCAGAAATCGGACAAAGTTTAATTAAAAATTTCTGTTTGAATTTGGAATGGCAAAAAAATTGTTTTTAAGGCTGATATTTGGTTGGCTTAATGTTGTGGAAAACTTCAAAAATTTCTTAATAGTATTTCCAACCACTTCGTTGGTTATTATGAAAATGTTTACTAAACTAAATGGGAATTAATTGTAAATTGTGTGTGTGTAAACTAAAACTTTACAGCTTTCTTCAATTAAAACGAAAATTAAATGAAACACATTGCTATTTCATTAAAATTGTAAATTATTCAATTCCTTAGATTTTCTTTTGTTTTCGTTTTGACTTTTGCATTATTGTACTCAGTATGTTAATCTGTTCTATTTAAACTCCAATACCACTTTTGTTAATAGGATTTCATGTAGATAGGTTGAAACTGAAAGTAAGTGCAATTTGAAGTTAATTTTAAAAGTTTGATCCCTCTCAACAATATTATCAAACATAAGATTGCTTCAAACTATTCGAAAAAAAACAACTGACATAATCATTTCACGTTAAGGTATCCGACTACGTTCAGAACCGTGATTTTAAAAAAGCGCATAAATGGATAATTTTCATGATATTAAGTGTCACTTAGATTAGACTACATGTATAAAATCGTTTTATAAGGACATTTGGGCAAAAAAAAGTATTTAATTACAATATTTTGCCAAAATAATTAACTTAGGATAATCTTTTTTTCAAAATGTTCTCCTTTTGTTAAAAATGCTTCTATTATAATAATATTTTGCCTGTATGTAGCTCAGACCTCTTTACAGAGGCTCAACTATGATTTTGAAAAATTCACATTATTTTCAGAGTTACAAACAATTGAAATAATAATCGGCGTTTTTTCTTAAAATTGCTCCCCTCTGTTGTCGTAAAATATGGATAAACCCACTTCTAAGTTATGTATTTAAAAAATTATTGCTGAGACTCTGTAGAGAGGTTTGAGCTATATACAGGCAAAATATTATTATAATAGAAGCATTTTTCACCAAAAGAACATTTTGAAAAAAAATTATTCTAAGTTAATTTTTTGCCAAAATATTTTATTTAAATAATTTTGTTTGTCAAAATGCCCTTAAAACAATTATATACATGTATTCTAATCTAAGTGACACTAAATATCATGAAAATTATCCATTTATGCGCTTTTGCAAAATCACGGTTCTGAACGTAGTCGGATACCTTAACTGTTGAACGTTAATCCATTACGCGTCCTCTCATACCCAATTCCAATCTGAAGATATATGTCACTATATCAACTTTTGAACAGAATGAGAGAAAATTCTTAAGGTAAAATATTCACGTATGCTAATTAAGACACATTACACGTTAACTTTGAAATGATACAAATACACAGAACTTTAAAGAGAAAGAGAGAGAAAATCTTCAATACACATATCTAAAATTTATCATTTAAATTTCTCAATAGTATTCCAGATACAAATATTCAGAATTGTAAAATATTAAAAGTTACGTCATCGCACTTCTTAAAATGCTACTTGTTTATTAAGAGAAAACGCGTAATATACTAATCTTATTAAAGATGTTTTGAATCTCAAATTTTTGTTTTTTAATCACGAGTGCGTGTTTAAATTCGTTTCCGATATTATTCATTTAAATACATTCATAAAATGCAACTGATAAATCTTCTAATTAGAGCCACTTCAATATTGATAAGAATAAACAGAGGAGAAAAAGAATAGATTTGGTTGGTTGGTAGATTATTACTATTGCTTTATGAAACTAAACAAAGCCTCTATTGACAGTTTTGGAATACATTAACAACATGAGAGATTATTATACGTTTGATAACATGTGTAAGCTGTTATCTTTATAGTCACTACCGTTGATATTGATAAATTGAGTTTAGATAATGGTTTGAACTGTAAATATATTTGATGGACTGCTAATCCCATGATCCAAATTTTTATGAATGCTTGTCCTATTCTAATCATTTTCAAAATACTGAATCATTAAAAAAAACAGAAAGTTAATAAAGGATTAAATTTTATTATGAATATTTATGAATACATATGATAATAAAAGAAGCATTCAAAATAATACTTAATTTGGGCAAATATTAGGAATCCGTATATATATATACATATATATCACAAAATTTTGTCTTACAATTGGTACATTCAGTACAGTTACATTATTTTGAACTTAAAGATAGTTTTTAAAACTATACAAAAGCATGTGCAATATAAGGAAGTTACTGGCTTTAAATTGTAAATAAAAATAGTTTTATACAAAGTTTTTATGTTTAGGTTTTTGAGAAATAATTTCTGCATCTTTTTTCATGAGGTTGAACTTATTAAGGATAGATTTTTTTTTTAATATAAAATGTATGAAAATTGTAGAGGTTTGAATACTTTGAAATAAAATTACATTTATAAAAATTATATTCTATAGGGACTAAAAAGTAAAATATGTACTAAAAAGTAAGATTAAAAAATGAATGAAAATTTCAGAAAATGAAAATTGAAAAAGAGTACAAGATTAATGAAAACTTACAATTGAATTTTGATAGTACATCCTAAAAGAAACATTTCTTTCTCAAACTAGATAGGAAATAATTATTTTTCAATTTTTGAAAATTGTTATTGCATATTCTTATACCAAAATACTTTACCGCATTTTCAGTTCAAAGGTTTGGCATTAAAAGGAGGCATGAAACTGATATTTAAATCCAATTTATTTCTGAAAATTGAAATCTGTGAGATAAAAGAAATGAAATATGCCTTCCATTTTACTCCCCTAACTTTGACATTTAAGGGATGTATGAAATTGATATTTAAATCCAATTTATTCTTCGAATTTTAAATATATGAGATAAAAGATAAATAAAAAAATAGAATCCAATGAAAATCAATCTGTTATGAAAGAGATTAAATCAATAAGAGCGTAAAAATGGTTAGCAATTAGTATTAGAGTATTATTATGCATAATTGTGTGGAATACATAACCATTTCTAAAATGCAAATGAAAGTGTTGGAGAGGAAATGTTTTCAGATTGAAAGATAAATAAAAGTTAACATTAAAGAGAGAGAGGCTTATTATTGGTTGTGAGAGCATTGTAAATGGTAGTAGTTGAATCGAAAACATTTTTTCCATAAGAAATATATATATATATATATCGTATTTCTTATCTCTTATTCTAAGGCCAGGTGTTTGCTCTTTTACCGTTGTGGCTAATATTTCCTACTATCTTGACTAGTTCTACTTAGGTTTTATAGCTATTTGTATATATTTATGGATTATATATATATGTATATACTTAACACTAGAACCGCGCGGATGGGGTCATTTTGACCCAAAAGCACAATTTTGTTTCCGATTTTCTCAAAAAGTTACTAACGAAATTGAACAAAATATCTTGACTTATTTTCATACCAAAAATAATCTGTGAAAATATGATACGTTAAATACTTATCACTTTTTTCTTTTTAATACTTATACCTAAAACCGCGGAAAGGGTCATTTTGACACCATTATAATCACAAGTTCTTAATTTGCAATTCAACATTTCCTGGAATGGGAAAAGCTTTTTCAGTCCTCTTTCCATTTCGCAGATGTAAACAGAACGATACTTCAAGGTCAGTAGACGGTTACTGATAACAATCTGACTAGAAGAGTAGCTGAGAATTTTGTTGTAGTAGTAGCCAGTGTCGCAAACTCCCCTCCCGTTAACATTCCGTTCAGGAGAATTGCCTCTGGTTAGCGTATTCAAGTAATGTCTTCTCTCCGATGTTTTTTGTTTTGGCCTATTGAATGGAATGTGATGCTACACTACCATAGAAAATGTGATACTCTAACGAGCACACATCTAATTCCTTATGAATGCACAACTGGTTGTTCGCATTGCCTTGGAGATAGTTTGAGTGTACCAGTCCCCGTTCGATTTTTTTTCTCCCTTGTTTACACGCGGAGATAAAATTGATCTTAGGTGAAAACGGCTGGAAGAAATATGTGTAAATTAACAGTTAGTGAGGCCCTCGCATATATGCGATAATTGATGAAATGAACTCAGGAACCATTGTGTGTGTTACAAATGATGGATCATGCTGGAAAAGCATCACCTCTGGAAGTTGTATGAGTGGAAGAATTGCTGAACATAATGTTTTCAAATAAAAGAGTGGCCCAACCAGTTATGCTGAGCGAAATATTGAAAATAGCTATGCAACCAGTTCATGGAGGCTACTTATAGATAAGCCTATGCATCATCATCTCAAAAATTTTACCGAGGAAGACGCTCACCGGCAACTGGGAAAAAATGAATGGTCAATGCTTTTATATCAATTCTGTATGCTCGAGGTGCAAATAATCTAGAGCTTGATAGTTTGTGGTCTGTTGTTTGGAGTCCATCTTTTTTCCGCGATACTAAGGCGAGAGATAGATTCAGAGAACTTATGAAATTTCTGCGATTCGACAAAAAAACTACACGATCTGAACACCTTCAAACAGATAAATTCTGCTTTATTTCTGAAGTTTGGATGAAATTTATTGAAAATTCGATTACTTGATATAAACCAGGACCATATATAACTATTGAAGAACAGCGGTTTCCGTCTAAAGCCAGATGTCGTTTCAAGCAATATATGCGAAGTAAACCAGATAAATTTAGTATCAAGTTCTGGCTTGCCGCTGATGTTGATAGTAAATAAGTGCTGAATGGTTTTCCATATTTGGGTAAGAATGAGGAACGTCCTGAAAAACTATCTCTCTTCGAATACGTCATTTTGCGTTTGATAGAACCTTTCGAAAATAAAGGAAGAAATATCACTACAGATAATTTTTTCACTACTCTAAATCTGTCCCAAATTTTAAAAACGAAGAAAACTACTTTAACCTGAACGATTAAAGGAAATCGGAAAGAATTGCCTCAATTTGGGAAAGAAGTAAAGATGTCGTTATAAATACATTGTTACTGGAGCATGATGATGTAACTTTGACGGTTTATCAAGGAAAAAAAGAGCAAAAATGTCTTATTATTGAGCTCCCTTCATCCCACAGTTGACCAACAATAATCACCCAAAAAAGCTGCCAGAAACAATATATTATAACTCAACGAAATTTGCTGACGACATTGCCGACCAAATGACTTGGAAATATTCTGTGAAGTCAGGATCAAGGAGGTGGCCAGTTCATGTATTCTAAAATATTCTTGATCTTGCAGGGATTAATTCTTGGATTTTATATAAAGAAGTTAGTGGGAAAAAAAACTTACGAGGAGAGAATATCTTCAACAACTCATTGAAGAGTTGTCTAGTGCGTATATTCACAAAAGAAAGTACAAGTCAGATACACAAACAAAAGCGGATACAACTGAAAAATCTCCGCAGATGCGAAAAAGGGTTCATTGCCAAGCTTTTAAGGGTAGAAACAAAACTGTAGATACTTGTTCTGATTGTAAAATACCGATATGTGGAAAGTGTACAAAATATATAAAAAGAAGTTGCCCAAAATGTGCATGAACTGTGTAGGCAATCTTGACTGATATGAAACTAAATATTTCTATTAAAGTTGTATGTATATTTTACTAACTGTATACAATATTCCATATTGTAATATCTTATTATTTTTTTTATCAATTATTATAAATATTTAATGTTAAAAATGAATAAATGTCATTTCCAAATAATTACAGCGCACCTTTAGCGTAACAACACGGGTTTTTATTAATTGGGGTCAATTTGACCCAGCCCGCGGTTTTAGGTATACCAGAAACTGCCGCGGTTCTAGTGTTAAATACGTCCTATTTGAGAAACAAAAATTATTTGACTATTAAAGCCTCAAAAAGATTATAATATGGAAACAATAAAAAGATGTATGTTGCATTATTTATAAACATTGCAGACCGAGTACTGCTTCTTAAATAAGGAGGGTTTAAAAGTTTTATGGCCTGCCAACCTTTTCTTCCTGTTTATAATCCTGATAGAAATCCTATGAAATATCATAGAGATAAGTTCTAAATTCTTTATGAATGGAAAGATTACATACCTAAAAGGCATTCGAAAATGTTTAAATTACGCTTGATTCAGAAAACATTAAGCCAATTATTGTCAGATTCAGAGATCTAAATGTATGGTAAACTCTAAAATTAAAGGCCGTTTTGCAGCATACAAATAAGTATACAGATATTTTTAACTAAAATATAAGTAAGTATAAACTAATACGAGGGTAAGTTGAAAAATAAGTTTCCCCTGTCGACTGTGGTCAGAGTTGTGTATGAAAGTCAAAAAATAGAATGAGACATTAAAGATATGACATACCTTTATTTTCCACATAGGTACCAAGTACATTGAGACATTTGTCATATCGCTTAATAAGCTTCAAAAAGCCCTCCAGGAAAAAAATCAGGGCTTTGCATATGGAAGAAGCGTTGAACACCTTGTTTCACTTCAGTATTACTTCCAAAGCGCCTTCCCCCGAGATTTTTCTTCAAAGCCAGAAACAGATGGAAGTCGCTTGGTGCGAGATCAGGACTGTATGACGGATGGTGTTGGCGCTCCCAACCAAGAGTTGCAATATGGTTTTGCGTTGCCGTCGCCGAATGTGGTCTGGCATTGTCATCCAACAGCAGAACGCCAGATGTGAGAAGGCCGCTTTTTCCGAATCGCCTCTTTCAATTTCGACAGGGTGTCACAGTAGCGCGTAGCATTGATGGTTCCAATCTCCAAAAGTCCAGCAACAAAACTCCTTGGGCGTCCCAGAAACTGTGAGAGCACTTTTACCTGCAGAGGGAGTTGTCTTGAACTTCTTTCGGACAGGTGATGACGGATGTTTCCACTCCATAGATGCGGCATTCGATTCTGGCGTGAAATGGTGGACCCACGTTTCATCCCCCGTCACAATCCGAAACAGAAAGTCATTGCCATCTTCATGGTAACGCACAAGATGTTCCAGGCTGACCACCATGCGTTGTTCCTGGTGTGTCGAGGTCAATTGTCGGGGCACCCATCGTGCTGACACTTTTCTGTATTGAAGAATTGGGGTGATTTTTTGAGTCGCCAGGGAGTTTCCCAAGTTCTTCCGCTACCATCGGGGTGATACGCCGGTTCGCTCTAATCATGTCATCCCCCTTTCCCCGACTTTTGCATCTGTAGGGCCGGGGGTCCGTCCAGCTCTCGGTATGTCCTCCACTTGTAACGTCCATCACTGAATTGCGACACCATCTCCGCACCATTTTTGACTCACACCTGGCCCATAGACTTCCAGGGCGGTTTGAATTTCGTTCCGTTTTCCCACGTGCCCATTCATAGCGGATAACCCTTCATTTCCCCCTTTTGACCACGAATTCAAAAATTCCCAAACCTCCCGGGGGCCAAATGAGAGGTTTTCCCGTTTGCGCGGGGCACTGCAACAGGCCCGTTTGATTTGCAGCGACCTCTACCCAATGGTTGGTTTGGGTTTTTCCCGCCCCTTTTTGCATAGCCGTTCAACCCCTTTCCCTATGCAAAGCCCATTTTTCTTTTTGGGGGACTTTTTTAAGCTTATCAAGCGATATGACAAAAGTTCAACGTACTGTACGAGAAAATAAAATAAAAGGGATGTCTATCTTTAATGTTCATTCTATTTTTTTATTTCTTTCACAACCTGACCACAGTCGACAGGGGAAACTTATTTTTCAACTTACCCTCGTATTACAAGGGAGAACTATATGTGAAATAATTTTAAAAGATATAAACATGATACGGAAACATCTTTTTTTAACGATTAAATTAAAAAGCTTGTAGCAAATGGTTGGGGAAAAAAAGAAAAAAGATTTATTCACACGACAAAAACAGATAAATACGATACTAGCAAAAAATTCAGACGGCACCGGGAGCCCTTTTTTTCAGTTCCTTAAATCCCGAAATGGAATATGCTCCAAGTTTTAAGGGTTGTTTAAAGTTAATAATCGTCCTCCAGTGTGTGTGACATCACTGTAGAAAAATTATCAGTTACATGCCAATTACAACTGCAGTTATATGGAAAAGTGCGGGTATTTGAAAATTCTCACTGTTAATGTGATGTTCCGAAGAAAAATAAAATCCGAAAATATTTACAGTAAAGGGACGGTTGAATGAAATAATAACCGTTATATATATTATATGTTACATATTATATGTATATATTATATATTATATATAATCATTTCCATTAATTTCATCTTGAACGTGTTTTGAATTTTTAATGGTCCTGGCCATCAAAACTCACGCGTAAATAATTACTAGTTACCCGCCTGACTGGAATCTATCGAGATATGTGAGTTACCCTTCCATTCAACGTTTTTTGTAAATACCGAGATTCTGGAAAATCCTCATTCTTTGCTTCTATGTCTTTGTCATGTGTAACTAGTGTTTGAGTCACTTGTCTGCTTCCTGCTATGTCGGAACGCTATATTATGTTTAATGTAAAATAAAAAGGGATTACCAAACTACCAAAGCTTTCTCGTCAATATCATCAATAGAATATCAACAATATAAAATATGTTTTAATGAAAGAATTCCTTGCATTCGCCAAATTATTATATATACTCGTATATTCCTTTAAGACCCGAATTAATTTTATCTTCAAATATTAAATTCTTCTGGTTATTAATACTATATAATCTTCAATGACACCGGGAAAAATAATAAAAATTCCCAATCCCCCCGGAGTAGAGTACCCGCACGGTCGTGCGGGTTGGGCGTTATCTGTGAAACAGGTCACCTAAGAAAATTTACGAGTTATACATTTTTAACTCTAAGTTAATAGAAGAGGCAATCTTAACTCAACTAGAATTGTTACAAATAAGGAAATTATTGATGTATAATCAGCTCCCCTTTATTAATTCATTATTTATTTACTGTAAACTCTTTCATTTTGTTTTTGACAAGTATAAAAAAACCATTGAATTTTTCACAACTTGTTTTTGAACTGCTTTCGTAGTTCTCAAATCTGCACTTGCGAGACCTTTAAATGTCATCAACACATCAAAATAGGCTATACATGTCAAGCCTTTTATCCTCGAATATCCAGAATAAAAGCCATGACATGTATAGCACGTGGATCATAACGCTTCGATCTTTCGATCTTTTTACGATTGGAATTACAACACTGTTATCTTCATCATCAGTTAAAATATTTTTGTTAGTAGGTGGAGAGGCTGATAACGCTTCAAATATCTCTAACTTAAATTTTACGCGATCCATTTTGATTTTTAGGAATTTCATTCGATATTGCATCTTGATTGCACAGAAACCAAGAATTTACAACAGCTAAATCAATGTAATAAATATGTTCAAGAGACTTTTATGGTAAAGAATGATCCAAAATTGTCTTTCCATTTCAAATATTCCCATGTGTTTCTTCATTGCTCTGATCTGAACATGATTTTCTTTCCAGTATACACGATTCATATGTTTTGTTCGCAGCATTGTCATCATCCGAGAGATCCCTGAGTTCTGATTTATGTTCAATCTGATTTATTCATCAATTGAAAAATTTCTTCTGTGAGAATTCTTCTCCTTTTAGACACTTGAAAAAGTGTTTGGTTAAAAGTTAACACAGTATTCTATGAAAAATAGTAAAATGAATCAGAAAATTTTATTATTTAAATATATATATATATATATATATGTATGTATGTATGTTTAAACCACACCACACTAACTACTACCGGAAAAACCAGATTTGTTTTTTTTGGTGGGGGGGATATGGATGGCGTTTGTGGAGGATAAAAATGTCATACTTCTCAACAAATGTAAGAAAAAGAAAATTTTAATTGCAAAAGAGAGAGAGAAAGAAAAAAAGGGACTCATCCATGGTGACCCACCAAAATATTTGATATTATTTACATAACTATATATTTCCCTTTTATGTAGGCTTTCCTCAAAATTATTGAAACAGAAAAGAAAATTCGCATGGTAAAAACTTACCTTTACAGTTGTAGTTACTCAAGTAACGCCCAACGCGCCCAATCGTGCGGGTAACGAAATCTCGAGTCCTACAAGAATAATTACTTTTTTTTCTATTTTACAATTATTTAAACATTAATACAAAAATATGTATCGAAGCAATTAGAAATATATTGATAATTACCATTTTACGACCGATAAAAAGAAGACGTGTTATTGTTATATTTGAAAACAAAGCTAGATTTGCCAGCTGAAAGTAAAACATGGACCACAACCACCGTTTGTTGATAAAAAGTAATACTTTACATTTTCTGCAAACCGGCTTAATCGTTAGATTCACGATTTTCTTACTTACGACTATTTCAGAAGCAAAAACGTATAAGAATATCTAACCCGCACGATCGTGCGGGTTGGGTCTTAAAGGGATATATGATCAATACAATATGCATGTTCTAAAAAAAAGTAAATTATTACGTATCAAAAATAATGAAAACATGTTAAAAAAAAGCTTTCTAAACTGTTTAACTTGTATCTAAGTATAAGTAATTATTTATCAATTATATATATTAACACTTTTATGAAAACCACTATATTAATAATACCTCATATTATTTTTATCTCTATATTACTGATGTTTTTGAAAAAGTGAATATAAACATAATATTACCCGTTAAGAAAATAAATATATACTTTACTTTAATATCGAAGGAACTTTAATGAATTATAAACAAACATAGATATTTTATGTACTAAATCTAACTTATAAAGTTGTTGAATAAGACCATTTGATTATTTTAAAAGAGATACTTTATTCTTTTCACATTTAGTCCACTTCCTTTCAGTACTAAAAGCTTAACAAAACGCACATAATGATATATATTTTTTTCTGTTGAATATATTTCAACACTCTTTGGAAACGTCTTCAGTTTCATATTAGTTTGTATGAATTCGAAATAAACTTTATCGTTCAATACGAAACATTCCTTTTGAAGTACTACATCGATAAAAGCAAGATCTTTTAAATCGCAAGAATAAAGCATAACTTATAAAAATGTAACATTTTTCAATTACTGATTGTAATCATCTTTCTTGATGCAATATCTTAGGTAAAATAAATTTAACGAAATAATTTAAAATGGCAATGGATATTTTTGAAACTGAACTGCCAATATTTTACGATTTAATTTAACCGAAATTTTAGGCATACTTTGTAACTTTTGAATTAGAGTGCATTTAGAAGATGGAAATATCGAATATGCTTATTCCATTTTAATATAATGACAAATTAAGAATATTTTATATATATATATATATATATATAATTCATAATTTGCTTAAATCAATTCTTAATATTAATTCTTTAGTTAATTCTTAATTCTTTAATTTGTTTAAATTAAGAATAATATATATTCCTCTCTCTCTCTCTCTCCATATATGTATATACACTCTATAACAAAAAAACCCGAAACACCAAGGAGTTACCCAATTGTAATGAAATTTCGTATGCAAAGTAATTTGTACCGAACATGCTAATGATTAAAATTTGATGCCCAATGAATGAATAGAGGGAGCTGAAGCGCATTGGAACTGCACTTTCAGCAGGTGTCTATAAGAAGAGATTCTCTATCTGATGGTCAAAATTTCTGTTGCATTGTGAGTCAGGATACCTTTCAACGACTGAAAAAAGTGCCTCAACGCAGAATTTGAGCGCAAGCAATTATCAGAGTTTGAAAGAGATAGTATCATTGGATTAAAAGAGGCTGGGTGGGTAAACCGGAGAATCGCTCGTCATATGGGTGGAAGCGATGTTGCTATTTGAAAATGCTGGCAAGAATGGTTGGAGAGTGGCAGATTTCAGCGTCATGATGGTAACGGTCAACCTAAGGCTACAGCAGATCGAGAGAACAGATTGACTGTCAGATCAGCTGTCACAACGCTTGATTCATCGTCATCAACCATCAGACGTGCGACCCGCACACCAGTGTCCACCATGATAATTCACAGACGTCTGATAGAGCGAAATTTACCCTTGTACCAAGCGCTACACAACCTGCCACTCACTCTCTATAACACTCACTCTCTGCACATTGTCGAGCCAGATTACAGTGGTGCTTGACTTTATCTGGTTGGAATCATGCTGACTGGGGACGTGTAGTGTTCAGCAATTAATCCCACTTCCAACTGTATCCTGACAATCATCGAAGACGTGCCTGGAGACGCCTAGGACAGCGTTCTGATCCTGTTTTCACTATTGAACGCCAAACAAGTCCTCTTCCAGCGGTTATAGTCTGGGGAGCCATTTATTTTGACAGCCGGAGTCTTTTAGGCGTCGTTAGAGGCACACTTACAGAACAGCGGTACGTCGACGATATTCTGAGAACTGTTTTGCTACCGTTTCTTTTGAAGTAGCCTGGCCTTATTCTAAGCAAGATAATGCCACAACGCACATGCGGCGTATTACTATGAACTGTCTTACAGCTTGTCAAACACTTCCTTGATCAGCCAGATCACCAGATATCTCATTAAATCTAGAAATATTATCAATACACACAGACACACACACACATATATATAGAAAGAGAGAGAGAGAAATTACTATATATTTTTAGAGAGATTTTATATATTTTTTCTACTATAGAGACAGAAATAAACAGAACACTAAAAATAATTGATGTAACTTAAAAGAAATAGATATTGGAATTTCAAAAAAATAGATGCTGCAGTATTATAAACATTTCTGACTTATGACAGCTCATATATGTAAAAAAAATTCATACACAAGTGGGCTCAAAAACTTTAGAGGCTAGCCAACCTTCCTCCTTTCTGTTTATAATATTGAGCAAAATCCTATTGAAAATAATGGATAGAATTTCTAAATTCATTACAAGAAAAAGGTAATTAACTAAAACCTGCATTCAAAAATGCATAGCCCGTGCTGAATTCGTGTACAATAAACCAGTTATTGACAGATTCTAGACCCAAATATAAACTCAAAGCATAGAATTATTAAATGAATCTAGCCTTTAGCAAAAATTATAAAATTGTAAGTACTAAAATACTTGTATTTATATAGTATGTGTATTAAGGGTTAAATCTAGTTACTTGAGAAATTCTTGTAATATATTTGTATTTTCCTATAAAATATATTACAAAGGTTAAAATCAAATTAAGGAATAAGTAATTTTAATTGTGTAATTTGAATATGTAGGTACATATAAATATATGTGTAAACAAATTCTTACATTTTTGTGCGATGATATTATAACCTTGAATTTTAAAGTATGTACCACTGAACATATTCTAATATACAAATATTTATAGAAGATAAATTAAGAAAATTTTTCTTAATTTGTTTTCTTTTTTAGAAACTAGTAGAATATTTTATTCAGAATGCTATAATTTAATTCACTAAAAATATCAACAGCTCGCTTTATTTCAAATGTCTTTGTTGTGCTGAGTAGTATTTGGAAAGAAAACAAATTTATTCGAATGACATTTCATTAAACAACAGATAATTCCATTCAAGATTGTAATGCATCTAATTTATTCAATGAATCAAACTCTAAAATCCAAAACAAATAATTGCCTTAAACAAAGTACGTTTGATATCATAATAGATAACGCTTGACCCTAAATAATGAATACATTTCATTGCATTTTTCTTGGACTGAAGTGTGTGGGTTTTGATGGGCTGGTTTTCATTTTGATAACACGACTTATGTCATCTTCTTCCAGCATAAATGTTTCTGCCATACCGTTTTGAGGAAACATGGCAGCGGATGCAATTTAGTATGTTGAAGCTTCATGGAGCAGCAATTGAAGTACGAAATTGTCTCTCGCAGTTGCATTAACTTGGGGAAATTATTAATTTCCGTCAACCTGTACGACATTTCTAACAAGGCTTAATAATCTTCATTAAATAAGAGAATCCTGGTCACGCATGCTGAACTTGACACTGAAGATATCCGCCAATGGATTTATTTCCACATGACCTGAAGGAAACAATTTCTTTTTTGTGTCAAGAAAATATTTATGAAGAAAATATATATATATATATATATATACAGATTTAACACGTGATCGAAAATACACAATTTTTATGCAACAATTAAAATAGAACAATAAAGAATTCAACATTACAAGTTACAATTTTAAAACATCCCCATATACCACTTTCTTAAAACGAGTTATTTTACTTAACAGCTGTAAAATCATTTCAAAATTCATAAGCATCGAGCTTGAACTGCCTTTCTCAGAGTTCTGAAGGAAATTATCCCTAAAAATAAAATGTTATCCCAGAAACCTAATTTTAGAAATTCAAATTTCATTCTTCGTATATTGATGGAATGCTGATTTATACTGAACATGTCTAAGTTTTTATGTTTAAAAATCCGGAAAACTTATATATGCCTCAAGAAACTTAAATAGCACTTAAGAATCATTTTTTAAATTAAAGAGGGCTTAAAATCTTTAACTGTTATTTTAGATCTGAGTTTACTTTAAAAAGAAGAATTTTAGATGCAATTTGAATTTCTTAATAAGGGAGTTGACTAATCTTGAAATTCTAGATTATATTTTACATCCGTTTAGTTTATATTTGAACAATTATCTAATCGTAAGAGCGGAAATATTTTTGATACACCTGTTACAAGTAAATCAATTTTGTCAGACATACTTGATTGAATTTAAATACAGAAATAGAAAAAGAACAGCAAAATATGTGAGTATCTCGGGGGAATTATTATTTAATTTTCCATGCTCATAATATTTTTTTGACTAGCAATATATATATAGCAGAATAATGAAGAATTTATTTACATTATTCTGTATTATTCACAAAAATTTTAATGCTATCTTGTAGATGTAATAATTCTTGACAAATGTTATGTGTGTGTGAATTTACCCTTTGCACTAAACAAATTTCTTACCTTATTTACAACTTTGAAAAAATGTATTGGAAATATTGAAAAATTATTCTAATATCTAAATAAGCAATTATCGATAGTTAAAATTATCAAAAGATTTTGATGATAGTTGCTTACTTTCCTAATTATATCACATTTTTTTGAATAATTTAAATAAATTTAGCATTTTATTGGAAAGTTGTATTTAAAATGTGAGTTTAGATGCAAATTATAAAAACATAAATTATTTTTAGCGAGAAATTCGCTCACACAATAACATTGTTAGAATATTCTCATTACTTAATTTATGTCGACATTTAACGACGTGAATGAAAAGCCAAATGCATGCTCATTTCAAAAGTGAGGTAATTAGTGCGAATAGAGAATGAAAGAAGTGATGTAAATGTCATTTTTCTCATTTTCTACATAATATCTTATTCTTGAGTGTACAATTGCTATTCGTCTTTCAGTGTTTAAATGATGATGCTACTAAATTTTTTCTAATAGGAACAATCTTTGCGTATCCCTGCTTTCCTAAATAAAGACCCGTATTTCTTTGAAGTATAAATGTAAGGGTATTTAATTTATTACCTATATAAAAACAAAATTTTCCTATCTAATATTTATTTTCTCACCGTTATATTAGCTTACAGAATTAAACAGCTTCTACTATCTCAGAGAAGATCAGCCAACTTTCGAATTCCAAACTTATCTCATTTCCTTTTATGGCCTTAGGCCTTAGACCAAGCTTTGCCCAATACCTAAACCAGCGTTTCTCAAACTGTGGGGGGCGTGACAATTTTCCAAGGGGGGCTCGAGCATATTGAAAAGTCGAAAACAGAAGATTATTTAAAAAAAATTAATTTACTGAAAGTAAACAAACAAATTACATTCTGACATAATAAAAAATAAAATGCGGATTTAAACTGATATATTACACTTATAAATGTATCAGTGCTACACAATGTATTTTATAAGTAATTTAACAATACTAAGTTAAGAACAAGTTTAATAATTACCAGTGACCCCATGGGATTATAATACATAAAATTATGTACAAAAAGTAATACTTATCTTAGAAATTTGTATGGTTTATAATAAATCCTTAACTGCCAAATAAAAATTATGCTATTAGCTTAACAAAATAAATCATTTTCCACGTAAGCGCGCGTATAAGATATATATTGGGGGAAGGAATAAAGAAGGAAATAATCTGAAATAAGTAAATCCTTCACAAACATTGTCAAGGTCCTTTTATTGCATTCCAAAACCTTCGGAAAAAATTTTATGAATAACAGTGCACAGAAAAGATCGTACTCCGGAAAGACGTATATTTACGTCAGGGGAAATTAATGCTTTGGCTGAGCGAGACATTTATATAGTCCGGTGGCACTTTAGAGGTTAAAGTCGTTTCGTAGCTTTAGCATCAAAGTATAGTATTATTGAATCCAATACATTGTTATTGTATGAGGGGGGGCAATGAAAATTATAATTGAATATTGAGTCGCGAATATTGAAACTTTGAGAAGCACTGACATAAACTCTAAAATATGATGACATAGCAGATGTTGAAAAAAATATACGATACAACTCTTAATTGAAACACCTGGCATTGCTTTGCATCGCAGTGATGTGGATGAAAGCTGCCTTGACGAATGAATGAATAAAAAACTGTTTCTCGAAAGTATCCATGTTTAATCTGAAATGCAATATACAAGATGTTGCCGAATTCAATCAAAACATTCACAGGTGTGATAGTAAGCAGTATAAGGATAACAAATCTCCATAGAGTATGGGGTCGTAAACCACATTGAGTCGATGAAATTTAGAAGGAACAGTTATGAAGAATGTGATGACGAGAGTGGAATGAAAAGCGGAAATAAGAGGTAAGAAATACACTTATTAGACATGAAACATGTTTACAATACGAACAATGCACCACAGGTCACCGTCAGAAATTAAAACACAGGTGATTATTATAAGAATTGTTCGAAGCTGCAGCCGTATAGGTTATAGAACAGCCGACAACGACGAATGAAGGTTTGTCAGGAGCGTTGGAACAAATCCATTGTGCTGTCGATGTCAGCTGAAACGACGACGATTCATGCAGTCAGATCCTTTACTATATCCACCAGAGTTTCAAGCAATTTCAGGTGGCCCCAGAAGAAGAAATCCAATGGGTTGAGGTTCGGGAATCGTGGAGGCCAAGCATCAGTTCCGCCAAGTCAAATCCATTTTTCGGGACATAAAGCTTAGAGGTAGCTTCGCACAACAATCGAAAAATGTACTGACTCACCGTTTTACATCGCGCCCATTATTATCTCGATTTTCACCGGCTAAACGTGGTTTGCAACTCCATGTACTATAGTAATTTGTCGTCCCCATGTTGCCTGCTATCACCCCTCAAAATTTGTTAATCGACTTCCGCAACACCCTGTATATATATGTTTATAATAGATTTCCTACAAAGAATTTTATTCCCAATCTGTTACATAGGTCTCATTTGTAAAAATTACACTAAACAATCCAATTTTCTATTTTCTTAATGTGTAAGGTAGAACACTAACTAAGAATATTTTTTTGAATAGAAAAGTGTCCAAATATTTATGATATGCATTGATTTCATTAGTTTATGAATAGCGGATTTATATATTATACAAATGAGAGATGTCATTACTGAATTAATATATTTTATCTTGTGTAAATTCCGTTTCTTATTTTTCTACTTTAATTGCCAAACTAAATGCATTTTTAAATATATTTTTAAAATAAAGTTGCATGCTTACAAAATAATTCTTAAGTTATGTACTATAATAAACAGCTAAAAATGTATAATAACAGAAAAGACTGTGTATTAATTTTGTAATATACTTTTTTTAACTGAAAATATGTACAAAGTTTGTCCCCAGTTTTTACCATCAGAAAAATAGATTCTTAACAAGTCGACATCCAAACAATTCTCTAAGCCTAAGGAAAAAACAACTTTTTTTCTTTAGAGACAAATATATTTTGAAGATTCTAAGAGTTATTTTTTAAAAAAGCAGAAAGTACGTGAGTTGCCCTGTGTATAGGTAAGAATTTGGTAAGAAATGATCTAACTTGGTAGAGTCAAAAGAATAAAAATCTAGCAAATAAAATGAGAAAAATTTAATAACGTACACCAAAAATGAGTAGACGCCATGACACGATTCGGATACTGCTTTGCTCAATATATATATCAACGAATAAAATTGTTGAACCGAAAAAGAAATAAAGAATTATTTTTGTAAGAGAGAGAGAAATTTCTCACTAAAAATAGAAAGAAAAGAAAAAAAAAAAACTTTTTTTCACATACCTACTTTTTCAACTGCCTTATCAAATCTGCCTTCCGTCATTCTAAGACTTTTGGCACACATGCACTCCTAAAAACATTTTTCAATATTTCTATCCTGAAATTATTTTCATTATGGGCAGGGTGCCAAACATTTTTTTATCTCTTTTTTTCCAAACACGCGTCAATAACGTTTCACACCTGTTCGAGAATTTCTTTTCTTTACGCGTGGTTTTTTTCGCCGAGAAAATTTTTTGTCAATGAAACTCCCAGATAACTTTCTGACGTCCACTGAATTTTAACCTTAAGTGGCACTAGTCCTTATGAATCTCACCTTGCGAATGTACGCTAGTCTTCTTTTCTTTTTATCAATTGTAGGATAAAGTGCAATAGCTTGGTTCATGTCCAAACTAATATTTTTTTTAAAAAAAAATATGTCCAGTATTTAATATTAAAAAGATTTCATTACTTGCTGCATTTAACGAATATTTTCCCTGTAGATATACTTTAATCATACTTTAAATGTTAAAGCATTTCTTAATTACTACGATAACTATAATTTATGTCATCAGTGACTAGTTATACGTCAATTTCTTTTCATTTATCTAAATTTTCCATGCTTTCATATGTGCATTCACATTCGTTTCATAGACTGTTTTGTAAATATGTTTTGACAGTAACTAATCAAAGCTTCTGTGTAATATGTGTTAAAAAATGTATTAAATACATGAATATATTATTTAGGAGGAATTTTTCCCTTAATATTTTGACATCAGTCAAAATAAAGCTTTTATAATAGATGGTAAATATTATTTCGCATTGTATTCTTAATTCTCTATTCAAAAGATTACGGAATAGAGACCTCATAATAAGATGAATACCGAGAGTTCAGTTATGTTAGATCAAGTCTTCTATAGTTGAGAAGTTTAGGGAGTGAGGAGCTGGCCTGAGAGACGTTTTTGTTATTTATTAATTTTTTTTTCGGCATTTCTGGAAATAAAGACAATCAAACAAAAGTAGACGAAATTAAGGTTATCTGTTTCTAGGTAGCTTATTTAAAATCTCAGAGTGATACTAGGAAAAACAAGTAATATATATATATAAAAAAAGAATTAAGTCTCAATTCCTCTTAGATCAACAAAGAAAATTTTATTTTATTTACTTTTTATTAAATAGTTACAATTAATACAAATATGTAGGTATATACACATGACAGAATCAAAACATTAAGTGGTAATTAATTTTTATTATCATTAAAGTATCGTATTGTCATCCAAAACAACCACGTATATAAAATTTCAGTTCAACTGAATGCTTTAAAAGTAAGAAAAAAAACCTTTTCAAGTTTTGACACAAGTCACCAAAAACGATGCCAGCGTGTCTGTGTGTATTTGTAATTCTTTTAATAATTAGTTTTAATCAATTAAATTTTTTTTAATTATAAAAATTTTTTATTGTCATCCAAAAAAACATGTATACAAATTTCACCAATTAGCTTTTTTTAAAAATGTTTTTTATTAACGATTGAAATTCCACCAAGATAAAAAATATAAAAATAAATAGGGGTGTGAGTAAATAGTGGGGAATTGAAAAAAATATTAGAATAGCTCTAACAATAATACATGTTCTGTAATAAGCAATTATTTTGTGTTTTACATACATTTGAAGAACCCTGGTGTACCTTCAAATGTAACGTTATAATAAACACACATTATCCGCTGAATGAGTTTACAATTTTTGTAGTTTTCATCTATTGTTCCAGAGTTGGGGCTAAAATAAGATCATATAAACCATTGGTTAAAATTTACAAACGTATGGAAATTTAAAATTATTTAATTTCTTCTAGATTCAAATTATTATTAATTAATCATGGGCGTTTAGCGATATTTACAATTGCAACCTAACCAAATAATTTATGGATTGCACTTAAATCTGAGGGAAGCATTTGTACCAATATCCCAGTGGCAAGATTTTCATAATAATGTCAAAAAGAAATGCATGAGATTATTTCCAGGAAAAACAAGCGTAAGAACCAATAGAAAGCTACTGGAATTTCTGTATATTTTATCTTTTTTTCCCCATACCACGGGACATTGTCTTAATGGAAAACGGGTTTGGGGAAAAAACACGGGGAATGGTCAAATGGTTTGAAGTTTAAAAAAAACATATCACATCCATGGTGCTTCAAACTGGTTATTGGTCAGTTAATTTCATTTTGGGGGCCCCCCACCGTCCCCCAAATTAAATCGGGTCCAAAGAATTCTACGACAGCCTATGATAACATGAAGAAATATCTAGACTAAAATGAATTAATGAAAATAGGTTATATATTCATTACAGTAACAACCTGAAACATAATATAATGCAACACCTTTAAATAAGTTTTTCCCTATGGGGCTGCAGATTGGTTTTTACCATTGCAGACCTAGTACATTTCCCTAGAGTAAGTATCCCTTTTGAGTGCGACACCAAATTTGGGATCGGCGCAATGTAATTTTGACACCCGTTTCCCCCCAGAGGAAGGCTCTTGATCTATGAATTTGGGAGAGGGAATTTAATTTTTTCCGAGAGCCCCAAAACAGGACCTGGATTCAACCCCCGAAAAAATGCGAACGGACGCTGTCGATTTTGCATCATGAAATGCCACGGGGGCCCCCGGGGAAAAAACAAACTTAGGGCCAGTGACAAAACCACGATATCCAGTTGGTTACGACACTAAATATTGTTCAAAGGAAATTCAGATAATTACATTTTTTATTTAAACATGTTAGATCCTTTAAGTTGTGAGCTTCAAATCTTGAAAAGTAACAAAATTAACTCATGCAAAAAAAAAAAAAATCACGTTTTTTGTTATGTTGCAAAGAGGCCACGCCATAAACTATGATAACTAACAATTAAAAATGTAAAATGCTCTGAATACTTTTGAGTCGATTAAAAAATTCTTTTAAACTCTGGTAAAACTAACGGAAATATGACAGACAATTAATTTAACATAAAGCAGACTTAATTAACAAAAAATATGTGAAACAAAGAGTGTTTTTCCAGAAAAATTCTCAGAAGTAACATTATGTGACTCTTATTAGAAAGGAAGAGTAAGAGTTATGGTAACATCACACTATAAAGCTGTACGAGGGCTGTTGGTGACGGACCTCGAAATTTTGAGACAGGTCAAGTGACGAGGACGATACCTGATGGGACTCCCCTCTCCTAAAAACACCAACGGGAAGGCCTTTTAGCCTCGACAGATTTAACGTGTAACAGTCACCTTTACACGACGGGTCTTCAGCAACATAAGGCAAGAACTTATGGCTCGCCAGTCAAGTTTGACCTTGAGACTTTTAGGCACCCCGGCCACCCGTAGCAAGTAATAATTTTTTACTAAAATGGTGGTTCCTAATGATACACCCAATTTAATGGGCTTGGATTCGTGTTATTTTTAAAGGTCATGAAATCCAATACTTATTGCTAGCATAGAATTGAGTAATCAATGTGTTTTTAACAAATTAGTTCAGCAATTAATTTTTAACAAATGATTCTTGATTATAAAAAAAAATAATATCTATTCTGTATTATTATTATACTAATGATAGATCAGCATTTTGTAAAAAATGTGGTTTTACAACAGGAAAATTGTGTATATATAAAAGTGTTGAACCTTAGATGAACCGATACTTCAGTGGTCTCCAATCCCCGGTCCGTGGATCAAATACTACCGGTCCGCACAAGAAACATTAAATTATTTCCGTTTTATTTACTGCGATGTATTTTTCTTGTGTTTGTGCTACTTTTTATGAAAATCACTTTATATTCCTTGTTAAATCACTTTATATTCAATTTTTGGTGTAGCTATACTTTGTTCTGAAGTCACGGTTAAAAAGAATTAAATTAAAATTATTGAATCAAAACGGTATAAAATATAAATAATCAACGTCCTTCCCCTCAGCGGGCCGAGATAAAATTAACAAACGTTGACCGGTCCGCGGCGATAAAAACATTGGGGAACTCTGCGATACATCTTTCAATGGATTTCAATGCCGCGCCTCTTGCAGATTTAGAAATCTAGATTGAGCTAATATACGTTAGCCATAATTGTTCTGCGAGACAATAATTAGGGGAATCAGGAACTATTTTTTTTATTTCTTTTAATATATATTTTTTTAAAAAATATAAAGTGTTTTCAGTTTGCTTTTTTTTGTGTGTTTTTATAATTGTTTAAGCTATTTTTTCACGTACTTTGGACACAATTTCTATCTATTTCTGACTTAATATTGCTGAATATTAAGCGGTTTGGATGGATTGTTTCTTAACGTCACATTTCAAGACAGCACAAACCTCTAGTAATTTTAAACCCCCATCAAGTGATGAGGACAACTCCACAGCTGTCACGATACTTTCTAAATTTCCATACTATGCCAACTTGAGAAATCTGAGCCTTGAAAGATTTAAATCACATTAACCCTCACAACACATGGGTATTTAGAAATATCTGGACTAGAACTGACTACTGGACAGAATCAGTGTAAACCACAAATTTCCATGGCCACTTTAAGCTGTTTGATCTAGATGACCAGCCTTTCATGTTTAAAAAGTGAGACATAGAGGTAGAAATTTATAATGCTTATATCGAGTTTATAAGCGAATATTACTGCAAGTCTGTAAAAATGTATTATACACATGGTATTTTTCTAAAACATATTGAATTTTTGAGGAATTATGGAAATAAAATAAATTGAAATCTTTTCAACATTGTTTTCTTCCACAATTAAAAGCATTTCTTCATAATTCATTTAATTGATGTTTTTAATTGCTTTATTAAACTAAATGTTCAAAAATTCAAATGCTGCTACCTTCAAGAATGAATTAATAAAGTTTTGGGATAAATGTATATATTAGTTTAAAATTATTACTACTGTGCATGATAAAAAACTAATATATTTGGCATAAATTAATATTATTACGTAGATCCGGGGTTCAAGGATTTTATGCAAATCAGTCACAAACAACAAGACAGTTCTTTAAGAGCGATGAGAGTTTATTGTCGAAAATCCAATCCTTGAAATACAGGATTCAGCAGCAAAACTCACAGAATAAATCTCACAGAAGGTTTTCACACCTTCAACAGCTCTCAGACACAATTATCAGTGTCCAAAAATACTCGTATGTAAAAGATTATTCACAAGCACAGACGAGCTAATTGGTAATCACGGACAAGGCAAGTCTACTAATCACGAGTCAAAGCAATGCTAAGTAATCGCTAGACAAAACCAGACTGACTCACTTTCGGCGGGCATCTCTCTCTATTTATATCCCTCGCGGATAATTCGAGAAAGACCTGCGTGCGTCATAGATCTTGAAATTAGTAAGCTCTCTACTAATTTCTAGATGAATCCAGAGAATCCCGAACTCGCCAAAAATGGTTTTCAACATGATCACTAAATCACCAACTTGGTCGCCAAAAATGAAGCCAACTTGGCTCTATCGCCAAGATTTCGCCAAGTTCCCATTGAATCACCATTATAACGTAAGGGACGGCATTGCTTGTGAATATTACAATTTTTAAGTAAATTAAATCTACTTTAGAGTAAGATAAAGACATTACGCATTCAAATTCAAATTACACTGCTGACCAGCGTAAATGCAACACTCTGAAGGAAGCATGCAAATAACATGACATTTACAACATGCATTAGCGGAGGTGAGATATGCAAATGATTAGAATTTCAGCGCAGACACTACATTGCGCTCACCTGTGGCGCCACCACAAAGAGCTATTTAAGATTTGAGATTTCGATGATTTCAAGTTCAGCAATTGTGTTTTTCTTGTGATTTTTTCAAAAACGATCAGTTATGTCACGTAGAAAAAAGCAATCAGCTTTTGATCAAGTATCCGAGTGATGTTTTATCATGGTTCTCAGACTAATACACAGGTACCGTTTTGTGTGACAAAATATTTGAGTGAATATTTTCAATAGCTGAACACATTTTTTTCATACAAATAAAAAAAAAAAAAGGATTATTTGAGATGCATATACCTGTGCAGTTTAATAAGGACAAGGTAAAAAGTCATTCTTTTCCAAAAGTTGCCTTTATTTTGGTATACATTTTTATGTGCATATATTAGTATAAATTATGGCTTCTGCTAGCTGAAAATTACTGTTAAAAAGGTCTAAATGTAATTGTTTCCAGCATGCATTTATAAGCTTTGATTGCATATAATAATGGGAACAAAGAGATAACAATTGATTCATTGAAAACCTATAGTTTCTCCGAAACAATGTCATAACTAGGTAAAACAGTTATAACATTTAGAATATCACCAAAAATGAAGTTTGATAAAAGTTTTTCTGTATATTATGAGTTAAATTAAGTTTTCAGCAATAAAGGGAATCTTTGTTATTTATTAATGTTACTGTTTAATTCAGTTATTAAAAAAATTACATTGTGGTTAAGTTTTGGAAAAATAACAGTTCCAAAGGAATTAAATAATTGCTTCTAATTTATTCTTTCTTTTGATCCATTATTGTTTTATAACTTTTAAAGAAAAGTCCATAAAAAAATTTCTAATTTGATGTAAACAAAATTAATACAGTAAAAAGATTGTAAATGTACTGAAAATTTTAATACTATTTAATTTTTAGTTGAGATTTAGTGGAAAATAGTAAATTGCAAACCATTAAAACATAAGAAGGAATGGAAAAGTTTAAAGAAATATATCAAATTATAATTTGATATGTAATAAGAAAATTCAAATTTCAATAAAAATTTAATCTTTTAAATTATTTGTATTTTTTCTGCCTCAATAACAAATTACAATTTACTCATAATATAAGATTTTGTTGTTGACATTGTATTCAGCTGTTAATAAAGGTGTACAGAATTGATTTTTTGCTAATAGATTCCAAATTAAAATTGCTTGCTTGTCGTTTTACTATCTCGTCCAAAAAAAAAATCCATTGTTTATGTCCAATAATTTTACTTTATGATGAATCTAGATTTTAATCTTTTATTTTAATTCTTCTGTTTCTTGTTTGGGTAAGAATAGAGCTGATAATAATAATTTAAAAAATAATAATGGTTGTAATTCTGGCATAGAATTTGATTTTTTACTTTAATGTAGTGAAGAACAAAAATTTATAGAAGCTTTTATCATTTTTATTATTGAGTTTTTGAAATTTTAATACATTGTTTTTGCTGACAATAATTTGAAAAAATGACTGTGTAACAATGTTTGTGTTCAGTTTATTTACCGTAAAATCCAGCGTACAATGCACACTTTTAACACATATAATAAGATCGAAATTTATGGGTGCACACTATACGGCGATTTTAAAAACGAGAGCTTTAAAAATAAAAAATAGAGATGAGCATAGAAAAAAGCATAGACTTTTAAGATACACCGAAATACTGTTTATTTAAAAGGAATGACATTCCTTTAAAACTTTAAAGATTGTAGTTCTAGAAGTATGTTATTTTTTTCTAAAGACTTCAAAACATAAGAACATTTCACATGTACATTTCAGGTTTCTTCATAAAAAAAAAGGAGGTGTTTGTTATATGGCGAATGTACCTAAAAATTAAAAATTGTAACTTTAAAGTATAGGTGTTCGTTGTATGCCGGATTTTACAGCAATTAAATCAAATATATAAATAAGATTTGATGAAAAATATTGTGTTTTAATACTGAACTTGGTTTATCAATCTATTAATGCCACGGTTGTTAGAGCATTGATTTGACAAATGATCATTTGTGTATTTTATGCTTAATTACATAGACCAGTGTATCCCAAAGTGGTCTATATTGACCTTCAGCGGTCTATGACAACCCTTGGGGTAACAATGAAATAATTTGGGGTTTATGAAGTGTAAATGGGGATCATGATAGTGGCTCTCTTTAAACCAGATTGTGACTTTAATTTTAAAGAAAATTTAATCAAGTGGAAACCAGATTTTACCTATTTAACAGATTTATTTAATAAATTTAATGAGATTAATATTGTGAATATAAGGTGACAGCCTAAATCTTATTAATACAAAGATTATTTCAGCATTTTTTTCCAGAATTGAGCTAAATAGTATAACATTGGCCGCTGCAAATTTTCTCAATTTGTCATAGACAGTCTATCATGACATTTTAATTTACGTTCAGCACTTAAATGCCCTTTATTCAAATTTTGAAACTAGGCTTGAAAATGTTTTGACTATGGTAAAACCACAGGGGAGAATCAATTCTTATCGTCACATTGAACAAAAAAATTTCATATTACAATATATCATATTACAACTGATCGGAATAGGCACTTACGAAGATCTTAAAGTGAAGCTTATAAAAGGACACAAGCAATTTTGGTTTTATGAAGACATATCTGTTATTTATCCTGAATTATGAAATATCCTGAAAAGTGTTTTTAATTACTTTTCCTAGAGAGGTTTTAGTGCCGTTGCCAATCTCCGAAACAAAAAAAAGAAAAAAGAAAAAACTAGTCATTACTAATAGAGGAGATTGAGGGTTAAACCTGACAAGATTGATATCAAATGGTGAAAATTTGTTATTAAAACACCAAATTCCTCCCTCCCATTAAAAGCATTTGTTTGTTGATCAGTTTTACTTTATGTATTAAATTTTAATATCCAATTAATTAACATATGCTTCTAAAGTTTTAAACACTACACTACAGTTAGCAATTTAATTCTTTTAAAATAAGTAGTTCTATACTAGCTGACAAAAAGACATTTAAGTTGATAAATTTGCAAAAATTCAATATTAGGTAAGCAGGGGTCTACCCCAAACCGAAAAACATGCTAAAGGGTCTACGAGACAAAAATGTTTGGGAACCTCTGTCCTATATAATAAGCTACGTTCTGTATCTGTCCTGATGTGACTTTAATCCGAAGTATTCCTTATGGCCAAGAACCCACCTTTGTGTGGCAGTACCGGCACGGCTAAGCTATTTCACGGAGTTAGGCTTCTTCTAACTTTATCTCAAATCGCTTTACAGCTAACTCTCCACTTAGCGACTTCACTTCCCACTTAACTATCACTTCTGCGCATAGACATAGATCCGGACATAGACTTGCTTTACTGCAAACTTCCAATGAATATATAATTCCTAATTTACATTGCCAAGTTCTTCTTCTTGAGTTGGTTGGAAAGAATTGCCATTTCGGCCCCAAAGTAACCCCAACAGGACATTAATAGAAATCGCTATGAAAGGCCCGTCACAAGTTTTTTGGTTATTAATTTTTTTAAAATAACAGTTGTACTATTTTTAAAAAAATAATTATTGTATTCTATTAAGAACAAGTTGCAGATATCATAAAAAAAATTACAATTCCGATATATTAACTTTTATTAGTGGAAAAAAGTAAATTTTATAGGAAATTTTGGACAAGTTCTACTTTGTAAACAACAACATAGAGTGGAACCCACGGGAACTTCCGGTGTAATGTTAATCTATGGGAAAACATCGAAATTCAACTGAGTCTTTCAAAGTTCTAATGCATGTTTTTGAAACTTTTTTTTAACTGTATGGATAGAAGATGATCTGTAGATTTCAGATTTAGGATTTTATATTATTTATTTCAGTATCTTTTCTAAAATACCTTGTTAAATTTTTAGCTCATTTAGAGCAAGGTTGATATAATCGCTTGCTTATCGCCGACTATTGGAATGTTTAACAAGTGAAATGTAAATAGTATTAGCTTGCGTGCACCATATTGGATTTTTTTTTATTGTTTATTATTTACATTATCATTTAAAATTTATTATAATAATTGTATTAATATATATGTGAATCTTTTGGTTTCTTTCTTGGATATCAAACGAAAAGTAATTACAAATATTTCGGAAATTTTTTTTTAATTGTTTGTGTTTGGTAAAAATTCTTTCGCAGTAAAGTTTATGGCCCGAAATTCATTCTATTATGGAAATTATTTTGATAATAATAGAAAAAATAGCATGATTTAATTGTTATTTTCTATATTCATATAAAATTTCATTTTTGCTGTTCTTGAAAATCTACTTCAAAATTATTATTAGGATATCCAGGTTTTTAGCATTATTCATTATTTTATTTGTTTAGATTGTATTGAAATCTTTGAACACTGTTTCAACTTCATATATTGTATGAATTAAAAATTTCAAATAAATTTCCCTATTTTATATGCAATTCATTGTGTTGTAAAAATAAAATTTATTTTCATCAAAGGATAAATCTTAATAATTAATCAAAAATTTTCATGTTAACTAACTTGTATTTTGGATCAGTACAGTATTGATAAATCATACTTTATATGTACTATTATTTTTTAAAATTTTTGAGTAATTCAATAAGTACAAAATACATTTAAAACAAAAGATAATTAAAATGAATTTCGAAAAACGATTACACCTTTTCTAATGATATTTTCCCTTAATATTGTATAACTATAAATTATGAATGAACATTTTCAAAAAGTTAAAAATAAAAAGAATTTTCTTAGTTTGCTTAAATTTTTTCATTGGTTTGGAATCATTACTACATTATAAAACAAATATTATTACCCTTACTTTTAATATGTTGGAATCACATAGGAAATAAAAATTTATTCAAGGCATAAAAGAAGAAATACTTGTATAATAATGTATATTTATTGAAATGAAAAATTCAAAGTTACCTACAAAAATGAGAATTATAAATTATGAACTTATGATCAACAACAATATTACCATAACATATATGCACTTGTCAAGGAAAAAATACTCTTTCACTATAAGGTACTCCTTTGCATCAAAAAAGCTTTCATATTAACTAATATTCTATGTACACTGGCTGTTTGTGAAGATACATACTCTTTTCGTGCATTACTATTAGACGTATATATCAAGCATTTCATTATGATATTCATTATTTTATTTTGTTTCATAATTGTTTAGAGGTTACATGTGATGAATTTTAATTTAGCCAAGTATTTCCCCAAAACAAATATTTTAAAGATATTTATTAGTTTACTTATTTCAAAAAAAGCATGGTGGCTTATCTTTATTCCAATTCTATATAGTAGGGAATTTCCTGAAGACTTTGTATATTCGCTCTCTAATTATTCTCAGAATAACTGTATATTTAAAAAATAATTCAAAATGTTCCAGATCTTTCTTGTAACTAGTCATTTAAACTCGCTGATCTTTGAAATTTTCCCCAAATTCCTACCAGTTTTGCATGCATTCAGCTATACTTAAAATTTTAGCATTCTTTAGATTACAAGAAGTTTGTTCTCATGTTAAGCATTTGTGACATATTCTGACAAAGATATTTACTGTCAAGTTATAGAATATGTTGAAAATTATTGGAATTCATAAAAACCAATTCTTTTATCAATTTTTCAAAAATATGTTTTGCTAGAAATTTTTAGAAATTTTAGCGAAGGTTCTAAAAAATTAAATTTATTCCTGTATATTGTTATAATTTCAATGTTTATATAATTTTGTCATGTTGAGAGGCTGCAAAGAAAACTAAGTAAATGAAAAGTTTTGCGGTGATTGTGAGAAGCACAGCAGACTGAGTAGTGTCAATGAACCTACTCTCTTATACTGTTAAAGAGTATCAGTAGTACACATATGATTAAAGTCATTAATTTTGTAATGCTTGCTTCAATCCTTTGAACTCTATCAATGACAAATCCTTTATAAAATATCGAGATTTAATTTTGTTATTGTATGTATATCTGAATAATTTTTAGATATAAAATAGAAAAAAAAAAATTCAAAACATTTCAACGAAATTTATTTGGTCATCTTGGATAAAATAATGTAGACAAAGATAAATACAATAATTTAAGGTTATATAATGTCAACAACCGTTTTAAGCAGTAAAATGACATTTGTACATTTTTTTATTTGAGCTGCAAAAAGCTTGCTTGTTGAGTAAAAACATCCACTTGGCATTGAACCCTCCCCTTTTTATGGTGAGTGGTCCACTATAACTTTGACCATTGGAAATTTTTTAAAAAACGCTTATTTGCCATTATTTGAACTTAATCAGGATGCTCCGAGTGCTTTACAAAGCACTTTAATTCCTATAGAAATTGACAATGCTTAGTTCATGAAATCTATATTAATAATATTTGACTATGTACAAGAGCAAAATAAATAGCTTACACAAAGGCTTGGTTAAAATTATCATTTCAATTAGTAAATCATCTCAATCATAAAACGATGTATTATAAATCATAAAACAACATATTGCATTTATTTTTTTAGCACAATTGATTCAATGTACACTTAAAATAAGTCTAACAAAACTAGTGTATGTAGATAATTTTGATTTCTATATGTTACGTAATTACACCCACTATGCAACACAAAAAACAACGGAGTTCATACAACACATATTCGTGTATAATTACAGAAACAGGTTATTTTTTGAATTAACATATGTCTAATAAAATAAATATAAGTGATTGTGTAAATAATATAAATAAAATTAGTCGAAAACTATTTAATATTGTTGAGAAAACTGTTACCAAAATTGCGGCCAAGGTTAGCATAAATAAGAATCGAGCATTGTTTGCAACAAATTATATGGGATTATTGCGAAAAAGCACAACAAAATTTGTCTAATACCATTTTAATACAAACCTGTAATGAAATGCTTATTAAATAACACAGATTTAGCTCTCGCTTACCAATTTTTCGGTTGCAAAGTAGCCTCCCATTGCAGCCATGTAGATGGACTCGTAGGACAGCGGTGAATTAAAAATTCGTAGCGGTTCAAAAAAAAAAATCAAAATGCGGAACAAAGAGTTTCAAGTTTGTTCTTTTTCATGCTACTCATTTTAAAAGACTAAAAAATTTGCTAAAGAAATGTAAGGAAAACAAATATTGCTACCATTTAAGCGTGTATTCAAAGCAATGTTATTTTTCTGAAACCGGAAAAAGAAAAGGGTTTTAATGGCATCACTGCCCCATAGTAAGCTATACGGTAGAACTTGTCCATAGGGGATAATAGCCTTTGTTGCTCTATATCTCACAAAACCTGAACTGAAGTGAACTGAACTTCTCCATATGTTTACTAACACTTTTGTGGTTCACTGTAATTATTTTAATCTTGGTACGGTTTTTGTCAGTATATTGTGGTAAAAAATGTGTTTTTATGAAGTTTTGTAATTTAAAGTAAGTGATAATTTTTGTGTAAATTAAATTTCATGTGGTATGTATTATAAAATTTTATAAGTGCATGTGCAAACTCTATATTTACCCTTTTTTTGTTTTTTGTTAGAAGGTTAGTTTTTCGACTAATTTTTCATTTTCTGAATTTCTAATGAACAAAATGAGCAAAACAAAGAAGAATAATGAAGTTAAAATTTAGTCATTTTAAACATGGAAATTCTTTATCTGTCAAAAGAAAAGTAAAATGTTGCAATAGGTAATATTTTTGGGTACTTTTGTATTATCACATCATGTTAATGGAAATTAAGGAGTTTCTGTCCTGATTTACAGTTTTGTTTCGACTAACAGTGTTATAATTTATTATAGTTTTCTTTATCTGTAAAAAAAAGTCCCTGAACTTCATCAACATCAGTTTTTTCGAGAATATATATAATTTATTTTAAAAAGTTGCCTTTTTACCAAGCTTGGATGGGGTTTTCAGCCCACTTTAAGCCATTTTGATAAAACTATTGAATTTTTCACCTAGAAAGAAAATTTGGATAATGTCAAATGAAAACTGAACAGTAAATTTTCTTCAGCTTCATTAAAATACTTCATAGTGTAATTGAATTAAGAGTACTTATTAAAAATAGATACAGTAAAAAACTGCCAAATAAGCCTGGCCCTGATTAATATTTATTGGTATTTTTGTATCTATGATTTCATATCATTTGTAAATTGTAATTTTTTAATTTTTTTCAATAAAAGTTAAAGGAAATGATAGAGAATAAAATTAAAATTCATTATTTCTTATTCCTAAACTTTTTAAATTAATAATTTATTATAAATTAGCTGGATTTCCAATTATTCTCGAGGTAATTTTTAAAAATAAAATTCAGCTTTTGAGCTGGCAAACATTAAAAAAATTGAGTCACATCCAATTTAATTGGTAACATATCCAGAAATTTAAAGTGATACTTTAATTGAAAGATTAGCCTTTATATTGATCTTTTAAATAATATTCAGGCAATTGCTAATTAGCTATGAAGAGTGATTTGATTGAACCATAATATGATGAAGAGAGAACTTTCATCCTTGAAACTGAATTTGTTGCTACTTATACATCTGTTTAAATTCAGCATTATTTCTGTATATCTCTATGAGATAGTGCAGCTAATTTGACTTTCTTCAAATTATGGCTGTGAAATTTCTTGCTTTTTGAATTGAAATCAAAATCTTGCACAGCTGTATATTTTGCAATTTTTCACATACAATGTAATATCTGCTAGAATTTCAAATAAAAAACCATTCAAGATATTCTTGATATTTATTGCCAAAATTTTGCATGACAAAGTGAGCAAAAAAATTTTTTTTCATAAATAATTTTAGTTTTTTGTGATAAATGTGGTTTTTATGCTTATGTTGTCCAAGGCAAATTGTTAAGTTGTTTTGATTGTGAGGTGCCATTTTCCAAAACATTTTTTGCTTAACTCTAATCTAAAATATTTTTAAACAAATAATGTAATTCTTTTTATGTAGATATTTATCTTAAAACACCTAAAAAGTGGTAGAGCTAATCATGCATTATTATAGTGTTTTTTTTAAAAATTAACAGCAATATTTATAACTTGAAAAAAGGGAAATCACAGAATACATCTGAAGTGACTAATAAAGAAATTTTGAATTTTTTGGGGGGTTTTTTATTAAAAATTAGTATTTCATTGGCCCGCCAAAATTGCATTTGGGTTGATGGTACTCTCAGTATATGTCCTCTCTTTAGATTTTCAAGTTTGGTTCATGTCTGAAATATATGCAGTTAAATAGTAACAATTAATTAAAAAGTTACTGGGGAGATATTCAAAGTAATATAATACAAAAAGAAGGAATTGAAAATTTTTTAAAAAAGATGAGAAAATTTTTTCAATGAATAAATTATAAATTTTAAAAAATTTTTTAGATTTTCCCAAAGTTTTAAAATTAAAAATAAAATAACAATTATGTATTTAAAAAGCTATTTTTATATATGTTAAAAAAATAATTTAATCATGATAAAAAGTACTGATCCCTTTTTTCTTGGGAGAAGCTTGCACAACAAACAGGGATAGTTTCTAAGGTTATATTGCTTGGTTATGTTTAAAACTGGGGTTTTAAAAACATATTTAATAATTTGTAAAATCCCCTAATGTGTGTTTAATAAATTTTGGGAAATTAATGTTTGTCCAAAAGGGGAAAAGAAAAATTCGGGAATAAAATTTTTTTCCCCTTATTACGAAACAAAAAAATTAAATAAAAGAAAAGGTCATTAATGCAGCTATAATAAGGTTTATAAATAATTGCTACTTACTATGTTTTACAATATGCTGAAATTTTATTTAATACCACAGGGGGGCAGCAAAAAGTCCATAAAAGCTTTAAAAAAATATAAAACCCAGAAAATTAAACAAAATAAAAAATGGTTTGCAGGTTTAGCATCGATAAATCATGGAATTTTTAAAATTGGAAAAAAAAATCAAAACCAACTGATGGGTGGGTTTTGTACATAATTAAAAAAAAAACGACTTCGAAAAAAGGAAATAATGTTACCAAATCTTTTTTATTAAAACAGCGTTTGTATCCCCCCACCACGGGATGACACAAAAACGGTCAAAATCCAGAAAATCCCGGAGTGCAGAATGCCCCCACCTGTGGGGGAGACCTGTGTACCTAGGGCCATTTTTTTTTCAATGAACAAAAACAAAATCATTGGCCTCTTTAAAAAAAGTGGGAAAATGATATGCATTCATCATTATACTAACTACCATTCAATAGGGTTAATAAAGTACTTAAAAAAAATAAATTCTGTGGGTTTAAAAGGGTTTTTTTAAAAAAAAAATCAAAAATCAAAATGGCAGAATCAAATCATTAAATATTAAAATTTAAAAAAAATGGTTACAAAAAATGAGCTGCATACATTTGCTTTTTTGGGAAACAATTTTGGTTTTTGGGGAATTTGAACTTATTATTTCTGTTGGGCAATTTTATGTTTCTTCTTTTCATAAAAAAAAACTTATTTGAACGAAAAAGTATTCTTCAGAAATTTAACACTAGTGTTCTTTAACATCTATTATTTCGCCCCATAAAAAAGTTCAGTTTTTTCCTTCTATTTTTTTTTTAAACAAAAAACCCCCTTTTCAATAGTATTTTTCATCAGCTATTGTAGAATTTGCATCATCAGTGGGAAAGAGAATTGCAATATCTGTAATTCTTTTGGGTGGGGTTCCTTAAAAATTTTAAACTCAGGTTTTTCACAAGTTTTCTTTCCTTTTTTTTTTTTTGGGAATTTTAATAGCATGATATTTTGATTTTTTTTTCTTTTTTTTGGGTGTCAGTCAAGATTCTACCTCTCCCCGGTTTTGCCCCCTTGTTGGGTTTACTTTAGAATCCCTGCTTATTAAAATTAAAATTATGCTTCCCATTTTTTTTAGTTATAAAGAATTTTTTTTTTAAATGAATCCTTTTGTTTTTTGTAAACAAAAACATAATCCTAATAAAAAAATAATGGTAGAAAACATATTTTTTTAAATCAAGCATATTGAAAGTTTCAGAAAATATACACTCCTCTCATTTAAATAACATTCAATTATAATAAAAAAAACTTGACTAAACCAAAATGGTTCAGATAATTAAGGCCACTTTCCTCCTTATATTATAAAAACCTTTTTTAATAAAATAATAACAAAGAATATTAATTGCAATTGTACCTAGGGCCATGGCAACTATGTGGCCCTAGGTACAAGACTGGGTAATTTCATGCAAAATGTTTTCTGCAGAAAAACCCAAATGGTGAGGGGATTTATTTAAAATCTAATTTAGTACTTAAAGTTACCAACAAAATTATGTACTAGAATTAAAAGAAAAATATTTGACTTATCTTTGTACAACAATAAAAAGAGATGAACTGCAAAATTTTACTTTAGACAATGTAACACTGTTTTTCATTTATAACTTGCCACAGCTTTATTTTGCAAAATTTTAAAATGAATGCAAAAGTAGGAATTGGTGTTGTCACTCACCCAACTGAATTATAAAACTTAGAACTAAATATTCTAATAAAATGGGGTGGCCCTAGGTACATGTCCCTACATGTCATGGGGTGGCCCTAGGCCCTGTCATGTATTGGGGTCTCCCCAATACATGACAGCTCTCGGTGGATCACATCTTTCAATTCTGGCAGATTGGATGGACAGGATTAATTCACCCAGAAATTTTAATATCCCCACAGCCAAAAGTATACTGGAGACCAAAGAGGATGTGTAAACTTGCAATGTTTGCTAATGATTCTTAGACTTGGTTGTCCTGATTTTACGCAATCTTCGAGTGATTTAATTTACTCAAATCAAAGAACAAGCTTTATGAGGTGTACCACTGTTGAAGGCCTTTTTCCAGTCTTCACATTTTTCTGAAGTTGGAATTTATACAGTGCAACAGTCGCTGGTTCCTTGTTCATGAAAAACAGATTCACTAAAAAGGCTTGGGTCTTTTTCACTCAGCATTCTTGTTCACTTAGTTGGCATGCAACAAAGAATTGGATCGGGATCAAGAACATCAGTATTTGTAATCGCCTGTCTCATTTGCATATTTCCTACTCACTTGTACTAGAACCATCTGTCACCAGGTGCTTTTTTCCCCTTATCTTAAAAAAATCCCCTGACTTATCAATACTAAACCTGCAAATTGTTTTCTATTTTGTTTAATTTTCTGGGTTTTATAAACTTCTAAAATTTATACTGACTTTTTGCCCACCCAGTATCATGCCCAATGATTGATTTTGAGAAAAAAGAATGATCATCACTGAGCTAAAAAAAAGTATTTTGACTGATTTGTGCCATTTTAACTGATATTTACTGTACTAGTATTAATGACATTAAAAGGTAACAATATGAAGGGATAGGATGGATACTAGGATATCTTCTGCTCTTAGCTACATATATGTATACACATAGTAAAGAAATAATCTACATATAGTTTGTCAAGTAATGACTAAACTAACTTAAAAGGCCTTTATGATTACTAATGTATTTTAATTCTTTATGCTATCATTATTTAAAGAATCCAAATTGAAAATTCTTTTAGCTTATGAAATGAAACAGTGAAAAAAAAGCAGAAAGAAAAGAAATTCAATAGGAAAAAAAGATTTTAAGTATTATACAAAACCTTTACTTAATTTGAACACATGGTTACTAGTATGTTGAGCATGTATTTTTTCTTATTTCCAGTTCTCAGCCTTTTGATAAAAATTCATTTTTTGTAATAATTTACACACATTGTTTTATCGATTGCTTTTTCATTATGAACTTCTACATATCCTTTGGAGCTCTATCATTTTTGTGATCATATATTCAATGGATGGAATACATCATACATAATTATGTTTTACAGTACAAATAAAAGATTTTATTATCTAAAGCTACGAAATGTTTCATTGGAAAATATTGCCTGTTTATTGAATGAATTAAGCTTACTTATTTCTTTGCAAAAGTTATAACTCTTAATTAATTTGCTGTTTAAATGTAAGATACTTCTCTTGAAACTCAAGCATAGTTACTATATTTCATTTATAAATTTAATGTTAATAGTTTTGGGGCATTCAATTTTACAATTGTTGACGATTGTAGGAGATATATATTGAAGAGTGGATTATGTTAATATTCCAGATAAAACTACATATTAATAAAATACATACAAGTAATAGAAATCTGAACCATCATTTTAAACTTTTCTTGATGTGAAAATTTTAATCATTAGATATATTGAAGAGCGAGATTTCCTGTTTTTTTTTTTAGGATCTCATGTTAGATATTTTACATTTTGTCTCTTTTTTTTTTCACAAAGTTCTTTTTGCTAAATTTGCATAATACTCGAAATTCACTACGAAAAGAACATAGCATAAAATATCAGTGCATACAAGTTTTGCCTGCTTGTTAAGCAGCATTATTTTTAAGATATATTTTTTTATATTTAAAGTACAGTTTTTGTAAAATCAGTACCTCTTCTTGTGTTAGTATTATTCAAACAATAATAATATAAAAATAAAATTTTTAAATATATTTGTAAAGTTTTCTGCTTATGTGTGATTTTTATTGCATAAATGTTTATGTATATCTAACTGCTGACTTATTCTCTAAAAAAGTGTTGGTGTTTATGTAAGGTGTCCAAAAAAAAAAAACTGTGCACTGATAATAATGGTATAAGGCTATAAAAGTTTTGAATTCGCTAGTTGTGCTAGAGTATTCTGCATCTGGTGTGATTATGGGGGCTGCGGTAGCCCAGTGGTTAAGGTATCAAATCATGGCAGGCATGTCATGAGTTCGAGCCCAGTACCACTAAAGACCTGCCGTGTAGGGGAGCGATGCACATTAAATCTGTTGAGAACTCAAACGTCCTCCCGTTGGTGTGGGGTGGTAGTTAGGAGAGGGGGTGGAAGCTCAGGTGTTGTCCTCGTCACTTGGCAATGGTTTAAAATTACGAGGTCCATCGCCAAAAGTCCTCGTGTAGCTAAACAGTGCGACATTAATATTCACTCATTTATTTTGGTGTGATTATGTTAGTACTCTTGAGTCTGATTTTTTTTCTGTTAGATCTCTTATTCAACTGCACCTTGGAGGCTACAGACTGCAGTCATAATCAAGTTGCATCAATTTGTATTATATATCCTCATAAAGATCATCAACAGTCACACATATCTGGATGAAAAAGGGTTTTTTGGCAATACTGCTTGTGTGAACCAGTCAAACATGTTAAGTGTAATTTTCAATGTACAGTTATTTTTGGGCACCCTGTATTTGTCTCAAAAGTTTTTATTTGTTTAAAAAAATATTAATGTAATAAACTAAATTTTTAAAAGAATTATTTATTTTCTTTTTTTTAAAAAAGCTTAGAAATAAAACATTTTTAAAAGCAAATAATTTAATAGTAATTAATTTAGAACAATAAGGTAAATTTGAATTCTGTATACTTGAAAATTTTTTAACAAGTAATTATCAGTATGTAATGTTTATTTTATTCTATTAAAATGCAATCGAACAGTATAAGAATTGCTTTTTCCTTTTAATGGATATCTTAAATTAAGTACACTTTTTCAATATTGCTTAAAACTATTTCAAGTGTATAAAAATGATGATTTCAGCTAAAAATGATTGAATATTAGTTTGATAAAATCCCCCACCCCTCCTTTAAAAATATTCTAAGAAGTAGTTTTCAAAAAGATTTCAGTTATATAGATTTTTTTTTAAGTAATGAAAATGCAGAACTTTCTGAAAATTATGGAAAATAGAAGATAATCAATATTTTTTTTTAAAGCATCAGTTTGTAAAAAATGTTTTCATTCATATCTATTTACTCTTTTCCATGCTAATTTTCTCTCTTACATTGAAATATTTGTTTTTATTAAATTATTATTTACTTTGAGGCCAAATTACAATTTGTTTAAAATTTATAATGTGAACATTCATTTGAAAAAAATATTCTTAATTTTTGGTTATACTACTTCATACCTCCCTAAAAAAATTACTATAATTGCTGTAATAGGTGAATTTTAAGTTTTTAAAACTTAACCCATGCGAAAAGAAAGGCATTTCAGCTAGTCTATAATATACATACTATTTCTTCACTTTCTTTGGCTATTTTATATCTTTTCTATGATTTTTTTAACACAATCTTGTGATTATGGATGCTAAGAAAATTGAGAATAATGTTTTTAATCACTCTATATGAACACCTAACCATTCTCTATGCATGTAAATTATATGCCATTAATTTATAAAAAATTACTATGCAATGATATTTAAATGATTATAACATTAAATTATAATTAAAGCAAATTTTATATTTTGTATAATTAACTTGATTTGATAATTAATTTGATATTGTAATTAATATTAATTTGGTATCAGTAATATTTCTGTTAAACAAGAATAAAACTTTTTTTCATTTTCTTTTTTAATATTTTACTTTCATCAAAGTTCTTTTTTAAATTATATGTATTGAACTAAATTATAAATACCATGATTAATAATTTCTCACTAGAAATCTAATGAAATTCATTTAATGTCATCTTTTTCTGAGTGTTAAGTATTATTCTTTTAAATTTTTTTATATAGATACATTCTATTATACTTTGAAATGTTTTAACAAATGTTTGGCACAGTTTAGTCCAAATCAGCTCTTGTACAAATCCTACATGCTTATGCACACTCACTCATAACAATGAATTCTTTTTTATTACTTAGACAAAATTGTACAATCTGTCAAGTGATTACGTAATATAAAACCTTTACCCCTTTTCTGAAGTGATTAATGACATTGTTATATTGAAAATATTAATAACTGTTGAAATTACACACAGTTTGATCTAGATTCTTTTTGTGGTACAGCTTATAGTAAAATTCTAGCTCTTGCACGATAAAAGTCACTCACTTTCCTGAATACTTTTTGCTAACCAAATAGCACTTCTATTTTATGATTCACAATGTATATATATTGTGAGATATTTTAAAAATATTTCATTAATTACAATTTTGTTGATGATTTCATCTCATCAAGAATAATTATTAAAACAGGAACACTGAAAATTTTTTATGAGCCTTTGAATAAATGTTACCGTATGATTGCTAAATATCAAAGTATAATGTAAAACTTTGCATAAGAAAGGTATTATGGCTAGTGTCTGTAGAATTAGAACATATCCAGAGATCCAAATGGAATATAAGAAAGTTTATTTTCCTATTTTGAATTTTTATTTTTTATTTTGGATGATTTGTAGATTAAAACCCCACACTGTATATCATATATATACATCATTTAAAAATGTAAATTTCTTTAATTTGTTATTTTAAATTTTACTAACATGTATTCCTGAATAGGAGGTCATTTGGAGCAAGATCTGGAGAATAGGGCATTTAGAGCAAAATTTTAGTTACATTATAATTTCTGTACTGCATCTCAAGATGAATCTGAAGGTACATTGTCAGTGAAAAGACCAATGCTCTTTTGGTCAAGTCACAACAGTTTTTGAACAGAGCAACATGCAATTTGTTATGTAGTGTGGAGTAATAGACACTAATGGTAGTCTGATTGTTCTCCAGGTAGTCTTTTTTTTGTCTCAAACAGCTTGAACATCTCTGCTGATTCTTTTACTCATACGATGAGGCTTCTGCTACTTTTTTTATCCTCTTTGGTCTCTAGATTCTATTGATTGATCCACAATTCATTTATAGTTATTAGGTGCCCAATAAGATACAACGTCACTTTTGAAAGAGGGCATTTTGTATTTATTTCTGAGAAGACGCTGGTAATCAGGGAGCACAGCATGCTACACCTTTGTTATTTTCCACATACTGCCATAACTAAGATAATCTCATTCATGATCGTTTGGATAGTTGCTATTTGGTCTAATAGAATAAAGTCATCTGCTTTCTTTACTGTGGCAACTGCATCCATGAGTGATCTTGCATTTCTTTGATCGTCTATGAAAGACGTGGTCAGTTTGAAAACTTTTTTTCCACCCTTACAGTAGTGTCATGTGATGGGAAATTATTTTCGTAAACAGCCATCATTTTCATCATGGGTTTGCAATTCTGTAACCTTTCAAATGAAGAATTTAATCACAATATTGCAAATTAATTCGATCTGTTTCATGGAACCTATGCAATTTTCATTAACAGCTGAAATGTGCAACATTAAGTATCAATTAATATGTAGCATAAATTTTATCCAAGTATTTCAGTTTTTTCATAGTAATAATTGAAACTTTCCAATATCATATGGAGGTTTTTTATAGTAATTATATCAATATATTTTTATATATATAATTATATATATATATATATATATAGCTGTCATTATCCTATCTATATATATTTTTACTTTTTTTATCAGGTGATTTTGCATTTGGTTAAAGTTCAATGACTGTGGACCTGGATCAGAAAAAACATTTTATCTTGGTGTGCAGGAACTCTGTTTTATAATGTGTGTATGATATACTTAAAACTAGTGGAATAAAATGTAGTTACAAAACTTTACTAGTTATATTTTATTCTATTGTAAAAAGTATAAAATTGCAACTTTGCTTTTGACATTGTATCAGTGAAATTTTATAAGTAATGCAATTTATAAGTGTAAGATATTTAAAAGAAGCTTTTTGAACTTTGATTGCTAAGTATAATGCAAATGAAGTATTAGCATGAATATTTTAAAGAAACAAAACATTTTTCAATACTGTAAAACTGTATCCATAGATAAAAATGTTCTTAAGTTGCTTATTAAACCATGCCATGTGGTTCTTACACGACTGAATTTATGTGATTATAACAAAGAAACATTATTAAGTAATACTGAGGATCTCGAACGGCAACCTAGTGTGACAACATCATATTTGATTAATAAAAATAAAGAGGAAACACTGAAATGTGATCCTGAAACTACTTATTTCACAAATGAAGTACCTATCAAATGTGAGCCTGAAACTACTTATTTCACAGATGAAGTACCTATCAAATGTGAGCCTGAAACTACTTATTTCACAAATGAAGTACCTATCAAATGTGAGCCTGAAACTACTTATTTCACAGATGAAGTACCTATCAAATGTGAGCCTGAAACTACTTATTTCACAGATGAAGTAACTATCAAATGTGAGCCTGAAACTACTTATTTCACCGATGAAGTAACTATCAAATGTGAGCCTGAAACTACTTATTTCACCGATGAAGTACCTATCAAATGTGAGCCTGAAACTACTTATTTCACAGATGAAGTAACTATCAAATGTGAGCCTGAAACTACTTATTTCACAGATGAAGTACCTATCAAATGTGAGCCTGAAACTACTTATTTCACAAATGAAGTACCTATCAAAATGTGAGCCTGAAACTACTTTTTTTCACAGATGAAGTACCTATCAAATGTGAGCCTGAAACTACTTATTTCACAGATGAAGTACCTATCAAATGTGAGCCTGAAACTACTTATTTCACAGATGAAGTACCTATCAAATGTGAGCCTGAAACTACTTATTTCACAATGAAGTACCTATCAAATGTGAGCCTGAAACTACTTATTTCACAAATGAAGTACCTACCAAATGTGAGCCTGAAACTACTTATTTCACAAATGAAGTACCTATCAAATGTGAGCCTGAAACTACTTATTTCACAAAAGAAGTACCTATCAAATGTGAGCCTGAAACTACTTATTTCACAGATGAAGTACCTATCAAATGTGAGCCTGAAACTACTTATTTAACAGATGAAGTACCTATCAAATGTGAGCCTGAAACTACTTATTTAACAGATGAAGTACCTATGAAATGGGAGCCTGAAACTACTGATTTCACAGATGAAGTACCTATGAAATGGGAGCCTGAAACTACTGATTTCACAGATGAAGTACCTATGAAATGGGATCCTGAAACTACTGATTTCACAGATGAAGTACCTATGAAATGCGATCTTGATACTACTGATTTCACAGATGAAGTACCTATGAAATGGGATCCTGAAACTGCTGATTTAACAGATGAAGTACCTATGAAATGCGATCTTGATAGTACTGATTTCACAGATGAAGTACCTATGAAATGGGATCCTGAAACTGCTGATTTAACAGATGAAGTACCTAAAAGAACTGATTCTCTTGAAATAGAGGATTGTGTGCAAAAAGCTTTATGCGAGATTTTGGATGGACTTCATAACAGCAAAGAACAGCAATCCAATGTGACAACTGATTAATAAAATATTGAAATGTGACTGAAACTACTGATTAAACAGATGAAGTACCTAATGGAACTGATTTTCTTGAAACAGAGGATTGTGTGCTTAAAGCTTTATGCGAAACTTTTGATGGATTTCATAACAGCAAAGAACAGCAATCCAATGTGACGACTGATTAATAAAATATTGAAATGTGACTGAAACTACTGATTAAACAGATGAAGTACCTAATGGAACTGATTTTCTTGAAACAGAGGATTGTGTGCTTAAAGCTTTATGCGAAACTTTTGATGGATTTCATAGCAGCAAAGAACATTCACACAATGTGACAAAATCACATCTGATTTCGCCATCTCCTTCAAAAATGTAACATACTTCATTACTTTCCCCCTTTTAAAACTTTTGCATCATTTTGCTCCTTTCCCATGATAACTATTTTTTTGAATTTATTGTCATCCAACAATCTGATCATCAAGTTTTGCTTCGTGATGTCTTGTAATTAATTTTATGAAGTTCTGAAGATAAATTAGCTGTTAAGTTATTTTCTAATTTAACCGTGGATCGAAGTTTTTTGTAGTTGAATTTTTGAAGGTAGATGTAAAATTTCTAATTAAACATATGTTTCTCACAGTGCATTATGTATTCTTATTAAACCCTTGTACATTTGTAGTCCCCCAAGATTTTTTGTATAGGTATAGTTCTACAACTTCTTGTATGAATAATATATTTTAAATTATTTATTGAACATATAAAATATCACCATATTAGAAAATATATTCCACAATAGTCCCTTTGTAAGTTTTTAACCTTTATAAATATTCTATAGTTTAACTTCAAAAAACTTTAAAAATCAATGTTCTACATCAATGAATCGGGCCCGCTGTTAATTCTTTTTGTGTACTTTTATAAAAATGAATAATAAAACAAATATTTAAAAAAGTATTTTCTATTGAAATATCAAACTGCAAAAGTATATAAAACAAAATTTGTTTTCTGTGAAAAACTATTTGTGAATAGTCTAGATCAGGTGGAACCCTTTTTTTGGAAAAGAGTCTCATTTTTTTTCTGTGTGTGTGAAAAAAAATTTTTTGAATGTCATTAAAACAAAAAAAAAAATTAAATATGATAAAAGTAAAAACTTTGGGTTTTAGTTAAAAATTTTTTCCCAAGTCATTTATATTAGTGCTACTTCCCAAGTATAATAAAATGATGTTGTTTTAAGTGCATATCCCCCTTTGAACAAAATTTTTTTTATTATGTTCATGAAAACATTTGTTCAGAAACATTTTTGGTCAAACCTACAGCAATATGGGCCCCAAATCGGTAAATTGGGGGGGATTTAAATTTTTTGAAATTCAAAAATAATTCGATCACTTGCAGTTGAAATAATTTCCCTTATGTTCGCTTTTCGTTAGTATGGTGCTGTGGTCAATAATTTCGATTTCAGGTGGTAACAATTAACTCCAGAGAAATTGAAAATAGGTTTTTAAAAAAGATTAGCATTTTTCATAATCTTAAAAATCACATCTAGAACTATTAATCTACAGAATGAATTTTAAAATTTTTAAATCTATAACCCCGGCATAAGGAAATAAATGGTAATATTTTTTGGAGGGGGGGCTGTGAAAAAATTACAAAATAAAAAACAATTTTTTTAAACTATAATAAATTAAAAAAAAAATTTTTTTTTGTTGGGGTGGCAGTGAACTATTCTTTCTGGCGGAAGGATAACTGGGGACCCGCCCAAAAGGTTTTCCGCTTCAATCCACGTTTTCCCTTTTACGGGGTTCACTGCTGACGGTCGTTGTGTGTTTTTTGGTCAGACTTGTTTTACTTTTTTCGTAATCGTTTTTTTCATTTATATGTAAATAAATGTGCTGTCAGAGATACCTGGGGGGAAGTTTTCCCAAAAAAGAACAACAAGTGGTAGCAGAAGGGCTAGTCTGGGTTAAAGAGCGCGGGGATATCGATAAGTGTCCCCCCTGGTTTGGGACGTGTCGCCGGGGAATTTAGTCACCATACCGTTGAATTGAATGGAAAATTTTTAAAGTGCGCGATATTTTAAAACTCAAAGAGACAAACCAGGGAAGAAGTTTTCAAATTCTAAGGGGAAGAAAAACAACTTCCCAAATTTAAAACTCGTATGGATGGGTTTAAAGTTTTAACTTTTTATTAGGAGAAAAATGGAACACAAACGGAACGTGCTACATCTGTAACAGCCAATCCCGGGAAAGGGGTTATTACAATAGAAACAAGAACTCTCAAGTACCCCAAAGGAATATAACAAAAAAAAACGATTCGTCAAAACCATCTATTTACAGCTTCCTCGAAAAAAAAACATGTGACAGTCCCCTATAGGGTGCATCCTGTCATAGGGTAAAGAATTTTGTGGTTTAAAAATATTTTTCCCGGGTTATGGACATTTATTTAGCCGATAAGAACACTAAGATGGTGGAAGGAACTGGAAACGTTTCAGCTAAAACGAGTACAAACACTGTAATTCTACTAATATAACAATTACTAATTCAGTTATGTTCCTAGATGTAATTTATTGTTTTTTGTGTGTAAATGTTTAATGGAAAAAGGTTGTAAGATTAAACCCGAAAATAATTGTGTATTGATATAAAAAAATGATTTAATAACAAAAATTTTAAAAATAATGGTAGATTAAAAATTAAATTAGAACCTATGTATAATTTGAGTATTATATTTCTGACCAATCTACTGATAATTATAAATTTGGAAACAGGTTATGTCATTTAAATTTAAATATATGCTTAAAATGAAAGATTATATTGATAATGTAAATAATTTCACATGTGAAACTTTGATAAAAGTATAATCAAAAAAACTCATAAAAAGATATAAGTAAAGAGCTCAAAAATTCTTGGTTGTCCATGCCGACCTGTGCGGTCCAGTTAATATCGAATCTATGGTGTTGCAAAATATTTTATGGAAATTGTAGATGTTTTTTCTGGCATGTATTTTTACTTATTTCTTAAAAATAAATATGAAGTTTTTTGATATATTTTCTAAATTTTAAAAACCAAATATGAAAATTTTAACTGAAAAAAGGGTTAAAAAAGATAAAAACTGATAAGGGGTTAAATTTGAAAAATGAAACAGATACTTACCGGCTAATTCGGGAATAGTTCTGAAAAACAATTCCATACAAGAATAAAAAGGGAAGGCAGAAAGGCCCAAACCGCGTTCTTCAAAAAAAAAGTAGATTTTTTATTATATGAAAGCAAGCCCTTTTAAAATTTTTTTGGGCTGAAGCTAATTAGTATGATCTAATATTACACCACAAAAGGGGAAAGAAAAACCCCATTAGAAATTTGGACATAATAAACCGAATTTGAATTATCTAAAAAATTTGGCTGTGTGGCCTATTTTCACGTTCGAAAGTACTGAGAAATAAATTTGAAGTTCCCAGGGCATAATTATGCTAGATATGCTAGAAAAGGGGGATATCGTATTTATGATTTAAAATAAAAAAGTAATTGAAAGAGTCATTAAGTTAAAACAATGAATCTTTAAAGGTAGTAATTATTTGAGAGATTGAAAATGAAGCATGGGATATTGACTCGTTTTTTTAAGTCTCTCGAAAAAAAGAAATTAATCAAAATACAGAAAAAGGGTATTGTCTAATTTTGATATAAATAAGGGGCACAATTTAGAATGATAATTCCCCCTTCGACCACGTCATCGCCTCAGGCAGGAAGAAACCAACTCGCGGTAAGAAATTTAATGATGTACAAAATCAATCCCTGTTAGAAGATCGGAAAGACTAAAATCTAAGGAAAGTCGGTTCATTTAACAAATAATGTACCGAACTCTTATTTTTACAAAAAAAAGTGCTAATTGGAAAAATTGAAATTGGCAATGGATAATGAATTAGATTCGTTAGATAACTACAGTTTGGGGAAAACTACAAAAAAACCCTTTGAAATCAAAAATTTAAAAAAAAACAAATGGGTATATAGTTAAAAAAAAGGATGATGTGCTGGGTAAAAAAAAAATATATATAAAATACAAAACAAGGTTTAGCTGCTGGTTTTTAAACAAATTAAAACATAGATTATTCAGAGTCGATTCACCAGTTGTAAATATTGAATCTTTTTTGATTGTTGTTGCACTTGCAGCTAAAAATTTAAAAATTTAAAAATTAATTTCTTTGATGTAAAAAATGCATACTTATATGGTGATTTAGAGAAATGTGTATGTGTTACCCCCCCTGGTTATGAAAAATTATTGGGGGATGACAAAGTTTGTAAATTGAAAAAAAAATATTTATGGTTTGCCACGTCTGGTAGAAACTGGTATATGAAAAAAAAATGAATTAGAAAATTTTGGTTTAAAAAAATTAGCTTCTGATAATTGTGTTTTTTTTAAAACTGATAATCAAAGTGTTCTTATATTATGTATGTATGTGGAATTTTTTTATTTTTTTTAAAATGATACACAATGTATGAAGATATTGTTAGTAAGATTAAAAATGTATTTGAAGTGGTTGTGTGTGTGTGTGTGAAAACAAAAAATAATAAGTTTTTTGGGATGGAAATTTAAAAATGTGAAAATGGTATTATTTATCCCATTGACTACATTAATTCATTATTTGTCAAACATAATTTAAAAAAGTAAAAGTGTCAAACTCCCAAATTTTGAAGGGGAAGACAAAAAATTTTTCCCCCTACAAATGAATTTATTGATATTACTATTTTCAAGGAATTAATTGGGAACTTTTATTTTGCTAATGAACTCACCCTGATATTTCTTTTTAACATCTTATTTATCCCAATTTAATCATAATCCGTAGAAGAACTTTAATTTGGGTAAACGAGTGTTAAGATATTTGATGGGCTCAAAAGATAAAAAAATTTTTTTATGAAAAAAAATTTGGTATTTTAAATGCTGTTTCAATGCTGTTGGGGAAAGCAGAAAAAAGGAAAATCATTTTCTGGGGGTGTAGTTTTACTTGGTAATTTATTAATTTTTTGGAAATTCGTAAAAAAAAGAGTGTTATTTATCAACTGTGAAGCAGATTATTTTTTATTTCTGAAATTTGTAAAAATATAATTTGGGTTGTAAATTTGTTAACTGAATTAAAATGTGAACAATTTATATATATAAAAATAATGCTGTAACTTTTAAAATTTAGATAGTCAAAAAACAATTCCGTGGATTAATCTCGTTCTTCAAATAAATCAAGACATATGAACTTACGTTTCATTTTTAAGGGTTTATGAAGATACTGTAATTAAATTAGAATACATCCAAACAGAATTTTTAATTGCAGATTTTCTTAGAAAATAAAGTGAAAAGTGTTAGAATATTCGATGCAAAAATTTCATTATTCTTTATTTTTATGTCACTATGTTTACTGTTAATTTTTTTTGTTTTTGTGTATGTGTTTATAATATTTGTATTGTTTGTAAAAAAAAAAGTATCCTCCCCGGGGGTATGTTGGGGGGGAAGCGAGGTACTAATTTTTTTGGCGGAAGGATAACTTTTGACCCCCCATACGAGTTTTCCCTTCAATCCACGCATTCCTTCTACGGGGTTCATAGCTGACGGTCGCTGTGTGCTTTTGGTCAGACGCGTGTGCTGTTTCCGTGATCTTATTTTCGTATTTATATTAAATAGATGTCTGTCCAGAATACCTGGGTTGAAAATTTCAAAAAACCCCACTTTTAATAACTTGCGGTTTGTTTTTTTTTGCAAGGTATTTTTTCATCTGGAATCATTTTTTTAAGTCTGACTTAATTAATCCCAAACTATTTCCCTGTATTGTTTTTTTTCTGGGATTAGATGTTTTTCTTGGTACTTTTAAAGGGTATTCTTTTCAATGTCAGTCCAAAAATGTATCAAAAATTACTAAATTTTATTCTCAATTAGTGCTTCGATCTATCAATTTGCTATTGTTTCTTTTATCAGGAGAGGTGTCAGTCTTGAAAGGGATTTTGGATTCAAGATAATTTTTGCTTTTGAACAGGAAGTTTTCAAGAAATGTTTTTTTTTTACATTTCTGATAAATGGTGGACCAAACTGATTTTTACATTTTATTGAGATTAATGTTGTACTGTTTATTAAAATATTATACAAATTAGGAAACTATTCAATATCATCTTTCAAAATGCCTTCTGCTCAAAATTTCAATTTTACTTTGTACCTTGAAAATAGTAATACTTGTTCATTGCAGTAATGTGTTAAGCTAAGTGAAATTGGTAAAAATACCTGCTACATACACAACTCTCTAAATCCAAACTGCTTCATGTAATTTTTGAGCTAATTGAAGTTATATTTCTATTAATTTTTACCAGTGAATTGCCTTTAAGTACTCAATTTTAAAAAAATTAAAATTTTGACTCTGCAAATAGTGATCACTTGTGAAACCCCTGTTAAAGTTCCAGGAATCCCAGGTTGAAGACCTTAAACTTTTTGACTCATTGAACCCTTAAAACTAAAAGATGTTTTCGGAGAACCCCATTCCACATTTAGATGAATAAATCTAAATACATTAAAGTATATCAACATGTTACAGGTACTTTAAGTAAAGAAATTAAAAAAGGTATTGTATTTATTATATTAAAAAATTTTACTGTAATTTCACTTTACTCATTATTAATACTTGTCTACTAATTAATACTGGTCTAGATGATAGCCTTCTAACTGCTTCATAAATGAAAATTCTTAAATTCCATTACAAAGGGTTATTCAAATCTAATTCCTTTGAAAAAATTGTATTGGTTAAAACTTGATAACATTGTTTCCTTATAAATGTAATAAATGAATTCATTAAAAAGAAATGTTTGTGCTTTTATATTTCTTAATAGAATAAACTTTAATTTTTGGTGAATAAGTTATTGATATACAAATTTACTACTGACATTAAGTTGCAAAATTATTTTATTTATAAAGCATACTTTTTATACATACAACAGATATGGACAAAAAAATTTTTTATTACACAAGTACATGGATTTAATAAGCACAAATTTCAATGTTTTTCTGAAAAAATATTTAGTCAACAAATCATGGTTTGGGTCAGGGATAGTATTGATAGAAAATAAATTTTTATTGACGCCAAAGCCTTAAATTCGTCCAGAAGAAAGCACAGGGTATATTTTGCAGGGACTGCAAAACAAGTAGTTTTTTGGGGGCTGGGTTTTAGCCCAACCTAGTGGCCCAGTCCTTTGATGCAATCATCAAGGTCAGGGTGCCCGGCTTTACCCCCGGATGCCATTTTAGTCGCCTTTTACGATATACATGAGCTACATTGGAACTATTTTTTTTTTTTTTTAACTCAGTCACCAAACGGATAAGAAATCCAGATAATATTGAAGAATTTCTAGCTTTTGAACTGTCATGTTTTTACTACATTTTTTTTTTCCATTTTGCAAACATCCCTGATTTCACATGCGGACACTATGTTTGAGTAGAATATTGAGAGCAACCAGTACAAATGGGGATCAAGTGACTAATACAAGGAAAGTTTGATAACTCTTAAAAAGGTTAAATTACATTATAAAACCCAATCCCTGTGTTGAGATACTAGAGAGGAATGTTGAATTGATATTTTTTTTGTACTTTGAATTTGTAGTATGTTTTATAAATGGGTACAAAACATTTTTAACTTCTTTTTTAAGAAAAAAATTAGATCAGCAATAGTTTAATGGTTTTTTATTTATCGAATAAAATTCTTTATTAAACAGTTATTTGAAATAAATTTTTAAATTCCGTATTTGTAATAATTTTTTTTATTTATAACTGAAGAAAATGGTTAATTGTTTGAAACATTATCAGTGTCCTTTCCCATGTGATTTAGCATTCATTCTATTTAAATTAATATTGGAGCTGAGATTTCTTTTTCTTTTGATAGATTTTTTCCTGCTTTCAGAGGACGGCCAGAACGTATAAGACTTTTACGTCTAGCAATAGAGGTCCTCTGAAAATCCGCTTTTTACATAAATACTTTTTAAATCTTGTGATGCTTGTATTTTTCCAAGAGTTTTTAATAACCTATTCTCAGATTCTTCAGATAAATCTGCTATTTTAACAACATCTTCAATTCTTTTTAATTCATTTAATATTGCTTCTCTTTTGGAATTAGTTATTGGTTTTCTGCTTTAATCATTTGTTCCTCATTAGTACTGCTTGCATTGTTGTCTGTCTCCTGCTCAACTGGCATTTCAAAAGCATTAGATTCTATTGTAGCAGAGGAAAGTTCATTACTTTTAAAATAACGGAAGAAATTTTTTGGTGGGCATTTTGAACCTAATGTCAAAAGAGCTAACTCGTGCTTATCTTCAGGAGTAACTGGTGGTGCATTTGGAAGACGTATTTTTTTCAACTCCATAAGTGCACATTGATGTTTACAAAATGCACCAGTTGATCCTGATGGACACCAGCATACATCTACATCTTTTTTAACGATGTATTTGTTTTCTCCACTTTTAATTTGAAATAAATTGTTAGATAACTTTTGCAAATCATTTTCTGTAAAATTAGTGGACTTCTTTCTTATTTTGTCATAAAGTAGAGTTACTGATGATCTTCTAGAAGAGACAAATTCGAATAATTTTTTTGTAAAATAATCTTCCCAAACTCCTATGAAAAACTCACATAAGGCGATAACATTAAAAGCTCGTGTGCGGCATAAAATGACGTCTTTCAAAATCCGTATACTGGCTTCTGAAAAATTGTTTGTGTTATGATTTCTTGTAATGCGCTCCTTCCTGAAAAGTAAAATCCATTCTCTTTTCGCCAAAAAATTTGTAAACCGTTTTGTATAATCGGATATTTTTCACACTTTGTTAGCAAATTTTTTTGAGCCTCCAGTAGGTTTGTTTCCGAGTCATCATACATCACCTGTAAAATAACAGTAATTAAAAAAATGTTAGCAGAATGTAGAAATTTAAGTAATAATTTGAAGTAAGCATAAAACTCTAGATTAACTTGTGTGTTGAGAAAATTCCAATGTTAAATGCTTTCTCTAAATAGTTCAGGTTTATAAAACATTTTGTTTAATGTGAAACTTCATAGATAATGTTTTTATTGTATAATTTTCAACATTTCCAGTAACAAATATTAAAACTCAAGAAATTAAGAATTGGTCTTGAAGTCACTAAAATGAATATTTTCTTATTACTTTGCAACAGTAACAAAATTAAGATTAATTGTGATAAATCAATTTGTAAATGTGTGATAGAAAAATTAGAAAGATAGATGAATTGGGGAAATGCGACCACAGTCAGTGCAATACGAAAATAAAAGCTGTGATGATAATGTGTTTAAAATAGATAGCAGTGTTAATAGTATAAATAACAAGTATGAACAAAAAAATAATGGTGAGTTTTAATGATATCGAGAGTGTAATAACTCCTTTTAAGGGTGAAAGACATGAAAATGTTTTACATTGGATTGAAAACTTTGAAGCCCAATCGGAATTACTCTCGTTGTCTGAAGTTCACAAATTTATTTATGCAAAAAGATGTCTTAGGGGGAACGCTTTATTAGTTAGGAGTGAAACCGGTATTAATTCATGGAAACAATTAAAAGATCTGTTAATGGAAGAGTTTAAAATATCTTTCAATATGGCTGAGGTTCATGAAATGTTACAAAAACGTAAAATGAAAAGTAACGAATCCCTTTAGAATACTTTTACTCTATGAAAGAAATTTCACAGCAAAGTAGTATTGACGACCAAGCTCTAATAACTTATATTATTAAAGGAATAAATGATTCAACACAAACTAAAACAATGTTATTTGGGTGTACTTCTATAGTAGAATTTAAAACTTAGCTGCGAGTGTATGAGACATAAAAAGAAATGAAGCAGTCAGAACCGTTTAATCGCGTACCTAACGTTAGTAACGAGGTAGGAAAACGGTCTCAAATTCACTGTTATAACTGCCAACAACAGGGACACAAGTCCTACGAATGTAAGGCTAAAATTAGAAACCCCAAACCTAAGAATTTTAATTTCACGAAGGTGTTAAAAGCTCCCACGACACATACAGTACAAGATTTACCCCCAAACCCCTGTAAGTTCTGCGCGCAGTTAGGAATAATGAATGCTTTTCACTGGGGATATTCATGCATTAATAAATCATGTTGAGCTGAAACAACACCTCAACCAAACCAAAGCAATGACAATTACTTGTATCCGGATACTTAAAAATAAAACGTTCGTACACAATAAAGGGGAAAAGGTAAAAAGTATGACTCGAATTCATTCAAAAAAATATTGCTAAACATCGATACAGGTTCGACTATTGACATTATTCCTGCTGCAATGGCTCCTCAGGGGGCTCACCTTCTTTAGGTGAGTACGGGTTTCACGCTCCCGAGGTGCCCTAGTGATCTTTTCCTTCTCCTAAGGGGTTTACTGTCTTTAGTAAACATGGGATTCACGAACCCAGGGTACCCTAGTGATCCTTCTCTATTTTCGGCCCTTCTTCCCTATTCAAATTTCCCTTTTCTTTTCCCGTCTAGACCACAGACCAATGTTACACAATGAACTTTGTTCAAAATTTGTTTTTTCTATTGAAAAAACTTTCTTTTTATTACTAACATATTATGGTTTACATTTTGTATTGTGTTAGTTTAGTTCCTTTTTCGTATATTTCTTTAAATACTTTGATTAGGTTACTTTATTTGTTTTGATTAGCAACGTTGGTTTTCCGACCCGCATGTTTGCCGTGTGCGGCATCCCGTAAGGAGGAAAATGGTGTTCTGGGGATCCTTTGTGTTCCCTTTGCCCACGCTTCTCCCGTAGGGAGGAGATTGATGGCCTAGGGATACCTCTGCGTTCCCTTTGGCCCACGCTTCACTGTAGACGGGTGGCAGGAGTGAGCCCGCTCCTGTCAATCGGCTGGTAGTACCTCTCTTCGGTATCCCCGAAGAGACACTGCTGTAGGGTAAGTGCTGCAGATAAGGGGTGTCCGGTTTACCCGTTGGATCCTCGCCCTGGACTGTAGCATTATATTCTGGGTGTACTCCAGGTAAGCGCCGTGCCTGGTTTTTGGCCAGATGACCGGCACACTGCCTCCCTTGTTGGACTCCGTGGTGGGTGGAGGCACGCCAGGATGAAGTTGTATACGCGTATTTATGGATCCAATGCTGCTGTGCCCGGGTAAAGGCCTTATATTACCCAAACTTAACATTGATCAGATCTCTGCGAATACCAGATTTTTATTGATTTCTCTTCCAAACAATGAAATGTCATCTAAATCTCCTTTTGCAATTCATAAAGCCCTCATAGGAATAGGTGGTGAACCTAAATCAGTTAAAAGATTACGATCCGGTGATTTACTGATTGAAACACTTTCTGCTTTACAAACCAAGTCTTTTCTTCTTGCACAAAAACGTTTTTGAATTCAACGGTAACAATAAGTCCTCATAAAACTCTAACTCATGTCGCGGTGTCATATCTGAACCTGACCTGTTGACCACTCCTGAACCGGAAATCCTTGATGGATTTTCTGAACAGGGTGTAATTCAGGTCGGAAGAATAACAATTAAAAAAGATGCATCAATAATTCCGACAAAACATATAATTTTAACTTTTAATAGCCCCAAACTACCAACAACAATAAAAGCCGGCTACCTTAACTGTAAAATACGCCCATACATACTGAATCCTCTGCGCTGTTTTAAGTGTCAGAGGTTCGGACATTCGCAAACATCCTGCCTTGGACAACTTACTTGCTTTAGATGTGCATCTGTTGGACATGCTTCCACAGATTGCAATCTGGAGCAGAAATGCGTAAATTGCTCACAATCTCATTCTTCCGACTCAAAACTGTGCTCTAAATGGAAATTTGAAAAAGAAATCCGAACCATTAAAACAAATAAAAATATATATACGCAGAAGCTCGAAAACAACCCGCAGTTATCCCCAAACTTACCCGTTGAAAACCCAAATACTACCAGTACAACACAAACAGATGAAAATATTCGAAAATGTACCCACCTTTAAAATTACTACAACCATTAAGATCTTTTCCCAAAACCCAAACTATATCTTCCTCTTTCCCTTTGCAGTTCTAAACCGTCTACATCAACTCAGGCACAACTCTTACCATCCACCTTTTTTGTCATTTCGTCTTTAGAATCTCAACCATTTTTCCTTTACTAGATATTTCCCCACCCCATCTAATAATTTATCTACATCTACGGTTTCCTTCATCTAAAAAAGCACCACTTAAACCCAATATATCAATTTTACACCCTTCCCAACTAAACATGTCCGCTGTTGAAACTAAAAACCTCTGTATCCAATACCTTTCTACATCCCGGATCAAAACAAACTTAAAAAAGTCGCGGGAAAAAGCCCAAAAAAAGCTTACCTCCACATAAAAAAAAAATTGACGCCTCACAACCAAAAAAAGAGCACCCTATACGGGGAATCATCAGCGGGGACATGCTTGTATACGATGTTGAAAAAGGGTGGAATCCCCAAAAAGAAAAATAACCCAAAAAAGGAAAATAGAAAAATTTTCGGAAGAATGGTGGCAGACTGAAGTTTGGGAAAGGGAAGAATATTCCCCGTTGACTCCAACCGTAACAGAAAAGTCGGAATTAAAAAAAAACTTAAAACGTTTTGCAACATATTAATCGTTTTTTTAAAACAAAATTTTACATTTTGTCTTTATCAATTTAATTTTTACTTTATGCTTTCTTTGTTTTAAATTTATCCGTTATTTTAAGATCTTGTTGACATTTTGGGATTAACACATCACCAAAATGTTTTTCCCCACTTTTGCCTTTTAAAAAAATTTAAAATTAAATATAAATTTTTAAAAAATTTTTTAATGAATTTTCATGCTTAAATAAAACATATCTTTAATGAAAATTTTTTAATTTTTTTAAAAAAAAATTTTTTTAGGGAAATTAAAACAAATGTTTGGCGAGATAGCCAAAATCGGCTTTTGGGAATAAAAAAAAATCATACACCCCCCTCCAATGGTTGAGAAATTAAATGTGTCGGTTGAGGAGTATAATGTACTTAATGTTAAACACAAACTGAATCCTAAAACAATCAAACATGCACTTTAGACCTTAAAGTTGGTAGCTTGGTTAGATCGGTCGGTTTTTCATACTAAACACCGATTTACCTTATCCCTTCTTAGGGTTTGGAATTGTATTGCATTTCAGTTGATAATTGTTGTGTAAAAAAGTTGGTGCGAAAGGGAAAAACGATCAACTTCCCCAGTTCTGAAGGCAGCGATTTGTTTTGCATATCAATCCTGAAAATAAGGTTAAGGAAGATTTTTAAAGTGAAATGAAAAAAAGTAAAACTAAGAATTAGGATAGTAAAGGTAAAAGGAAATTGTTCCAGGTAAAAAAAAAAAGCGGTAAATAAAGATGAAATAGATGTAGTAAAAAAAAGAACGAGGAAAAAAAATGTCCGAAATTTTCGAATATATCGAGATGGATTCTGATAATGGGTGCACACATTTTTTTAGATTGAAGTCGAAAATAATTCGGAAACAAAAAACTTTTGGGGAAAATTTTTTAACTAAAAAAAAATTTTGAATGTTTTGAGGATGTGTTTGCTAAAAATAAATATGATGTTGGAACTATAAGAAAGAACCACAAAAGTGAGACTAACTCAGAGCAAATATCATTACGCGCATATAAAAAAGTCCCAAAACAACAGGAAGATATTGATAGTCAAATTAATGAATTATTAAAAACTGGGATCATTAAAAAAAAGTTCGTCTCCCTGTTCTGCATCAGTAATACTTGCTTATAAAAAAGGGTGAACAGAAAAGAGAAATTGTACAATATATTGATTTTAGGAAATTAAATCAAATCCTAAATCAGATGCGCCTCTTCCCTTAATTGGGAAAAACCCTTTTAAAATAAATTCCAAGTAATTATTTTTCAAAATTAGGATTTCGGTTATTGGACATACCAATACATCCAGACGAACGGAGAAACTCCTTTTTTTTTACCAAAGTGGATTGTAGGAAAGGTTTAAATTTCCATTTGGTGGGAATGCGCCCAGTATCTTTTCAAAAAAACGTCGCCGAATCCTCATAAGCATAAAAATTTAAATTTCGAAATTATTTTGATAAACATAATATTTTTTAAAAAATTACAGATCTCTTAGAATATATCAAACAAATTTTACCATTTCGATCAGAAAATATTAAATTAAAAACATCTAAGTGTTCTTTTTTAAACTAAAATTCAGTTTTTTGGATGAGATTTTAATGGGATTGTCCTCCCGATAACAGCAATAAGGGGAATTAAAAAATTTTAAAAACCCCCGACTAATGTTAAATCTTTAGAAAGGTTTCTAGGTTCTATTAACGTATACCGGTTTTTTAGATCGCATGATTAGGAATCCTTTGAATCAATTATTAAAGAAAAATATTTCTTGGGGGTGGACAAAAGAATGCCAAAAATCTTTTTTAAATTTAAAACAAGCTTTGATTTGTGAAACCCTATTGAAAAAATTTGCCGAAAAGTGAAATTTACCTTTTTGTTGGGTGCAACTTTTAAATGGTGTAGGAGTGGTTTTAAAGCAACCAGATAGCAGTGGTGATCTACACCCAGTAGCATTCCACTCACGCTCATTAAAGGATTACGAAAAAAATTATGGGATTACGGAACTGCAGTGTTTTGCTATAGTAGACTCTTTAAATAAATTTCACCATTATCTTTTTGGACAAAAATTTACCATACATACGGACCATGCAGCCCTAGTCTGGCTCAAAAACGTAAAAAACTTAAAAGGAAGATTGTTCCGTGGGTCCTTACAATTAAGTATGTATGAATATGATATTAAAAATACAAAAGGTACCACAAACTACGAAGCAGATATGCTCTTTAGGGATATAACAGAGAAAACATAAAAGTGAATGTATTGCTACAAACCACGTGTCTCACCTATTGCAGTTGGAAGAAATAAAAGAGGCTAAAAAAAGAGATAATTTAACAGGAAACTTTATCGAAATTAACAATGTCTTATGTATCCGTAAGAAAAATTTTACTAAAATAGCAGTTCTCTATTCCTTAAGATACAAATTACTTAAAGGTGCTCATGAGAAATTTGGTCATCCCGGAATTAAAAAAAACAATTAATTTAATCACTCCAGTTTACTATTAGCAAAATATAACTGAGGACATTAATAATTTTATTAAACATTGCCACACATGTCAGGTTAATACAAGACCTCGACGAAAAGATTTGGTCTCTTACAGGTCATGCCTCTTGTTGATAAGCCATTCCACTTAATTGCGATAGATAGTGTGGGTGGTCTGAACTATTTCAATTCAACTAAAAATATTTAACTTTACTCATAGATCATCATACTAGATATATCTGGACATTTGCATCAATTACTACAGAAACACATACACTAGTTTTCTAATGCAAATTTTTCAGATTCAAATACCTAAAGTATTCTAAGTGATAGAAATGCAGCTTTCACCTCTTCTCATTTTAAAAAATATCTTAAACATAATAATATTAAACAGTTATTAACTACAGCTCATATAGACCAGAGACTAACGGCAAGGTTGAAAGGTTGGGTCAGACAATAGTCACACGTTTAAGATGTAAAGTTAATGAATCTTCAAAAAAGGTCCCATGGCTCAAATTGTTAAAAGATGTAACCCAAGAATATAATTTAACACCCCATTCGGTAACTAAATTCCCTCCAGCATACTTAATGTAGGCACACTACCTTTTCAAAATCCTTTAGAGGGAAATATTTACCCTCCAGTTGAAGAGGCTAGACAAATAGCAGTGGAGAGAACGAAACTATATCATGAAAGAAATAAAATACATTATGATGCTAGATTTGTTGATGTAGAGTTTAGTCCTAATGATTTAGTTATTTATGAGAGTTCAAATATCCAAATACTAGGAAACTTTCTCCAACATTAAGTGGCCCACATAAAATTCTCAGAAAAATTTCGGACGTCAATTGCAAAATAAATAAAACAAATGCTCATACGAAAGAGAAGTCAGAAAAAGTGCATGTTTCAAAATTACGAAGGTATCATGCACCTGAAAATTTAAAGTTTAATCATGAATAAGTTGTATATAGTATTTTTTGAAATATGATGATAGCGTATTGGACTGTATTGTATATAAGGTTGCTTAAATTTGTGAGTAGTAAAGAAATGGCAACATTTCAAGACTGATGTGGACTATGTTCTGAAACGTTGCTAATTTCACAACCATGGTTGTATAAACTCAAGACGTCTTATTTCTTTGTACATAGCGACTTAATGAAAGTTAGAAAATGTGGAAAAAACTAGTTTTGTAAAATTGTTGTATTTGTTAATGCACATAATTCAAAAAATGTTGTATTGTTTTGTATCATAAATGCTCTTGGAAAAAAATGTATAATTTTATATGATATGTACTTTTGAAAAATTGTTGTATTTTATTATATAGTGTATATAATCTGTGTATTGTAACATTTTATGCTAATCTAGACACTAAAGAAAGTTATGATTGTTATTTTGTCAACGGAAGAGCTAGCGAATAGGGGATACTTACTTTTAAACGGGTTCAGTAGATTTTTTTAAAGGGGGGGGATGTAATATAAAAATATATATATTTGTAAGCTTTAACAGAGAACTTGGATGATGCAAGATCAATGCAATATTTCGTCAGCTTTTCCTCTCCAGACACTAATCATTCCCTATAGACTTGGTACCACCTCTGTCTAGGGGGACAGAGCCAATAGAATCCTAGAGAGCCCCATAAAGCATGTCTTTTGGGGAATTTCACTCTTCACTATCTCTTCCGATTTTCCCCATATAAATATCTTTGTTCCCCTAAGTCTTTTGCCTCCTTTAAAAGTATTGTAACACGTGGCTTCAGTGCTTTTCCTACGAAAGAAACCCCGTACATTCAATAAAGATTTTAAAGTCCATAGCTGTCGTTACTGGGTTGTTAAAATGTGTCATATATATATGTAGAAAGAGAGAGAGAGATTAATTATATATTTTTTCTATTATAGAGACATAAAGCAACTGAACACTAAAAATAAATGTAACTTAAAAAAAACAGATAATGGAATTTTAAAATAATAGATGTTGCAGTATTATAAACATTTCTGACTTATGACAGCTCATATATGTAAAATAATTCATACACAAGTGGGTTCAAAAAATTTGATGCTAGCCAACCTTCCTCTCTTCTGTTTATAATACTGAGCAAAATCCTATTGAAAATAATGGATAGAGTTTCTATATAAATTCATTACAAGAAAAATGTAACATACTAAAAGCTGCATTCAAGAATGCAGTTATTAATTAGCCCGTGCTGAATTCGTGTACAATAAACCAGTTATTGACAAATTCTTGACCCAAATATAAACTCAAAGCATAGAATTATTGGCTGAATCTAGCCTTTAACAAAAATTATAAAATTGTTCTTACTAAAATACTTGTATTTTTACAGTATGTGTATTAAGGGTTAAATCTAGTTATGTTAGAAATTCTTGTAATATATTTGTATTTTCCTATAAAAAATATTACTAAGGTTAAAATAAAATTAAGGAATAAGTAATTTTAATTGTGAATTTGAATATGTAGGTACATATATATGTTGTAAACAAATTCTTACATTTTTGTGCGATTATATTATAACCTTGAATTTTAAAGTGTGTACCACTGAACATATTCTAATATACAAGTATTTATAGAAGATATAAATTAAGAAATTTTTTTAATTTGTTTTCTTTTTTAGAAACTAGTAGAATATTTTATTCAGAATGCTATAACTCTTAGTTCATTCAAATTATCAACAGCTCGCCTTATTTCAATTTTTTTTTTTTTTTGTCCTGAGGAGTATTTGGAAAGAAAACAAATTTTTTCACTGAATCTGACTCCAAAATCCAAAACAAATAATTGCTTTAAACAAAATACGTTTGATATCATAATAGATAACGCTTGACCTTAGATAATGAATACATTTCATTGCATTTTTCATGGACTGAAGTGCGTGGCTTTTGATGGTCTGGTTTTTATTTTGATAACATGACTTAAGTCATCTTCTTCCAGCATAAATGTTTCTGCCATACCGTTTTGAGGAAACATCTCAGCGGATGCAATTTAGTATGTTTGAAGCTTCATGGAGCAGCAATTGAAGAACGAAATTGTGTCTCGCAGTTGCATTAACTTGGGGAAATTGTTAATTTCCGTCAACCTGTACGACATTTCTAACAAGGCTTAGTAAATAATCTTCATTAAATAAGAGAATAATGGTCACGTATGCATAACTTCACACTGAGGATATCTGCCAATGCATTTATTTCCGCATAACCTGAAGATGGAAACAATTTGTTTTTTGTAAAGGAAACATTTATGAAGAATATATATAAAGATTCATCTAGTGATGAAAAGACAAAATTTTTATGCCACAATTAAAATAGAACAATAAGGAATTCCAACTTGCAGCTACAATTTTAAAACATCCCCGATATACCACATTCTTAAAACGAGTTATTTTACTTAAGAGCTGCAAAATCATTTCAAAATTCATAAGCATCGAGTTTGAACTGCCTTTCTCAGAGTTCTAGATGGAAATTATCCCTCAAAATAAAATGGTGGTTCAGAAACCTGATTTTAGAAATTCAAATTTTATTCTTCGTATATTGATGGAATGCTGATTTATACTGATCATGTCTAAGTTTTTATGTTTAAGTATCCGGAAAACTTATATATGCCTCAAGAAACTTAAATAGCACTTAAGCATATTTTTTAAATTAAAGAGGGTTTAAATCTTTAACTGTTATTTTAGATCTGATTTACTTTAAAAAGAAGAATTTTTAGATGCAATTTGAATTTTTAATAAGGGAGTTGACTAATCTTGAAATTCTAGTTTATATTTTACATCCCGTTTAGTTTATATTTAAACAATTATCTAATCGTAAGAACGGAAATGTTTTGATACACCTGTAACAATTAAATCTATTTTGTCAAACATACTTGCTTGAAATTAAATAAAGAAGTAGAAAAAGAACAGCAAAATATGTGAGTATCTCGAGGGATTTATTATTTAATTTCCCATACTCATAATATTTTTTTGACTAGCAATAGCACAGAATAATGAAGAATATTTTATTTACATTATTTTGTATTATTCCCAAAAATTTTAATGCTATTTTGTAGATTTAATCCTTCTCGACAAATGTAATGAATTTACCCTTTGCATTAAACAAATTTCTTACCTTATTTACAACTTTGAAAAATTGTATTGGAATTATTGAAAAATTATTCTAATATCTAAATAAGCAAACATCGACAGTTAGAATTATCAAAAACAAGATTTTGATGGTAGTTACTTACTTTCCTAATTATATCACACTTTTTTGAATAGTTTATTTAAAGCTAGCATTTTATTGGAAAATTGTATTTAAAATGCGAGTTTAGATACAAATTAGATAAACGTAAATTATCTTTAAACGAGAAATTCGCTTAACTGAACACAATAACATTGTTAGAAAATTTTCATTATTTAAGTTATGTCGACATTTAATGACGTAAATGAAAAGCCAAATGCATGCTGCATTTTAAAAGTGAGGTAATTATTGCGAATAGAGAATGAAAGAAGTGATATTAATGTTATTTTTCTCATTTTCTACATAATATCTTATTCTTGAGTGTACAATTGCTATTCGTCTTTAAGCTGTTTAAATGATGATGCTACTAAATTTTTTCTAATAGGAACAATCTTTTGCTTTATCCCTGCTTTCCTAAATAAAGACCCGTATTTCTTTGTAGTATATTTTCCTATTTAATATTTATTTTCTGACCGTTACAGTAGCTTATAGAATTAAGCAGCTACTACGATCTCAGAAAAGATCAGATAACTTTCGAATTCCAAACTCATCTCATTTCCTTTTATGGCCTTAGACCAAGCTTTACCCAATACCTAAACTAAAATAGGATGATATAGCAGTTATTGAAAAAAAATCTACGATACAACTCCTAATTGAAACAGTTGACTTTGCTTTGCCTCGCAGTGATTTGATGAAAGCTGCCGTGACGAATGAATAAAAAACTGTTCGAAATGTATCCATGTTTACTCCAAAATGTAATATACAAGATGTTGCCAAATTCAACCAAACATTCAGAGGTTTGATAGTAAAAAGTATGAGGATGAAAATCTCCGTAGAACATGGGGTCGCAAACCACGTTGAGTCGATGAATTTGAAGGAACAGTCATGAAGGATGTAATGACGAGAATGGAATGAAAACGTGGAATAAGAGATAAAAATACATTTATTAGACATGAAGCATGTTTACAATACGAACAATGCATCATAGGTCGACGTTAGAAATTAAAACACGGGTGATTATGACAAGAATTGTTCGAAGCTGCGGCCGCATAGTTCATAGAACAGCCGACAACGACGAATGAAGGTTTGTCGGGCGCGTTGGAACAAATCCATTGTGCTGTCGATGTCAGCTGAAAGGACGATGAATCATACAGTCAGATCCTTTACTGTAGCCACCGGAGTTTCAAGCGATTTCAGGTGGCCGCAGAAAAAGGGAAAAAATGCAAAGGACTGAGGTTCTAGAAGCGTGGAGGCCAACATCATTTCCCCCAAGTCAATCCTTTTTTTCCGGGACATGAAGCGGGTAGTTCGCACAACAATCGAAAAATTTACTGATGCCCCATTTTTTCATCACGCCCATAATTTTCCGATTTTTACCCTTAAACGGGTTTTTGAACTCCATGTACTATAGTGATTTGTCGTCCCATCTGCCTGCTATCACCCCAAATTTGTTAATCACTTCCCCCCCCCCTTTATATATGTTTTTTTTACATTTCCTACAAAGAATTTTATTCCATTCTGTTACATAGTTCTTATTTGTAAAAATTATACTAAACAATCCAATTTTCTCTTTTCTTAACGTGTAAGGTAGAACTCTAACTAAGAATGTTTTTTTCAATAGAAAAGTGTCCAAATATTTTTATGATATGCATTGATTTCATTAGTTTATGAATGGCGGTTTATATATTATACAAATGAGAGATGTCATTACTGAATTAATATATTTTATCTTGTGTAAATTCCGTTTCTTATTTTTCTACTTTAATTGCCAAACTAAATGCATTTTTAAATATATTTTTTTAAAAAAAAAGTTGCCTTACAAAATAATTTTGTTTTGTACTATAAAAACAGCTAAATGTATAAAAAAAAAGACTTTTTATTAATTTTTAAAATACTTTTTAACGGGAAAAAATGTTCCAAAGTTTTTTTTAGTTTTTTTCCATCAGAAAAAAAGATTCTTAACAATGCATCCAAAAAATTCCTAAGCATAAGGAAAAAAATTTTTTTTTAGAACAAATATGTTTTAAGTTCAAGACTTATTTTTTAAAAAACAAAAAGGGGTTGCCCCCGTGTATTGTTTTGGGAAAAAAATTTAACTTGGGGAGTCAAAAAAAATAAAAAACTATCAAATAAAAAAGAAAAAATTTAATAACGTACACCAAAATGGTAGACGCCATACACGATTCGGGTCTGCTTTCTCAATATATATATCAACGAAAAAAACTGTTGAACCGAAAAGAAATAAAAATTATTTTTGAAGAGAAAAAAATTTCTCCCTAAAAGTGAAAAAAAAAAAAAAGAACTTTTTTTCACATACCATTTTTTCAACCCCTTTCAAACGTTTCCGTCATTCAAAGACTTTTGGCAAAATGCACCTAAAACATTTTTCAATATTTCTATCCAAAAATTTTTTCACTATGGGCAGGGTAAACTTTTTTTATCTCTTTTTTTTCAAACACGCGTCAATAACGTTTCAACCGTTGAGAATTTTTTTTTTTACCGTGGTTTTTTTGCCGGAAAATTTTTTTTCAATGAAACTCCCAATAACTTTCTGACGTCCACAATTTTAACCTTAATGGCCTATCCTTTTGAATTCCCTTGCGAATGTACGCTATCTTCTTTTTTTTTATCAATTGTAGGGTAAAGTAATAGTTTTGGGTTTATGTCCATACTAATATTTTTTAAAAAAAAAAATTTTCAAGTATTTTAAAATTAAAAAAATTTTATTACTTGCGCATATAACGAATATTTTCCTGTACATATACTTTAATCATACTTAAAATGTTAAAGATTTTTAATTATTACGATAACTACAATTTATGTCATCAGTATAGTTATACGTCAACTTTTTTTTCTAAATTTCCATGTTTCATTGTGCATTCACATTATTTTTATAGACTTTTCGTAAATATTTTTTACAGTAACTAATCAAAGCTCCGTGTTTAAATTTTTAAAAAATGTATTAAATACTTTTGAAAAAATCCCCATGGTGTCTTCGTTGTATTGAAATAAAGAAGGCTTCCCAGTACGGGGACAAATCTTATTTTAATTTTCTTACGTTCCACAATACAGTGGATCACTTAATAAAACAACACACATCTGTTAAAGTAGTTATAGAAAATAATTTAAAAAAACTAAAGAAAAAAAAACAGGCATTCCCGACTCCCGTGCAAAACCTTTCTTCGGGGGCGACCCAAAGCAGAAGAGGGGGGAAAAAGTTCCCCTTCTCTTCCCCTGGCTGCCAATGGTCAAGGGAAGGCAGAGTTTAAATGTAGTTGTTACAGATTAATGCATTATTAAGGAGGAATTTTCCCTTAATATTTTGGCATCAGTCAAAATAATGCTTCTATAATAGATGGTAAATATTATTCTGCATTGTATTTATAACTCTCTATTCAAAAGATTACGGGTCCGCGGTAGCTGAGTGGTATAGGTATCGGATCTTGGCATGCCTTGTCACGAGTTCGAGCCCAGTACCACTAAAAACCCCCGGGAGGGCCCGCGATGCCCTTAAATCTGTCGGGGGCTGAAACGTCCTCCCGTTGGTGTGGTGTGGTAGCTGCAGAGGGGTGCCAGTCAGGTGTCGTCCACGTCACTTGACCCTGGTTCAAAATGACTGGTCCGTTAAAAAAACCCTCGTTAGCTGAACAGTGCGACGTTAATATTCAATCAATCAAAAGATTACGGAATAGAGACCTCATAATATGATCAATACCGAGAGTTCAGTTATGTTAGATCAAGTCTTCTTCTATAGTTGAGAAGTTTAGAGAGTAAACCTTCGTTTTTTTTTTAAATTTTTACTTTTTGGAAATAAAGCCAATCAAACAAAGTAGACGAAAAATTTAAGGGTTTCTAGGAAACTTTTTTAAAATTCAAGGATACTGGAAAAACAAGTAATATAAAAAAAAATTAAGTCAATCCTTCTTTTTGGGTCAACAAAGAAAAATTTTAGTTTCTTTTATTAAATAGTTACAATTAATATAAATATGTATAACAAGACAAAATCCCAAAAAAATAAGTGGTTAATTTTTATTATCATTAAAAAATCTTATTGCTCAAAAACAACCCGCATATAAAATTTCAGTTCAACTGTCTTTAAAAATTGAGAAAAAACCTTTCCCCAAATTTTTTACACAATCAAAACGATGCCAACGTGGCTGTGTGTATTTGTAATTCCTTAAATAATTAATTTTAATCAATTAATTTTTTTATTTATAGTTAAATCATTGTATTGTCATCCAAAATAATCATGTATACAACATTTCAGCTCAATTGAGCGCTTTAAAATGTATTTTATTAACGATTGAATATTCCACCAAGATAAATATATAAATAAATAGAGAGTGTGAGCAAATAGTAGGAATTGAAAAAACACATATTAGAATAGCTCTAACAATAATACATGTTCTGTAATAAGAAATTAATCATTTTCTTTTTTACATAAATTTGAAGAACCCTGGTGTACCTTCAAAGTGTGACGTTATAATAAACACACATTCTGTGATATGGTCGTTCTACGGTGACCATATCTTTGATTGTCAGAGTGAATTAGAGGTGTGGGATTCTCGAAATGAATCGACATTTTAAAATTCTTAATATGACTTTATTAAGAATATAACTTAAATTTCTAATAAATTAGATAAACTTATATTAAGTGAGAATAAACCAAACACACAGCAAATGTTAAACCTGATCGCGTAACTTAGATCACTTATCTAAATAATTATATTATCCGCCTACTTTCAATTCTGATAATATTACAAGTCCTAATATCAAATAATCAGTCCTACCTTAATTCAAGCTAAGGTTCTATCACGGTACGAAGCTTCTGGGTGAGCGTTCAATGGTATGCACCTTGTAGTAATGGCTAGAAATCTTGCTAACTTTATGATAGGCCGTCAATTCACACTCTTATATCTTCCAAACATAATTTACCCTAAATTGCCATTCTGCTTACTGAAACTTCTGTTCTTTTAAAAGCTATCTTATTTGCATTTCACTTTTTGTATTTGGGTTGGAAAAGATTTGCCATTAATCTTGGCCGTCAAAAAACCCAGAGGTTATTTTACAGAAGAGACACGTGAGCCCGTCACAACTCATCCGCTGAATAAGTTTACAATTTTTGTAGTTTTCATCTATTGTTCCAGTTGGGGCTAAACTGTGATCACATAAGCCATTAGTGCCGAAATTTTCAAACGTATGGAAATTTAAAATTATTTTATTTCTTCTAGATTCAAATTATTATTATTTCAGGGGGTTTAGCGATATTTAAAAGAACCCCCAACAAAAAAATTTATGGATTACACTTAAATCTCAGGGAAGCATTTGTACCAATATCCCAGTGGCAAGATTTTCATAATAATGTCAAAAAGAAATGCATGAGATTATTTCCAGGAAAAACAAGCGTAAGAACCAAAGAAAGCTACTGGAATTTCTGCGTTTATTTTATCTTTCTTCATACCACTGACATTGTTCTTAATGGGAATATCTTGCGTTGTATCAACACAAAAACTACTGGGAATGGTCCAAATAGGTTTGAAGTTTAAGCAAATGACGATCATCACATCCGATAGAGTAGTCGTTCTAAATCATGTGATTACTTGCATTTGTTAATTTTTATTTTAGAGGCCTCCTTTTTGGTTTTCCAGAGAGATTCTATGGTGTTTGGGGAAAACAACGTAAAGATCTGTGACGACAGTCTACTATGATGATTTGATGAAATATCTAGACTAAAATGAATTAATGAAAATAGGTTATATATTCATTACAGTAACAACCTAAACCAATATTATGCAACACCTTTAAATAAATTTTTCCCTATGGGGCTGCAGATTGGTTTTTACCATTGCAGACCTAGTACATTTCCCTAGAGTTAGTATCCCTTTTGAGTGCGACACCATATTGGTATCGGCGCAATGTAATTTTGACACCCAGTTTCCTCCCTAGAGGAAGGCATCTGAGCTCCTATGCGAAATGGTACCAGGAAATTTTTTTTGAACGCATTCTAGGGATTCAACCTAAAATCCCTGTGACACGGGCGCTGTGTTTTTATATGAACCGGACGGGTTGAGGTCAAAAAAAGTTGGATGTACAAGGCCAGTGACAAAACAACTACGATATCCAGTTGGCTACGACTTTAAATATTGTTCAAAGGAAATTCAAATAATTACATTTTTTTATTTAAACATGTTAGATGCTTTAAATCGTGAGCTTCAAATCTTGAAAAGTAACAAAATTAGCTCATGAAAAAAAAAAAAAAAATCATGTTCTTTTATGTGGAAAATGTAATAAATTTTCTTTCGTAAATTCTGCTTTAATGGTTGTTCAGAAATAATTTTTTCTATAAATAGTTTTCAAGAAAACTTGGTTTAAAATAAGAACGTCATAAAACGTAACGATCAATCATTTTTGTGATTGATGATACGGATATCTTATAAAAGCACATTCTTATAAAAAACCTATTTCAGATAAATATGTGCTTAAAAAAACAAAGAGACCACTCCATAAACTATGATAACTAACAATCAAAAATATAAAAGGCCATGAATACTTTTAAGTCGATTGAAAAATTCTATTAAACTCTGTTAAAACAAACGGAAGTATCGCAGACAATTAATTTAACATAAAGCAGACATAATTAACAAAAAATATGTGAAACAAAAAGAGTGAATTTCCAGAAAAAATTCTCAGAAGAAACATTATGTGCCTCTTATTAGAAGGGAAGAGTGAAAGTTATGTTAACATCACACTATAAAGCGGTACGAGAGCTGTTGGTGACGGACCTCGAAGTTTTGAGCCACGGACAAGTGACGAGGACGATACCTGATGGGACTTCCCCTCTTCTAAATTCCACACCACACCAACGGGAATGCATTTTAGTCTTGACAGATTTAACGTGTAACAGCCACCTCTACACGGCGGGTCTTCAGCGACATTAGGCAAGAACTCATATCTCGCCAGCCACGAGTTCATGACCTTTAGCACTTCTGGGCTACCCCGGCCACTGTAGCAAGTAATAATCCTCTTTTTTACACGAATTGTGAAACTGGTTACTATTGTAAACACTATATAAGTTTATAATTTACTGGTCCTAACAGCATTCCTATTATTTTTAAACGTCATGAAATGCAATACTTAATGCCAGCATAGAATTGAGTAATCAGTGTATATTTTTAACAAATTAGTTCAGCAATTAATTTTTAACAAATGATGCTTCATTATAAAAAAGTATCTACTCTCTTATTATTATTATTATACTAATGATAGATAAGCATTTTCTTGTTCTTTTTAATGCCACCTGTCTGACGTAGTCAGATCGAGGCCCACGAAATTCATCGTGGCAAGGGGCTAGGTGTACGCCTGTCGTTGGCCTAAGCCTTGAGCACAATACACAGGTGACAGTACAATTTAGCTCGGAGAAATTCCTGAAGGGACGATATAGATGGCGACACCTCCACAATCTCCACCTCCACAATTTAGGCATGGAACTAAAGGGAAGAGGAAATAGTCTCCAGTCCCCTGCACTCGTGATTCAGCCCACAAGAATTTCGGACCCGCTGATTTAACGATCACACGTACTCCGTGTGTACTCGGAGGGTATTTGGTGGCATCGAACCCAGACCTTCCGTTTTGGAGTCCGATGCTCTAACCACTAAGCTACCCACGGACAAGCATTCTGCAAAAAATGCGGTCTTACGAAAGGAAATTTGTGTATATATATAAAACGTTGAACTTTAGATGAACCAATACATCATTCAATGGATTTCAACGCCGCACCACTTGCAGATTTAGAAATCTATTGTTTGAGCTAATATACTTTAGCCGTAATTTTTCTACGAGACAATAATTAGGGGAATCAGGAGCTATTTTTTGGATTTCTTTTAATATATTTTTTAAAAAAAGTATAAAGAGTTTTCAGTTTGCTTTTTATTTTTTTGGGGTGTTTCTTATAATAGTTTATATATAAGGATCCGACTACTTGCGACAACTTTTTTAAAAAAAAATTGGAGTTATGGAAATATTTTTGTGATTTTTGGATTTATTTAGTACATTTTAAGAAAAAAGAGACCTAAATAAAGAAGAGGAAAATAAATTATTACTGCTAAAACGGGGAAAAATGGGTAAAAATTAACAAAAAATTGCATGAATGGGGTCAGCTCTGTTCAAATAGTGAATGAACAAATTCTCAAGTTTTCAGTTTTGATGTATTACTTTGTATTCCTGTTGAAATGACTTTAAGGATTAAAGATATTTTAATTTTTACAAAATCTAGAGCACTTTATCGTAGTTATTATATGAAATTGCTTAAAAATACAATGATTATATTCACATAAAGAACTGTGAATTTTGTAATAAAACAGTGATTGATAAATTTGAAGGTTAAAATACTTCTATTGTTATACAGAACATATACAAAAAATTTCAGCAAATTATTTTAAAAAACTTATTCAGCAATCGCTGTCCCCGTTTGAGTTTTTCGATAAAAACACATTTCGGGTAAAACGCACTTTTAAAGTTTAACATCTGATGTAAAGTTATTGTATCTGTTTTTACTAAAACACACTTGTAGTGTTCGTCTAGTGAATAGAAAAAAAAAACTTGGTATTTTTATAAAGCTGATAAGATGGCTTATAAAAGAAAATCATAATTTTTTTTGTCAGCTTTTAAAAAAAGTCCTGATTTTTGGGTAGTCGGATACCTTAAATTATCTTTTCATGTATTTTCGGCACAATTTCTATCTATTTCTGACTTAATATTGCTAAATATTAAGCGGTTTGGATGGATTTTTTCTTAAGGTATCCGACTACGTTCGGAACCATGATTTTAAAAAAGCGCATAAATGTATAATTTTCATGATATTTAGTGTCACTTAGATTAGAATACATGTATAAAATCGTTTTAAGGACATTATGACAAAAACAAATTATTGAAATACAATATTTTGGCAAAAAATTAACTTAGAATAACCTTTTTTCCAAATGTTCTCCTTTTCTAAAAAAGACTTCTATTGTATTAATATTTTGCCTGTATATAGCTCAGACCTCTGTATAGAGGCTCAACTATGATTTTTGAAAAATTCACATTATTTTTAGAGTTATAACCATTTGAAATAATTATCGGCGTATTTTCTTAAAATTTCTCCCTTCTGTTTTTGTAAAACATGGATAAACCGACTTTCAAGTTATGCACTTCAAAAATTCTAGTTGAGCCTCTGTACAGAGGTCTGAGTTATATACAGGCAAAATATTACTCTAGAAATTAAAGAGAACTTTTGAAAAAAATTTTTAAGAAAATTTTTCCGAAAATATTGCATTTAATAATTTTTTGTCATAATGTCCTTTAAACGTTTTATGCATGTATTCCTTGACACTAATATCATGAAATCTACAGCCTTTACTTTAAAATCATGGTTCGAACTAGTCGATATTCACAAGACAGCACAGATCTCTAGTAATTTTAAGCCCCCATCAAGTGACGAGGACAACTCCAGAGCTGTTCGTTGCTTTCTAAATTCCCAAATATGCCATTTTTGAAATCTGGGGCCTTGAAAGATTTAAAGCACATTAACCCTCACAACACATGGGTATTTAGAAATATCTGGACTAGAACCGACTACTGGACAGAATCAGTGAAAACACAAATTTCCATGGCCACTTTAAGCTGTTTGATCTAGCTGGCCAGCTTTTCATATTTAAAAAGTGACACATAAATGTAAAATTTATAATAATTATATCGAGTTTATAAGCAAACGTTACTGCAAGTCTGTAAGTGTATTATACGAATGGTAATTTTCTAAAACATATTGAATTTCTGAGGAATTTTGGAAACAAATAAATTGAAATCTTTTCATCATTGTTTTCTTCCACAATTAAAAGCATTTTTTTGAAATTCATTTAATTGATTTTTTAAATTGCTATATATTAAACTAAATGTTCAAAAATTCAAATGCTGTTACCCTCAAGAATGAAATAATATAGTTTTAGGATAAATATATATATTAGTTTAAAATTATTACTTCTATATGAATGATAAAAAACTAATACATTTGGCATAAATTAATATTGTTACGTACATCCGGGGTTCGAGGATTTTATGCAAATCAGTTGCAAAGTACAAGACAGATCTTTAAGAGCGATGAGAGTTTATTGTCGAAAATCCAACCCTTGAAATACAGGATTCAGCAGCAAAATTCGCAGAATAAATCTCACAGAAGGTTTTCACACCTTTAACAGCACTCAGACACAATTATCATTGTCCAAAAATACACGCATGGAAAAGATTATTTGATGTCAAGGCAAGTCTACTAATCGCTAGTCAAAATCAGACTGACTGACTTTCGTGGAGCATCTTTCTCTATTTATATCCCTCACGGATAATTCGAGAAAGACCTGCGTGCGTTATAGATCTTGAAATTAGTGGGTTTCTCAACTTATTTCCAGAACAATCCAGAGGATCCCGAACTCGCCAAAAATGGGTGCCAACATGATTGCCAAGTCACCAAAATGGTTGCCAAAGTCACCAAATTGGTCACCAACTTGGTCGCCAAAATCACCAAATTGGTCACCAACTTGGTCGCCAAAATCACCAAATTGGTTACCAACTTGGTAGCCAAAATGATGCCAACTTGGCTCTATTGCCAAGATTTCGCCAAGTTCCCATTGAATTACCATTATAATTTATGGGGATGGCGTTGCTTCTGAATATTACAATTTTTACGTAAATTAAATCTAATTTAGAGTAAGATAAAGGGATTACACATCCAAATAGAAATTATTTACACTATTTTATACAAAATTCGTAACAATATTAATAAATGTGTAGAAGAAAAGAAGGGGGAAATCCAGTGTTGCTAGTGGTAAATGTGTTAAAATCTTATTGAAATAACAAATGTTAAAAAGTCTTTAAATATATGAGTCAAGTTTACATTGATTTAAGTTCCACAGGAAAAGATAATTAACATACCAATTATTTCTGAAATCAATAATTAGTAATTTATCTACGTATCCGTTTTTGTTATTTTAATTCACAAAGGCTATGTTTATAATAAGTATTCATTATCATTAACAATAGGATGGATATATGCGTGTTATATTTAATTACGTTTATTGAAACTTTGATGTATAAATAATTAATAAATATCCTGCTGGTATAATAGATAGGTTAAAACACATTTGTTTTCAAAATTACTCGTTATAAATATGTACACGCTACCTTATATGAACAATATTAATTAGCATTACACAAAAGAATACGGATATTGAAATACTTTTGTCAATTCAATACAACATGGGACATTAAAAATTTTGAAAAGTTTACATGATTCTCATAGTATTGGTATTATATTGTATACTCTATTTATTTTATAATCATCGTTAGCAAAATTTGTGATATTATGATTCATTCATTATAATGATTGTATTAACATGAATGATATAGTATAACTAATAGTTTAATATTCTTATAATTGCATTGAAAACATATGAATGTAAATTCTAATTTGATATGGATCAAAATTAATAGTTCATGGTAGCTAATTAAAATACTTATGAAATTTTAAGGGTTTTTGAAATACTTAATTGTACGCATTCTTGAGTCATATAAATACAAAGAGTCAAGGCATTATATAATAATAGAGGACTAATTTATTTTCGAAATTATGGATAATGACGGATATTATGATTTGCAGTAAATCTCTCACTATACGGAATCCATTTATATGATAGCATTGTCTTATTCAGAGCTATATATATAAGAGCGCTCTGAATTTTTAAAAAATACATTTTTAATCAATATATCGTTCACAATATAATAATAGAGTTAAAATATAAAATGATCAATCTTGATACAATTCAGTATGATAGGCTAACAATGACTGTAGATTTTCAGTCTTTTGATCATACTTTTAACTGATTTCAGGTTCCTATATTAATAATTGCAAAATAAAATAATAAAATGAAGAGTCAAGTTTCATTTACTGAAAGAAATAGTTTTTTTACATAAATGATTCAAAAAAAATTAACCATCGATGACAATATGAATAAGTAACAGCGTGATCATTTATATACTTACCTTAATTCACCTAATAGCTTTGAATCATTTTATAAATTTACTTAATACCTTTCTGTAATTATATTTTTGGTTTTTAAATGAACTTAATCATTGTTTTCCTAAAATTGGCCGAATTTTGCATTAACTTTTAACATCCCGCTTTTCAGTGATTTATAGAAAGCATTCATAGATTAATGCAATATTTAAATTTCTTTTTAATTAAGCCATTTACATTTATTAAATATTTTTAACGAATAATTTAGTTCCATCTTTCTATTAAATCAGAATCCGAAGATGTAAAGTAAATAGATTCAAAACATCTTATAACGTTTTATGAAAACATATCATATTCGGTTTATTAATTACAAATGTTGAGATAGTTTTGTTAAGTGAATAATAATCAAATAGCTCATAAAATTAAATTTTAAAGCTTTACACACATTTTTAAAAAAATTAAATCAAATAAAAATAATTAAGTGCTGAATATATAAATAATAATGAAGTGCTGGAAATTTTATAAAATTGACAAACTCTAATTTTGCTTTTCTTACATGTTTGTATAAACTTTTGTTTCTAAGTTAATACTTCTATTTATTTAGCCTCGTATTTCCTTTAAAAATGATAATAAATACTGAGCTGAATTTTTTATTTAAAATAAAAACCGCTTAATAATGATATAAACCAAAATACGCTATAAAATTTTATCAAAATATCAGGTAATTTGTTAAAATGTCTTTATTTTTTTACTTTACTTTTTAGGTTAAGAATATATATAATTTTTTTTTACTTTTTGTAATTCAATTTTCTTTCGCAGTAAAAAGATGAAGAAAAGTTCATGGGAAATTTTTCAAATATTTCGTAGATTTATATACATATATGGATATAATTTTACTTAAAAAGTTCACATAAGCCGCTGTTCAAAGATGCAAACATTTTTTTGTAAATATTATAAAATTACCTTATCCGTACATGAAAGAAATGTTTAATAATATAATTTAGCTACTTCAAACTATCTATATTATGTATCTACATTTCCTTAATTCTCCGAAAAGTTTTCTAAAAGAAACATCATTTAACCACCTGAGTAGAGGCTTCAAAAAGATTAAACGAGAAATGATTTCTTGAAAAACACATATTGCTATTAAATATTTAAATCCATTTAAACAGCGTACACATATTTTAAGCTCTTCAACAAGAGGAGAAAAAGCTTTTTTGAAAGATTGTGAAACAATGAGAAAAAATATAAAAATATTTTTTGTACTATGACAGAGATTAGCTTATACGTGACAGTGCACTTTTAATTTTTTCTTTTACTAAGAGATGTCGACGCATTTTTAATTATACATTATGAGATTAAATCATTAAAAGGTTACTGATACTATAAGCGTTTTTAAAGATGAACAGATCTCCTGGATCCAGCTACTCAGGTGCAAGATAATGCAAGTGCTATTTTTTTCCTCGATTTATCTTTCAAAATTTAAGGTAAATCATAATTCGTCGTGAAATATTTTTAATAAAAAAGTTTGGGGTGAAACTAAAGAGAAAAATATTGGATTTAGAAGAATATTGTTATTTGAAAAATATCTTTCGAGGAATAATTTTTTATTACTCTTCAAGCTAATAAAAGAAAGGAAAAAGCCGCATATTAGAGATTTTTAAAAACAAATTGCAGGAGTTTATCTTCAGAATGGTAAACATATAAATGAAACATAAAGTTCTTTGACGGCATCATTTTCTTTTGACACGTTAAATAGATATTAAGTGCAAAGAAAATATATATATATGTATAATTTTAATAGTTCACATGCTATATGGCTTAGATGAGATGAGAAACATTCAATATGTGTGTGTAATAATTTACTTAAATTGTCTTTTGTCTCTCAAGTAATTTCTTAATGGTCTTGAGCCCTCCGAGACTTCACGTGATAATTAATTTTATTTTACCTGCCTAACGGGAACTAACCCCACGAATTTACCTCTCTAAAAACTAAAATATTATGATTTTTTAATAGTATAAGGCAATCTTGCATCGCCTGCGTATGTAGAACAAACAGGAAAACATTGACCGGAAATCCTATGACTTTAATTGCTGCCGATTGGGCATGACTATAAAAAGACGAGATCTCAGGAGCGAAAGAGAATGCTTTTGTCCTATGAATTACGTTTTTGTTGTTCGTAATGTCCTTTTATGATTGTCAATAAATGTTATTTTAAAATAGCAAAATGTTTCCTCATCAATCCATTTAACGACTACACTGAATTTTATTGGTTTCATCCCAAAATGTCATATTACGACAAAAATGCCGTAATCAATAATTATTTCATTTTTTAGAAAAATTTAATTATTTTCAAACATCCATACATATTTACCGTAAAAAGGGCCCATAATACCTATACTCAAGCTAAATTTTTTTAATTTTTAGGCATATTAAAATATTGTCACCCCCTTTTTTTAGAAAAAGCCAAATGTAATTGCAATGTTGTTATGCTTAAAATATTTATTCAGTTTTTTCCCTCAGTTTTTTGAAAAAAAATAGTATACTTTTATAACTACAGCCTTTTAAGTTCACAAAGAATATCAAGTCTTTTAAATAATTAGCATTTCGAAATATTGTAGGTCTAATTTTTTTATGCTCAATTCTTTTAAGGCACTCATTTTCATACCCGGCGTATAACGCGCATCTGCATTTTTCGATCTTATCTCTTGTGTTCAAAGTCACGTTTATAATATATATATACATATATACAGTGCATCAAATAAGTTTTAAGACTGGGTATGTAAAAATAAATAAAAAAAATTTAAATTTTTACTTTGGTTTTAATAAAAAAAGACTTGATTTCATTTTTTAAGAGATTTATTAATTAATCGAATGCCTGTTGCAAATCCCTTTGTGGAATAGAAGGAAAAACAGGCGTCGAAGCTATGTGTATGATCAAAATATTCTCAAAATAGCACCCTTTTAACTTTATTCTAATTTTTGGGAATAAAGAATAGTCACAGGATGCTATGTCAGATGAATACAGTGGTTATGGTGCAACACACAGATATTATTTTCTGCCAAAAATAGACGAATGATAAGAGAAGTGTGTCTGGGTGTATTAACATATAACAAACACTAACTGTTTTCAGTCCGATATTCTGGACGAAAGTGACAAACTCTGACCATCAAACGCTTTAAAACAGCTAATTAGTACTAACCTGTAATTGTTTGTTTAGTTGGAACAAATTTTTTGAGGATAATACCCTAGCACGGAATAATGCAATAAACATTGTTTGGGTATTGGATGGAATTTTCCTTGTTTTTTTGGCTTGAGGTGAATTTTGTGATTTCCATTCTTCACTTTTTTGCTTCGTTGCAGAATCATATTAGAAACATCAAGTTTCATCGCCTGTAACAATAGACTTCAAGAGGTTTGGATCATTTTCAGTGACTGAAATGATGTCTTTACAATGCGCACTTCTCATTGCTCTTTGTTCAGGGATTGAAATGTGAGGAACAAATTTAGCGCACACTTTTGTTTTGCTCAAATCTTCACGCAGGATGCTTCAAATCGTTCCTTTGTTGGTGTTTAAAGAGTTTCCATCAATTTCAGTAGCAGTGATCGTTTACAACAAAATTTCATATTTTCTTATCAATTTCAGGTGTCGTAGATGAAATTGGTCTTCCACTAACGTTGATCATCTTTTACCTTATCTCCCATCCAAAAAACATTTGATCTACTTAAACAACAGCCATCGTAAAATTGTTTCATGAGTTTGTATGCTTTTGTGGCACTTGTCCGAAGTTTTGCGTTAAATTTAATGGCAGTTCTTTCTTCAATCTTAAAAAATCAACGGGGAAAAAATTCACTTCTGAAATGAACGCTTGTATTCTCTCAGCTACTTAAGTAAATGCCAACAACTAATTTCCAGTGTATCAACAGACCATGGACATTATGGCTCATGTGAATTTACACTCATAGTTCCATTAAAACTTGTTCTTAAAACTTTTTTGACGCACTGTGTATATATGTATACAGAAAGAGAGAGAGAATGAGAAATTTATGAATATATTAATGTGGCAGAAATCAATCAGAAATAATTGTAATATCCCAAATAGACATCCCATTTAAGCCGATAAATCTCTTAAATTTTAAAGAAGTCTAATTATCAAGACTATATTTAAAATTATCTTCAGAAACTGCTATTATAGAGTATCTATAAAACTTTCTGCGTGCCCAGTTAAAACTGAAAATATTTCTAGCTAGAAAAGTAATTGTAATCGATATTAAAAATATCCAGAAAAGTTGGAAGTAAGGCATGAAAAAAGTAATGAAGTGCCTAAATTATTCAGGCGGATGATACTTCCAAAGATGAAGAAAACAAATTAAAATAAACAGAAGAAAAACTGTTTTCTGAGGGCATCATTTTGTGTTTTTGTGACATTTTCATGAGCAATTGCTATTGATAAGAATTAATTCAAATGTATTAAAACATTCTAAAACAAACCTCATCTCTCTTCAGTTTTAAATAGCAAAGTCTTTAACCAAAATAACAATTTCCTTGTTGAGCTAACTTTAATGTGACACGCGGAATGATTCAATCTCTCTCGACTCCTTGATAATTGATTCCTTCAAAAATTCAAATGATTTTTTTAGCCGAAATTATTTTGATATAATTTTCTATAATTTTGAAAAAATTGAAAGTTCTAAATTTAAAAAAAATCCAGAACTATAACTCTCACATTCATTTTTATTTATATCCCAATGACAAATATTAACATTAAACTGATTTATCTCTGGTTCATTTTCATTTAAAATGATAAGGCCTTTTTGTTCTATTGCGGCAAATGTTTTGATATATTTCCTACATATTTCTATTAGTACATGTAACAAAAGTTTGTATGCATTTTTTAAACAAAGCAGTACTTATTTTTTTCTAAAAAAAAATAGTTGAATTTAGAATTCACACATTTTTTAAGAAATTTTCAATAGCATTAATAAAAAGAAGTATTTCACGAATATTAATTATATTAGTAAAACACCCATACCAACTTTTGTTATACATGGCTTTGACGTACAGGTAAATTCGTTTCATGTGTGTAGGTCAGGTAATGTAGGAGGAGTAGCATTTTAAAATTCCTTCAAAAATTTTAAAATGTTTCTTTAAAAAACTAAAGAGCTAGTTTTTTTGTAGTATTTTGAGACTAAAAACATTTTTATGCAATACATATGCATAGGTTACAAGCAAAAAAATTTTAAAAAACCCTAAATGCAATACTTTTTAGGTATAAATCGTATCTTGTCCCCTTAACCAATTTAGTACTTTTCCCTTTCAGCCAAATATTATTTATACTGCTAATAGATAAATTGAAACATTTTTAAATCTCTCAATTGTATTCCACAATATTCCAGCTAATAAATTCTATTTAATTACGACTAGAAATATTGACTATGTATTTGATCCAAAAAAAGCATGTAATATCCAATAAAGTAACGCTGCATCCAAATTACTATTTTCTCGACGAAAGTCCAATAGAGGTGTGGCGAAAAATCCATATTGACCAAATAAGTAATATGTCGTGAGAGAGGCATATTTCCGCATTGTAATGAGGGACAAAATCACACATTGCACAGAGGAAATAGCGCCTCCTGGAAACATTTTTTCCTCCCATACCAGGAAATATGGCGGAAAAAATAATTGAGCGAATACGACGCTTTTGACGGACTATTCCGTAAAGAAGAAAGATTTTTCTTTTTTAATTTTTTATTTATTCTCTTTTTCCTCTCTCTTTTATACGCTTTACGTAAAAAGGAAGAGAAAGGTTTTTTTCTTCCTTAAGATGTATAAGGTAGAAATAATTAGGGCTGATGTGTTCGTTTTATGAATATTGCTCTGCCCTTTCAATATTTTGCCTTTTAATGGTTGCTCTTATGAAAAGGAAGATTTAAATAACATGTTAATTTTTTTATACTTTTCAATAAAAACCATCTAATAGTCATGAAGTATCTGAATTTTTTCGCACCAAAATGTAAGAATGCTTTAAGGAATATGTCATAAGGTGTTTCGTTGTTTTCTCATTCTTTAAGATCTACATTTTTATGTTTTAAAAGAGAGAGGACGATGGGATATATTAATGCCACCAATCTGCTTAGCGTTACATAAGTTGTTTTTTTCCTCCAAATTCTGAGCAAAATTTGATGAAAGAAAACTAACTTGTGAAGTTTCTTTTGGATTTTACCAGATAAAGTGTTATTAATAATAATTTGTTTATTTCAGTATCTGAAGTTATTCTACTTAAAAATATTCTTTTTTTTTTGGTTGAGGAGGTTATACAGATGTTTTAAATTTAGACAGTATATAGTACTTGATATTAAATATTCTAAATACGCCTTATATATTTTCTTTAAAATATGGTATATTAAAACAACGTATGTTTTATGCATATATTGAACAACAGTGCATTAAAAATGTGAACAACATTGAAGGAGGAAAATGCTACAAAATGATTTATTTTGAAATTAAGAAATTATTCAAACTTTTCAGAATATTTTTTTCTTTCCAGCGCTTTCAACTTTTTTTGATATTTTATCTCATTTTATAATTCATAAGAATTAATTTTTTAAAAAATAAGTTAATTTTCTAACAAATTTAATTAATAAGACTTCAACTAAGAAAAAAAGAATATGAAGCTCCAATAAAACTCATAGTTTAATTTGAAGTTATTTTACAATTTATATATCTTAATACTATTTTTTTTAAAATTTATTGTTATTAAAATGCTTTCGAATATTCCTATTTACAAATAAGTCACATTTAAAACTAAAATTAGTATGAAACTAAAAGATGAAAAAAAACATCTTTTATAAATGGTAGATTGGGTTAATAAATGTAGGTTGTCTAGTTAGTCTTTTAGCACAAGATTCTTTTTTGAAACGTGTAAGAAACTGGTTTAAATCCATTTTGAATATTAAAATCCAAACCGATTTGGGAAATAAACTACTTTTTTTTTAATTTGACATAACTGATTATGAAACTAAATTCAGCTGACTCTTGAAACACTTTTTCTTTTAGAAATTCTTATAATGTGTAATTCTTTATGTTTGCAAAATCGGAGTATCGATTTAATAAAATTTGTAGATTAGTGATAAGATGTAAGAAAATCTACTGATAGTCTACTGATTTATATTATTTTGATTCATACCTAATAATAAGCATTCCTTTGAGTTAAAAAGGGTTAAGGAAAACCATACATTTATATATCCTAATAACCAATTCATTATGTTAGAAATATTACAACACTTTTTGTTAACTAAAGCCAATAAGTATTCATTCTAGATGGACTAACGGGTAATCAAATTCGATTTAAAATTTTATTTCTTGATGGAATAAGAGAAAATTTTGGATATACTCTGCTGAACTAATATCTAAAGGAACCATGTTCAGTAAACACGTGTACACTAACAAAAATTAGGGGAAAACATACTATGTTTAAAATGCAATGATGGCTCCCTTATGGAAATTAACTGAAACGCAGATAAATAAGTAACATAAAAATAAAATACTAAAAAATCTGTGATGGGCAACTTCAGCACCAATGAAAGGTTAACCGATTACAATTAACCATTTAACGTGCTCGCTCGAGTTAATTTGATATTCGTTATAATATAAATTTAGCTAAATATTATAAGAAAGTGTTTTTTCATTTGCTAGACATCAAAATTTGTAATGCATATGTTTAGCATAAAAATAAATTGAGGTGAAAAAATTTAGGTTTCAGAAGCAGATAAGTAGAAAGACATACTAAGTTACATAGCGATAGAGATATAAAAAAATTGGATAGACTATAAAATCTTCGGAATTCTGCGTCTAAGGAACGTCATACTTTCCCAGTTTTGATCCACCAATATCAAAACAAGAAGCTCCCACAAAATATTGGTTGTGTTTTGTGCTAAACGGAATAGCAGAGGAAAAGAAGAGTCATTACATGAGTAATAGTTGTAATGTTGGGCAATGTGCTACACCTTGCTTCTAGATATATAAAACAAAAGAAACTATTGAATAATTCTTTAAAACAAACACTACTATTGTTGTTATTTCTTTTGAAAAAGTACAAATAAATATTTTTATTGATAAAAATATGGTTGAACAGTTATTCAAAAAGAAAGGTAATAAAAGTCGATGTGTGCGCAAGATTGCAATGTTCGGCTCTTATCCCCACAATATAGACCAAAATCCAAAATTCAAACAAAAATTTTGACTTATTTTGTATTTCTCTATTTTTTTTATTTTTATTTTTGTCTAAAACGAGGTTCTAAAACGTGTTTTCTTAAATAATAATATTGAAAAAAAATTGATTTTATTTTGCCACCGTTTTTTTTTCAAAATAAGTGTGCGTTAAGGGGTTAATAAACCGAATGCTACTATTAAAGAAGTAAAAATTTTGTACAATGAACATGATATATTATGATGTGATGTTTAGTAAAAAAACAAATTAGATAAAATCTTGTTTTTTTTTTGTCGCTAACTTTAGCTGGACTAATCTATCAGTAGAATCTAACTTCGAATGAATTTGGGATTGCGAGTTTCGATGTTTTTTAAATGCAAATCCCTTACAGCGTATCAAATATTTTTGTAAAAATATCTCAATTCCGATCCTGGAATTTTCCCTTGATGAAAAAACGCCCCTCCCCTCCCCAGTCGAGCTTCTCAGAGCTTTCCAAAGACGCATGATCCATTTAATCTTCAAAGTATGCTAGACGTGCAACAACGAATACCAAAGGAAATGAAGGCAGGATTGGATCAAGCTTTCTTAGGAACTCCTCCACAGCAAAAATTTCATCAATACACTCTTTCTCCATCGTATGTAGGAATGTGGCATGTTCAGCAATTCACGCTCTGCCTTCATCTTATTGTAATTCCAGTTGCAATGCATCCAACCCCGACTTGCACCCGATAATCTAATTTATTGTCACGGGCTTCTCGTCTGTCAATGAATTGACTGCCTTGGAATTCGGTGTGGTCCTTTCTCCCTAGTATACGATCCTACGTGTCCTGGTAGGACAATCCTAGGGAGAAGATTCAGTTAGTCAGAGGTCGATAGATTGCTAACTTTAATATCCCTGTCGTGATAGTATTAAGTAGCTCTGCAATTAATTATACTTCAGACTAAGTAGAAACTCAGGAATCTTATAAGCATTCTTTAGTTGATGCACTCGAATGAGTAATTGTATAATCGTTGTTGGTTATCTGTGGACCTCCGCTTAGTATAGTGGAATGTTGTGTTCTTAAAGGGTGCTGAAAAATTGGAACTATAGTACATAACGTATGCTATGACATATAGTACAAAAGTTTGCTATATTATTGATATAATGAAAAATTAGAATTTAAAGATAAATTACTGCCTCACGTTTTTGAAAGCAGGTAAATTGATTGATCTCGATAAAATTTGTTCATTCTCATTTGAAATAAATAGAAATATATATAACCATGGTTCTTAAAGTATACAATATGATAAAAAATCTCAACCCATATATAAATATTATTAAAAGTAATTCTCGTATAATTCAGGAAAATTTTTAATTTGTAATCCTAAAGTGTATTAAGTTATATTTGGTTCTGAAACTTACTTTCAAATAAATTAAAGCTGTGTTGGAAAGTATATAGTTTAAATGGTTTTTTCTTTTTAATTTCTATACTTAAAATGATTTACCAAATGATGCATTTATAAAAATATTTATTTTACATTAAGAACATATAAGTATGTTAAAAAAAGTTAATAACGTGAAAAATGGGAAAATAAATGTCATAATCATCATACAGCACTCTGATATACTTTATCATAGCAAATTTTATACAACGTATTGGTATCACATACTTTCGTAAATTATTTTGCAGTAAACACGAAGTAAAACTGAAGAAAATTGCGTAAACGTAGAAAAATTTCATCACTTTTAATGAAATTAAAATAAATATAAATTTTAAATTTTGCATGAGCATTCAAATAAGTAATTAAGTTTAACTTATAAGCAATAGTTTTATTATATATTTTAGATATCTATACATCTCTCTAAAATCAGCTAACTGGCTTCGTTTATTAAAAAAGATGAATACAATAGTGAAAGAAGTGATCGATAAAGAAAACGTTTTTATCCTCTTTTCATTCATTCTGCTTACAATAAGTATAATAATTTGATATTTTTTATTATACAATGCAAAATTCTGATCATGGAAATTAGTTTACTTACTGAGCAAATATAGGGAAATTGCTGAGTGTATTACAAGAATTACAACATATCCGTTTTCAATTAACACAATATGTATTGTGTTACGAACAGCCAAAAGCAAAGGGGAAACTAGGGAAACTTATTTAATCAAAAAAAAGGATACATTTACTTATTATGAATGATATATATAAAAATATTAATACTTAACATTATTAATTATATATGTGCCCAGTATGTGATACATTTATTTATAAATAATTTATATAAAGTTTGTGATGTTTTAAAGTTTAGACAATAAATTACCTATAACATTATAAATTTATTGAATAGTAATTTTTTTCAAGTTTTAAAAGTTTGGAATGCATGAATTAAATTAGTAATGCAAAAACTCTAGTATAATACAATTAGTGTTTTTCCCTGATGAACCGAAACATTTACATAGTTGTATGTTCAGTAAATATTTATATTTTCTTCTATTCTTAACGAATGGATTTCTACTTCATCAAAAAAACTTCCAGTATGCGTTATGTTATACAATCTCTTAAAAAGACTTCAAGCTACCATGTTTCAAATTAACTTTTAAGGCATGAGTTTCTCTTGTTATTGCATTGGATGTAGTAAATGTGTGGTACTTATATACACTGGTGTGCAAAACTTAAGCAATAATGTAAAAATTTAGCAGATAGCCATGAAATTGCAGAAAAGGAGGTCTGGAGATCAGTACAGTGAACACGTAAGTCAGTAGAAACGTCATGCGTATGTAAATATCAAGAACAAACGTCAGAAGGGGATGTGAGCATACGCAAAAGCCCTGATATCGGCGCGCGCTCTCAACAGTAGAATAAAATGAAGGACAGACGCAAACATATTCGCTGCAAGTGCCAGTGAGTCAGTTCGTGAAATATGGCTAGAAGAAATCACCTGGACGACTTCACACGTGGAAGAATGATCGGAAGCTGGAGGAGGGGCGTACTGTCACCAGTGTAGCTGCAGAGTTCGGAATCAACAAAAGTGTCGTTTCGCGCGCTTGGAAAGCGTTCCAAACCACAGGTACAGCTGTTAGAAAGGTTGGTGGTGGCCGCCAGAGGACGACAACTGCAGGGGATGACCGATATATCATCCTGCAGGCGAAAAGAGGTCGACAGCAGTCAGCAAGCGCCATTGCTCAGAAACTCTGTACAGCAACGGGTCGACAAGTGTCGCGGTTTACTGTGGCCAGACGTCTTCAAAAAGGGGGGTCGTTCACCCACCGTCCTGAATGCTGCCTCCCGTTGAAAGTTGGCCACCGAAGCCACCGTTTACAGTGGGCCAGAGAGCACAAAAACTGGACAACTGATCAATGGAGTCGTGTCCTCTTTACGGATGAGAGTTGGTTCAGTACCAGAAGCGCTTCATAACGCTTTTTTGTTTTGGGAGAGAGATCGGGACCCGGTCTTATCCCAGTAACATCGAGTATTGTATCCCAGTATTCAAGTATTGTATTCCTTTTTCAGCGCCGATGCTTTCGTCATCCTTTACGTACATAATAATCTCCCTCATTTCAGAATTTCATGTCTCTCAGATGATTTTTCGTGAAGTTATGGCAGTAAACCCACCTGTTGCTTAAGTTTTGCACACCAGTGTATATACAGTAGAACCTGTTTTTGTACGGTCCTTTTTTATGCGATTTGTTTTGTGCGGTCTTTTTTTTTATGCGGTGAATGAATTTCAACGGTTTTGGCACCACTGCAATGTTTTCTATCAATGTGCATATATATACTTCAAGACACTTTATTAATTTGTTATAAACATTCTCTCGACAAAGTACGTTCCATTGCTTTCTCGCAACGCAATAGCAGCGCACACTTGATTGAAGACCAAACTTTCAACGACAGTGACGTTATCAATAATTTGATAGATTATGAAAACGGACATGTGAAAAACCGGATTCTTTGAGAGCGGATACAATGTATGCTGAGATTAAGCTTTCCAACAAATCGGAAATGCATTTTCTTAAAATAGATGACAGTTCCGAAAGGATTATGAAATATGAAAAAGAGCTTCTATCATGCATATCTGGGTATCGTAACGTAAGCAGCTGACCAACCGAGCGTCGTCACAAAAATTATCAATTGAAAAAAATAAATCAATTGCATGTTCAAGTGACGAAAGCGATTTTAAACTAAATCATCACAGGAAGATGCGTGCTTTGGATTACGGTGAGTAGCAGTGGATTATGTATGAGCATTTTGAAATTTTCTCCATGTATACTGTGATAAACAAGCTGTCGTGTTTATTGGTGTTTGGGGGTTAGAATAAAGTTCAGTCATAGCCAATACAATTCTGATTTATTGTTCTTTCACTTAATTTAACAACCCAGGGTAGAAAATCAATCAATCGTTGAGTAACTCTCAGCTACTTTCCACTTACCACTAACTTCGCGTACCTAAAAATTGATGCTTAAATATAACTCTTCATTTACATAAAACGTGTTTTCTTCTTCGGGAGAAAGTTTTCAATAGAAGAACATTTAAAAGAAAGCAATTTATCCCAAGAGAATTAGTAATGACTCGCGGATTGACCCATTACAATACGATGAGAAATTAAATGGTTTTAAAATGTTTCCATGTGGAATTTAACTATTTATTTTGTTTGGAAGTACTTTCCATAAATTTCTTAAATAATTGACATATTTTTTAAGTGCAACTTTTTTATGCGGCTTCTTTCCACAGCCTAAAAAAATTTTTTGTAGTATGTCTACAAAAGTCTTTGTTATATGTAAGTATTTATGAAACTTTCGAATATTTTTGTGCGATTTCTTTTATGCGGTCCCAATCTACCGCACAAAAACAGGTTTAACTGTATATATATGCATCTATAAACTAAATGCCAAAGGGTGGAATTTTTTCACTTTTGAAAACAAAAATATTTCTCCGAATTAAACATCTTGTTGAAAAACAGGAGCATTCACAGAAATATTATATAGAGACTGCACAGCAATTGGAAGATTAGCCCAACCCAGGGTCGGCAACTCGCGGCTCCTTGGATGGGAAGCTGCGGCTCTTTAGTTCCATACGCAAATATTATTAATTTTATCAAAAAAAAAAATTAAAACCGTTCTGAATCGATTCAAGAGAATTAGGCACCGTTTCTTTTTCTCGATCACTTGTACTCGCTTTTCTCTGCACCCCTCCCCCGTGACATGCATCGTCACTGTCGCAGTCCGTCGGAAGCTCCCGAATGGCGCCGTCGTCGGATGTTTTTATGTAGGGTTTATTTCGCTTACGACGCAAGACAATTTGGCGTTTTCACCAGAGCTTTGGCTGTGACGTATAGTTTTTTGTTTCAAGTAGAAGCGAATTATCTTCTCAAAGGTATGTATGTACATATATAATAATAATAAAAAAACGAAGTAAAGATAGGTAACATAATAAGTATTATATTTTTAAAATACATATTATGCATATTTTTTCCCAAATAAGATACCTAACTACTTTTTTGAAGTCAATAAGAATTGTCAAAAAAGAAACAAAGTAGTATTGTTGGATAATACCGCGAAAGTGTTTTTATTAAAATATATATTTACTAAATTATACCTATGTTATTGTGTGTTCATCTATTTTATAGCTTTAATTATTTAAAAATTAGCGTTAAAATAAAAATTATAAGTGTAAGATGTTATTTAATAAAATTATTTTTGGAGCTCTGGAGAATAAAAGTGGGTTTTATTTGCAGTTTTAGATTTTTATATTTTTTGGAATTTTTTATTGTTTTCCCGGCATACCCTGGGAAACCCCTTTTTACTCATAAATTAAGTATCTAATACTCCCCAAAAAATTTAAAAAAAAACTAAAATGTATAGATCGGGGATAAACACGTTCTGACAAGTCCGTACGTGCCAGGGGGAAATCACCGCACACGAGGGCGAACACAGAGGGACGAAACCATGCCCCCTTATAGTCAATCACGTGAGAGAGAGACAAACAGTGTTTCATGCCTAAATCAGTGCCAGTATCCCCGGGGGGCGCGATAACCTTAAAAGGGGGGGTGCGAGCATATCGAAAATAAAAAGTTTAAAAAAAATTTAAATTTTTTTTTGTAATGAAGTAAGAAAATACTTTCGGATAATAAAAAAATACACATTTACACTAAAAAATTTATTAGTATTACTTCATCAAACATAAATGTTTATTTCGATACTTTCTTTTTAGCAAATTAACCCCTTTATAAATAAAAAAAAAACATCAATTTTGTTTGATTTGCTGTAATCCCCCCCATGAGAATTTTTTTCTGAGTTTTTTGACGTCTCTCCGGGCCTTCTTCTAACATAACCCTAAGTTCTTGGGCCCACGATTAATGGCAAAACCTTTTTCCAAAAACCCAAAAAACCAAGAAAAACAAACGGATCGAATATGTAAATGAGATATACTTTAAAAAAGGGTAGAAGCTTTGATGAGAAGGAGCGACAAGTCTAGAGATAACCTAGTGTGGAATCATTCAGATCAAGTGTTAGTCGTCCTAAGCTCTGGAAGGGATACGTTCATATCTATTTAAAATTTTAAGAAAGTCTGAATCTTTCATCTAAAAATTACAAGTTTTAGGTATTACCAATCGCTTAAGGGAAGGTGACTCTACAAAAAAGGGAATATTTTTTATAGGGGGAAATTAGAAAAACCCGTTAATTTATTATAATTAAGATAAGTGATCTAGTTGCGCCCATCTGACTTGAATATAAAGTTTAATTGAGTGTTAACTCTCACTTTTTTAAAAAAAGTTGTTAATTAGAATTAAGTAATTTAAATTATTCTTAATAAAAGTTGTGTTAAGAATCCAATATGTCTCATCATTTAGATAATCCCACACATCTAGCTTACGCGGATCCTAATAGACATAGTCATCATAGGATGGCTATGTCTCAAGTTTTCTCTTTTTAAATCTAAAATACTATTTCTCAGAGAAAAGACAAAACACAGACCCAGAGAAAACTTTGGGAAGATAAAAATTCTCTGTTTGACCTTCGAACTTACTGCTATGGTTGCTTTTTTTTATCCCTTTTTATTTTTCATTTGGGAAGTTGTAAATAATGCACCTATATACCAAAAAGGAATATAACATTTCGAAAAGCAGAGAAAACATTTTGAAGGATTATTTGGCCAAATTTATTTTATGAGTATTTTGAACATATAAAGCATGATAAAAAACGTTTTAAATAATTCTTTTTTTGATTTTAAACATTCGTATTTTTACAGAAAACTTTTAAACCCCGGGGGTTCGCGCGGGGTACAAACTAAAAAAAATTTGAAAAAAATACAGTTTTGTTGCAGATATTATTCCTGTAACGTTCGTGAAGAGTTTCTGACTTTTTCCTTTATTAAGGTCGGTACCTTAGCAACGTTTTAATTCGGTTCGATTGAATTTTTCCCAAATTATCGATGAAAAAAGGGTAGAAAGTAGGTAAGATTCCTTTCTTTCGTTAAATTATTCACTGAATTGTGATTTTATTTTGTACAATAAAATTAATTTTTAAAAAAAATCTTCGACTATATTACCATTAGTATCGTCCCGGTCTCCCCCCGGGTTAAAACATTTTGAAGTTTTCCCGTTTTAAATATTAAAAATAACACAATTATTCTTTATCGGTATTTTTACATTTTTTTTCATTATTTAAAATTAATAATAAATGTTTTGTTAGGATTACAATTACCCCACACACACAGTTCGTTTTAAATCTATTTATAATATGAGCATTCATTTAAAAAATCATTTTACTTTTTTGTATTCATGCCTGTTTGGTTTTATTCTCCTTAAAATTCCGCAAATGCCGACTGGGTGGCGTAGTTGGTTTGTCGCGGCCCATCTGCACCTAAGTTTGCGGGTTCGACCCCAGCCCATGTCGGTGGATTTTCATGATGCAGAATATCGACAGCGGTCATGAACGGCAATGTCGTAATAATATTCGGCATGTAAAAATCCCTTGAAGTGCCCGTTTGGCCTTGGCTCCCAAAAATTCAAGTTAAATTTTTTGTATCGTCGAGTCAGGTACCCCCCCTCTGAGGAGGAAACGGGCATCAAAATTACCGGCAATTGGTATCGCCTATTTACGGTGCCGCACTAAAAGTGATACCAGCTCCTGGGGGGTAAGCTAGGTCTGAAAAGGAAAAATACCAACATTTGCTTTACACGTTTAGATCAGATGTGGGATGTTTGCCAAGACTCACCCCGACTTTCCCGGGAATGCTAATTGTGACGGATATGATAAGAGAGCAACAGTAGCGCCAACCAGGAATTTTTCAAGGGGGGGCCCGGGGGTTGAAAGTTCACCATTCTTGTATCATGCTTTTTTTTGATTTTGTCGACTTTCAGAAGCAAAACACAGTAAAACTATATTGAATAACTAATTAGCATTAATTAAAAAAATTAATCTTTAAATAAAAATATTTAATTAAATTTACGTATTATATACTTAGAATTATAACCAATGGGAAAAAAAAAAGCAAGGGCTTTGGGGATGGGGAACCCCAGGACCCCCTTGTGTGCGCCACGGGAGAGCAAAAATAGACTAGACTTTTTTTCTAATGACATTTAAACTTTTGAAATGGATGATGGAAGAAATAAATCTTTAAATAAATATCATTTTGCAATCTTTTCCCAAATTAAAAAAATTAAAATAAAAAAAATAACATGATAATTATCGTATTACTTAAAAGTAATTTGTTTAAAATATATATTATTTATAAAAGTAATTTGCTTAAAATATATATTGCTTAAAAGTAACAAATACAAAATTTAATACTTTCTTCTGAATTTGTACGGTTTATAATTAAGATCGTATGGTGCTTTAGGACAAAGCGCATTATTATTGTGAAAGGGGGGGCGCGAAAAAAATTATGTTTAAAAAAAATTTGCGGTAGTGAAAGTTTGAGAAGCACTGGCCTAAATTATTTATTTTAGTAATTAAATTATTAGAGAATTATTTATTTGATTTAGGTAAGTATTTTTAATTGGAAAAATCGTTGTAAAATGTTTTTTGATAAATTATATATATTTCAATATGCCCTGCTTCTTGTATGTATTTACATAGGTATACGTTGACACAGTAAATAATTTCAAACCTTTTCATCTACTGTTTTGGATATCTAAATAGTAATTTTAAAAATTCGTTTTTAGAGTTTCACTGCAAGCAGGGCATCTAAAAAAAAAAAAAAAAAAAACTGAAGAAGAGCATCAAGAATTCAATCGGGATTGGATGGAGTCGTTCGCTTTCGTATGCAACTCAGATGGCCTTCCAACTTGTATCATTTGATGCTCGCACACAATAAAAAACAAATTTAGAGATACTTCACTACAAAACATCCAGTTTGCTAGTAAATATCCAGCCGACGAAGAACGAAAAAGCTTCCGGCCCAAAAAAAAAAAACAGCAATCAAGTTCCATGTTATAACTGGACGCAACACAAGTAATGTTAATCTGGCAAGCTTAGCGGTATTACTTGAAATTGCCAAAAAAGGCAACCCATTCAAAGATGGTGAGTATGTCAAACCAGAAATCTTGAAAAAAAATCAAAGATTTGCCACTATCCTCTAAAACAGTACAAGATAGAATGCTAAATTTTTTCAAATGTAACATATTTGCAGGGGGAAGATATTCAACTTTCCCCTGCCTTATCACTTGCTACAGATGGTATTGGACATAAAAGACCGGCACAAGTTGATATTTATGTCAGGTATATGTCTTCCCAATGCTAAAAAAAGAATTTTGGGTTGCTGGGTTTCGGGACAAACTAGAGGGGAAGATATAGCGAATGCCGTGCAAAATTGCCTTGAAGACAATAAGATCGATTTAAATAAAATCGTTTCAATAGCAACTGAAGGAGCCAGAAATATGACAGGAAAAAATAAAGGGGCAACAACGATTCTTCAGAGCAAAATAAACCACGAAATTCTTTTGTTTCACTGCATAATACAACAAGAAGCGCTTTGTCCTCAAACATTTCCGGCCGAAATAGTTGATGTCATGAATTTGGTAATCAAGATTGTTAACAGAGTCTTGTCAAAAACACTCTACCATCATCAGTTTAAGGAATTCTTAAACGAAATGGAGACTCAGTACTCTGACGGTGGCTTTCCAAAGGTAAGGAGTTGAAACGTTTTGCTTTGTGCTTGAATGAAATAAATACATTCCTCAAAAAAAAGGTATTGAACACCCTGAATTAAGGAACGACAAATGGTTGCAAAAATTTTACTTTATGGGGGATATCACAGAGAAATTAAATGAGCTGAATCTAAAAATGCAAGGAAAGGAAAACCTGCTTTTATTTTGGAGAAAAAATTTGGGTTTTTTTCGAAGAAAATTTAAATTTGTTTTGCAGAACATATTCAGAGCATAAAACCCTTTTCAACCTAAAGCAATATCGCGATAAAAAACCCGTGCAACTGTTTACACGAATTTCTTTAAAAATTATAAAAAAAAATTAAAGGATTTTGGACATGTGAATTAAAAAACCAACAAAACCCCTAGCATTCATAGTATATCCTCTCAACAAAAAAAAGTAACGAAATCCACATTGGGTCATTTGGGAAATTTATACTGATCTCTAGAAATGCAATTGATCGATTTAAAAAATAAAACTTAGTGGAGTGGAAAATTTACAGAGTTAAAAAGCAAGTTGGAAGAGTTGGAGGTCCAGAAATGTATGTGCGTAATGCAATAAAAATTAAACTTTAAAAGAAATGTCCGAGTTGAGGACTTTAACGACGCATGGAATAGTCTTCCAGATTGCTAAAAAGAGATGAAGCAGTTGGGATTTGGGGGTGATATTCCGACGACATATCGCGAGAAACGTTTTCGTAAGGAAAGTGAAGCGTAAGAGTGAATATAAGAAGCCAACTAACAAATGAAAATTTAGAGTCGTGTTTAAAACTTAAAACAACAAGTTATGAGCCAAATTTATGCAAGCTTTCTAAAACAATTCAAAGCCAACGCTCTCATTGAATTTGTTTGCTCAATTGTTTGTTATTGAAGTACAAGTTAGTGTTATAAAAGTAAATGTTTAATTGCTTTAATTTTTTACTTAAATAATAAGTAATTGTATATTTTTTCTAATTTGTTGTGAAAAGCACTACTTATATATGAATAAATAGATATTTTTTCTTATGAAGTATTAGTATTAGTTTTTTTATCAAAAAACTTTATTTCTGCAAGTATTACTTATTGTTGGCAACAAAAAATTTTGTGGCTCTTTAAAAGCTTTGAAATTTTGTAAATTGTAATTTTTGGCTCTTCCTACTCAAAAGGTTGCCAACCCCTGGCCCCCAACTCCTTTCACGGAAGCAGGTTTCAGCAATGTAATTTGATAATTTTCTTTCGAAACGTATTTCCCCTAATCCGCTTAGTTCCGGCTAAATAATTTCAAAAAATATTTTTTGGCAGTGTGTGTGTGTGTGTGTGATGCATTATGAAAACCACTACAGTAATTAGAAAGAAAATAAAATGGGTAAGCAAATATGTCAATAAAATAAATGTTTCGTAATCGCTTCTCAGAATTTCTTCCATCTTGCTGAAACTTTACAAGACAATTCATTCAAAGGTACAAAAAAGGAATTAAATGCTTTTGTACTGTAACTTATAAATAAAAACCTGAAAAAAATTATGGAGCTAATGTATGAGCATTTTACACTTTTCTATTTCATTGCAAATTTTTAATGTTAAAAACAATTAAACAGTCATAAGAAAAAACATTAATAATAATTAAGAAATTCATTTAAAAAAAAACTGTTATAAAAGGAAATAGGAAATTTAATAAACTTTATTCCCCCGAATACCATGAAATTGATTTATTTTTTCTCTTTTGAAAATATTTTTGCTATAGTCTTTCTTGGAAAAGCGCTGCATATTAAATTTTATTAAAATATTTGAATAAGTCCGTTTCTTGGAAAATCTGCTCTATTTTTTAAATATCTTATTTACTTTGTTTTAAAAGAAACTAAACACGGCAGGAGAGAATAGATTAAAATAATGTATTCACTTTAAAAGAAAATCATTCAAAAGCATTTTATAATACTATAAGTAGGGTTACGAAGTATATCTATAAAAATCTAAAAAACGCATATTTCCAGAAAAAAAATTAGGCCATATATATGTGTGTATTAAAAAATAATATATATAATATATATATATATATATATATATATATATATATATATATATATATATATATATATATATATATATATATATATATATATATATATATATATATATATATATATATATATGTGTGTGTGTGTGTGTGTAATAATCCACCATTTTAATTTTCTGTCTAGTGATTCTACTTGATTTTTGATGGCCTTGAGCTATCCAAGACATTACGTTATAGTTAATGTTTTCGTTTACTCTCACCTAATTGGAAATATCCTTTTAACCACAATTTTATCTCGACAAAAACTAACCGTTCGCACATTTAAACATAAGGATGAAATATTTCACCAGCCACTGATTCTGACTAATCACTAGCGGAAATCAGATGATTCTCAAAGCTTCCAGTTTCCAAAGCCTTCCAGATTTAAAAGCTGAGATCTCCGAAATATAAATAAGAATGCTTTTATTTTTGTACAATGTATTTGTCCGTGTGTGTTTGTGTTGCTATAATAGTATGTCGCTTTATATGTGTAAAAAAATGTGATATAAATATATACAGTCAGACCTCTATATAACGAAGTCGCTAAATCCCGAAAAAAAGTTATATGGAAAATTCGTTATGTAGAGGTTTATCTTTCGATTTTCTTTATAAACAATACAAAAAAAAATTAAATTCATAAACACTATGTATTAAAATAAAGTACACCTTTTTGTAAATTAATATACATATTTATATATATTTTATTCATCTTACTTATCAAAAAAAAAAAAAAAAAGAAAAACTGCAAGAGAGGTTTCTTGACGCCTTTATCCCCTTCAAGAAGAATTAAATTTTTTTCTTTGATGCTCCAGCACTTATGCTTTGACGTTTTCGAGTCACAAGAAACGAAGTTAGCAGTACGATTGATCAATGAACACTACTCAAGGACACGGGACAACTTTGCTGAGAGTGCAAGGGGATATCGAAAATGTTTCTACTGAACTTGACATTGAGGGTTAAAGGTTGCACTTCTTGGATGAAACGCCCAGAATTCTACTGCTTTCGGGGAGTTAGGCACCCAATAAAACCAATTCAAGATTTATGACCACTATGATATGTGTTAAAAGAGAGAATAACTTAAAATGTCCAGAAATACTTAAAAAATTGAGAGAGAAAAAATTGAATCACAAGAGAAAAAGTTCGTTATATAGAAATTGCACTTCGCTATAGAGGGGTAGTTTTACGAAGAAAATCGTGAAATGTTCTTGGTTTCAGGAAAAAGTTCGCAATATAGGAAAATTCGCAATATAGAGTTTCGTAATATGGAGGTTCGACTGTATATATATATTCCCATGCATTAAATTTGTATTTTGGTCCAGAATATGGCAGTAACTTGTTTATTGTACTAAAATTTAGCACGGACTATGCATTTTTGCATGGAATTTTTAGGTAAAGTGCCTTTTTCTTGTTATAGATTCTTTTTCTTGTAATGGATTTTCTTGAATGTTCTTTTTCTTCTATTCATTATTTTCAAAAGGATTTTGCTCAGTATTATTAAGAAAAAGAGGGAAGGTTGGCTGGCCAAAAACATGTTCAACCTTACTTTTATGTAAATTATTTTATATATAAGTGCTGTCCTAAGTCAGCAATGTTTATAATAATGTAGCATCCACATATTTATATACTTTAAAATTTTATTATATTTGTAATTTTTAATATATCCTTTCTAAATTCTTATGTCTTGTTAATCTTCCAATTTCGGTTTTTCATAGTTTTGATGATATTATTGATTTTTCATCTCTCCATAGTAAAGAATTTTAATATATATATATATATATATATATATATATATATATATATATATTTTTTTGAAATTTTAAAAATTTTTATAATTTTTTAAAAAATATAAATTTAATGCTTATAATTCGAGTGTTTTTTAATTTTTTTTTTACTAAATTTAAAATAGGTTAAAATTTACGCATTTCTTTTTAATTCTGTAAAAGATTAGAATAATTCAGAGAAGGCGCAAAAAATTACTATTTAATAGGCATATTCACATTTCTTAACAAAAATTATTCATTAATATTTAAAAAGTTTTCAGTAAATATGCATGAGAGAAATATATCTATTCGATTATAACTCAAAGACTAATAACACATATCAGTATAACCACTAATTGATAAATACACGAAAAAGCTTTTAAATTTTTTATCCTGAAAACCACCCAAGAAATTTTTGCAGCGTGCCCCTAGAGTTTTTTAATTGAGGATACCCAAAAAAACCTTTTGAAAATTTGGGGAAGACCTTTAAAAGGGAAAAACATTTTTCTATCCGAGGAAAAAGTAAAGAATCCAAGTTTTTCGGAGATCTAAAATGCACAGTGGGTTTCTCAACCTCTTTTGTGTACACATACAAAATTTTTATCCCTATATATCTATAGGCATGCATCATGCTGGGAAAGTAAAAAAAAAATGTACCTAGCACCTGAAAGACAAACGAGTATCTATCGAAATCTTGCTTATCCGAAAACTAGTTTCAATTGCTGTCCCATTCACGAAAGGAATAACTGCAAGAGAATTCTCCAACACTGTATATTGCGGGAAGACAGTACCAGCTGCGTCTATGACACCTTAGTCCTTTGCTTTACTTTTTACCGGAAAGAAGCATTTCTTTTTCATCTTTAGAGAGTTAAAGTTAAAAAAATACCTTTTCTTCTCCTTGAATAGTTGAGTTCGTCTCTTCCATTAGCAGTTATTTCGCTTCGTGCCATTCAATTACTTTTTTCCGATATTCATTTTTCCCAGCGACGGATGGGGAAACATATTAAAACCTCCCGCTTTCACTGCTTTGGATTTCACAACATTAAAAACGTACCTTTTCCATTGATCAGTTGTACTGTGTTATACAATGGAAACCTTGATTTTTAGGATTCAAAGTTTAACGGCTCGCTGGTTTTGGTAAATGTCTGTTTTAACCCTAATGCTACTTCCCTATACCATAATGCGTATTATTTTTCTTCTCTTTTTTTCTAAATAGTTTTTGAATAGTATATTTTTTTTTCATATTTACTTTTTTATTTGAATTGGTTTTTTTAAGACCCCCTCCCCTTGAATTAAATCAAAAAACCCCCTTTAACGTTTTTTTTTCATTCAAATTTTTCAACCCCTATAATTTATCAATAATATTTATTTTTCTTGTAGAAATAGAGGAATCCAATATATTTTTTATGTTGATAAATACCAAATTTCTTGTGTTTCAATATTTTTATATGTGGTGTTTTCTGAAATAATTGCGAAAATTTGCCTTTAGTATTACGAATCAGTAAATACAGCATTCAGAAAATGTTGTTTGCCTTAAAAAATAAAATCGATTATTAATGAATAAGGACTTATATAATGTAATTAATGCAAAACTATATTATTTAATGTATAATACAATTATTAAGAAAGTCTAAAGTCAAAATATTATCAATCTTGAAGTCGTTTTATAAAAATAAATGCAATTTCAAAGTATTAACATTACTATACATAAAATGAGCTTAACTTCAATACAATCCACATAAGCTGATTTTTCTGATAAATTTTAATTCATATTAATATTTTGGGTCCTTGAAATGTCTTTAAAACGAGGATAAAAGTATCTCTTTTATTTTGCTCGAGAGTTTTTGAAATAATCAAATCAGATGCGAGACATACGATTCATTTTCGCAGATAGATATTTAAGCCAACTGTTTCTTCAATCATGCATACTTTAGAGGATTATTTCATTAATTTTTATTTACCACTTTGCAACCGGTTTTCCACCATGTTTTTCTTAAAAATAACTCCTCTGTTGTTTCTTTATGACGTTGTTTGATTTGAGAAACTCGACATGTGAAAGATCCGTGATGCATACAAATGGACAATACCAATTTAAATAAGCCTAGATTGAGAATATATAAACTCCAGTTTTCTATGAAGTACCAATTGATGTTAGTAGATTAATAAGTAGAAATTGTTAGTCATGTTATATAGAGGCTGACTTAGAGAAAAGGTTCTTAGTAAATATACAGGAATATTTTAAATAGTCTTTCATGATACCTGCATAAAGACTTGTTTAAAGTAAGTATTATTTCTATTTTGTAAGGATTCGATTAAATAAACCTCTGCATGACTAAATGTATTCTTGATATTTTGATTAAAAAATAAACACATACTAAAACTTCTATTATGTCCGAACTTATTCCTGATCTTACGATATTTGTGAATCCCAATGCGTTATAATTTAAATTAAAGATAAATTCAAAACAATGTCTTGATTTTTGACTTTAAGAGCTTATCAGTTAAGGATTTTAGATAGTATAACATAATAAAGTAACTTTCATTACAATAAGCGTGATTCTACAATCAAAAATAATTGGACACATAAAAAACTTGCGATGTTATTTTGTGGACTTTATTCCATGAAAAATGTCTTGTTCAAAATAAGATATTTTTAAGCAGATAAGGAAATACATATTATGAGAAAAAGAATGAACGTTTTAATATATAGATATTATGTTTCTTCTTTGTGCGGTAGTAAGAAAGAAAGATAGCACGAAGGAAAGAAAGAAAGAAAGAAAAAAAAAGAAGAATCTTACAACATCAGCTTAAGCAGGAATTCAGTCGGCCAAGACGATCCTCAAAGTTTACAGGGGAAAAACTGCTTAGAGAGAGATCTAAAGATTAAGCTGAAGTGTAAGAGCAATCGAAAATCTGGACTTGTGCAGATTATAAGTCAGAATAAAGAGAAACAGGTTTATAACTATTGATTCTCTCTTAAGGTATCCAACTACGTTCGGAACCGTGATTTTGCAAAAGCGTGTAAATGGATAATATTTATGATATTTAGTGTCATTAGAATACATGTATAAATTGTTTTGGACATTATGACAAAAATATTTAAATACACTATCTGGCAAAAATTAACTTAGAATAACTTTTTCCAATGTTCTCCTTTTGTAAAAAATGCTTCTATTGTATTAATATTTTGCCTATATATAGCTCAGACCTCTGTACAGAGGCTCAACTAGAATTTTTGAAACACATAACTCGGAAGTCGGTTTATCCATGTTTTACGAAAACAGAAGGGAGAAATTTTAAGAAAATACGCGGATAATTATTTCAAATGGTTGTAACTCTGAAAATAATTAGAATTTTTCAAAAATCCTAGTTGAGCCTCTGTACAGAGGTCTGAGCACACTCACAGACAAAATATTAATCAATAGAAGCATTTTCCACAAAAAAGGAGAACATTTGGAAAAAGTTATTCTAAGACACTTTTGCCAAAATATTGTATTTAAATAATTTGTTTTCGCAGTAATGTCCTTAAAACAATTTTATACATGTATTCTAATCTAAGTGACACTAAATATCATGAAAATTATACATTTATGTGCTTTTTTAAAATCATGGTTCCGAACGTAGTCGGATACCTTAACAATGGTACTTGATAAAAAGCTGAATCAAAAATAAGAATCACACCGAAAAAAAAACTAAATTGCTTCATCTCTACTTAAGTCTATAAGCAAGTTATATCAGAGAGAGAGAGTTTAAGTCAATAAACAATATTAAAACATTGTCGTTAAGCATTTAAATATTAAAAGATATCTAATATAATAATTGTTAAATTCTTCAATAAATTTTCTTGTTTCAATTTATATTTGCATCTTCATTTACTTATTAAAACTCCAGTTAAAATTCAGTACAAATGCATACTCATTTGATACATTATTACCATATTACAAAAATGCCAACCCTTTTTTTAATACTATACAACCATAACCACATTTTACATAATTTTGTTTGTACTTGGATTAATTTTATTTACATGCTTTAATTAGTTTCCACTATTCAAATGTATTAAGTAATGAAAAATAAACAAGTAAAAAAAGATAATAATTGTCATACATTAGAAATGAAGCAACTGCATAGGGCTGTAACTTTCTGTCACATGTTTTTTGGGAAGATCATTTGGAGTATTCGAAATAAATTTAACAGAACACAACAGAAATATATATATATATATATATATATATATAAAACCTTTTTTCCACTCATTATCACTTTTATTAGCAAAAATTTTCAGATTAGTTATAAAAAATATTCAAGAAATCACACGTTTCTTCCAACAACGGCAAACAGCGGAATGACAGGTTAAAGTCCGCTATAATGATTATGACATTTAATTTTTTTACAGCTACCTTAATTATTACTCAATAGTCATGGAAAAAAATACAAGCAACAACCAATTTACAGTGCATCTGTTTTGGAGTACAATTTTTTTGTTCAAATGCTATGATGAAAATTTCTCTCATTATGCAAAGAAGCAAACAATACATAGAAAGCAAGTTTATTTAAAGAAATATGCATGCTCAGTGCGGAAATTTATTTCTTTACATTTGCAGCATTTCAGTGTCTTCAGTTACAGAGCTCTTTTATCTTGTATCTGCAAGTGTCACATTTCTTTTTACATTTTACATTGTCTTGTAATTTTCAGTTCAGTATTATTTTTTGACTAGCGTATAATCCACATATCAGTTTTAAACGCTGCTGTACTCACCATTAACATAAAAAATAAATTTACTACTAAAATACATTTTGAAGAATAATTGGAAATAAAAACCAAATGTAATAAAGGAAACGAATATAGTTAGATTTAGTTTATTATATAAATCCATTGCAAATTCGATGTAAGTTATTCAATTTTGATTATGCGGAAATTTTTTTAAAGTTTATTTCAGATTGATTCGCTTTTTTATCAACCTTTTAACTGTCACGCCCGAGATGATCCGGCAGCACTGTGTTCGAAAAATGTCAGCCCCGGGGGTTTCTTGGGTTTAATTTTTTGGTCATCGTATTTTTAACCCGAATATATATCGGGAGACGTTTATTTCCTTCATCTCTTTTTCAAACCCGACTGATTTCGGGAAAAAGTTAATGTGCCCCAAACAATAGATGGCTGCACTTTTACTGAAGACTTCAAAGGTTAGAGGTTAAAATTTTTTTGGTTAAAAAAATTTGACAAACCCCAAAACATAAAAAATAACTTGACAGTTAAAGGGTTAACATCGCACGTCGGAACAACACAAAGGCCATTGGTGAGGACTTTTTTTAAATTTCTGTTATGTGATGAGGATGACATTTCAGCTCCCATTCTAATCTTCAAACTTTTCCATCTCGTAAACATGAAAAATTTGACAACAGGACAGCCAGCCACGTGCTTGCAAATTCAACCTTCGGTCAAAGCTGTCGCATTTTATTCCAGATGAAAGACAACAAACTAAAAGGAATGCTTATTTTTGCAAACTTTTGTATTCAAATATCTCTTCACTCCGTATCAATTGGTAGCAAGTGAATATTTAAATGAAGATTTTATTTGTGTATGAAGCTGTAAAATTAGTTACAGGGCAACATTCGGAAGCATTAAATCAAGACCAATGTTTTATGTCATTTGCTTCGACAAATTTTTCAATTTTAATCGAATAATTATAAAATATGATTTTATTTCTAATGTCCTCCTTTTATCGAAATCAGTTGTTTTCTTTTCAGTTGAACATCAACCTATTGTAAGAAAACTATGAAAAAAGCGAGTTTTCAAGTAAAGATCGAGATGTCCAGTTCTTAGTGTATCAGAATTAAACGAAAAATTGAAGATAAGTGTACTTACGTTAGTTTCAAAACAATTTAAATGCAACAAAATCACTACATCAAGAATTTGGAAACGTGCTTCCAAAAATAACTGTCACCGTTAATCTTACACTAATGTCGATTCATTGGGCAAAAAATGCAAAGAAGAAAAACTTCAAAAACTCAGGCATATATCTCTTAGCAGAATGTGAGTCAGTGTTTTATTAATGTCACACTTAGAATAACACGGACAATGGCGATGGACAATATAATTCTGAAACGTGGACAAGTGACGAGGACAACACCTGAACCAGCCCCGTAGGTATCCTAACTCCCACACTACGCAAAATCTTCATAGTAGAAGAGGTACTTTAAGATCAGTAGAATACGCCATTAAAGTTCTCAAATCTAATCAACAATCAAATCTAAGCGAACATCCATTTAACAAGCTTCAAGCACCGCAGCCCAACGATTAGGAGAAATTTCAACAATTTCTGCTCGTAAAGAAAAGGTAAAGCTTTGCAACTATGGGAGCCTACCTAAATGCAGTAATGAAATTACATTGAGGAAAAAAAAACAGAAATTATCTGAACACCCAAAATAAAAATTAGATGCCTTTTTTTTAAATTCGTACTGTTTAATTTAAATTGTTGATAAACTTTACATTTATTTTCTTTTTCTTCTAGTATTATGAGACAAACAAATTCATAGTACGATAAAAGTCCATTTTTGAAGTTTTTCTTTTCAATGTTTTAGTTAATATATAGTTCCTTACTCTTGCTAAAGCTTTCAAAAATTCTATCCATAAAACATCATTTTGTTTTCAAGATTTACAGATTACTTGAATTATTGTATCAATAAAATCAAGAGCAAGATCCTTTTGAAAATATTGGAATATGATGCATATATATAAAGTATAATAAAATAAAATACTAAGTGAGAAAGTTATATAACCTCTAAGGCCAAAGAAAGAAATTGGATTCCAAGAAACAAAAGAATTGAAAATACAGAAAGAGTCTTTGGACTAAAATGGAGGCCTATTATGATTTCTAAAGATGTCGCTGAATTAGGTCAGTGAATTAGAGGATTAAGCTGCTTTATGGTACCACCTTCTCCATACAGCAGAAATTTTCGACATAATAGTAAAAAAGCAGAGCCATGTTGAAAAGTTAAGCCAATTTCTAACACATGTGGATGATAAACCAGACAGTAAAATAAAATGAAACTATGAATATAGAACAATACGGTTTCTCTCCTAGAGAAGACTAAAGAAAAAAAAAGTATTAAAAAAACTAGGATAAAAACTTAGATGAAAAAATTAACCATACGTAAATAATGAATTCAATGCAACCCAGTCAAAAAACGCGGGCTAAATGACATATGAAAATGGAAGTGTTAGAAGCAAAAAATCAGTGGTGCCACCTAGAAAGTTATTTTGCACACACACAATGTACGATATTTTAAGGAAATTAATATTCTAAATTGAAAAATAATTAATATAAGATAGGAATATATATATATATATATGTGTGTGTGTGTGAGCGGGCGCGCGCGTGTGTGTAAGGATAATTAATGTATAACCTAAACAAAACTATTTTTCCCATCTTTTTCCTACCGTACATATTCGAGTATAAAAATAAGCAACTAATACTGTCTTGGAAAAAATCATCCAAACATCCGATTTCTATCTCATCTTATTTACTTTTATGGTCATATTTTCCCACGCTTTACTTTCCAATTGAAACCTAAATTAAAAAAGAAATGTTGATTTAGCAGTTATTGAAATAAATATACAACCCAATTAAAAATTGGCACAGTTGGCGTTGGTTTGCCTCGCAGTAAAGATGTCCAAAACTGTCTTAATGAAGGAATAAAAAACTATTTTCCAAAATACTTCCATTCTTCCTACGAATCGTCAAATATATAAATATTCGAAACTGATAAGAAACAAAGAAAATTTCGAAAAAAGAATTCTAACAACGTTGGAAATTATATTTACTCCTTTTGCTCTCCACACACACAAAACAACACCGAGGAGAAAAGGAACGGAAATCAATACTTTTTTTTCTTTAAAAATCCTTGTTTTATCGTGGAATATTACGAATCCTCATTTCTAACACTTAAAGAAGGAAAAAGTAAAAATGTTGGAAATTATGAGGGTCATTCCCGGATAAAACGTAGTCGTGAAACATTGCTGTTGTCTTCGTTTTCACTTGCTAAAGCGGTGGTTGTGAAATTTTATTGCTGTACATTTAGCAAATCTCCGACCTAAGTTAGCTTGCAGGATGGGTGTTAGTACAGTGGATAATGTTGCACTTTTGCATGCATGGCTGTAGTTGGAGAGGGTAGATATATGATGATTATGACTTTTTCTTTTTTTATTTTCCTTACCATGCATCTTAATTAAATGCATGAAGTGTTTCAAATGCGCTATTTAGAATTTGTTTGATTATGATTGTCTCGTTTCTAGCTTATTCAATGTTTTAACAGCAGCAGAGATAAATGTGACGAGTGGACCATCATAGATGCAGATCGAAAGTTCTTGTCTTAAGTATTATAACGTATCGCTTATGTTTGCGATTGTGATGCTGTGTTATTACATACGTGGAAGCAATTAAAATCGGATTGACGATGATTATATATATATATATATATATATATATATTCTTTTAAGTTACTTCAGAAGAGTTTCGAAATGTTTTAAAATAACTTAGAATTTTCTTAACCATATTTATTTATTTCATGAAGATTAATTTAGTAAAAACTGGGAATTGTCTATGAATATTTGTATTAAGTGAAATATGATCGATATATTAGAGTTTGTAAGAGTTTCTGACAATAGCCAGTCAAAATATTTTGAGCTGATTATCTCAGGCTTATTATACTAAATTGTAAGGAACTGTATACTACATGAATTTAAGAAGAAAATGTCATTATTCGTTGGTTTCCACATCTTTCATCTATCTCTATATATAGCAAATATTCATACTTCCACGTATTATATAATTTCAATTACGTGCAAGTTTAATTCATAAAGGCGAAGTAGTAGCTCTTAAAATAATATATTGTAACGTTGATGGGGGTTCGAAGATTTTATGCAGTCAGTCTCAAAGAACAAGAAAGTTCTTCGAAAGAATTTACTGTCGAAAAACAATATTTGAAATGCAGGATACACAGCAAAATTTGCAGAATAAATCTCAGCAGGTCTTCACGCCTTCACAAGCACTCAGACACAGCTATCAGTGCTTAAAATACAAGTATGTAAGAGATTATTCACAAGCAGTCGCTCGTTCTACTCTACAGCCGTAGTAATCCCTAATCGCTGGTAGACTCTTCAATGTTCAAGGCAAGACTACTAATTGCTAGTCAAAACAATACTAACCCAGTTTCAGAGATAGTCTCTCTATTTATAGGCCTCACGGATCCTTCGTGAAAGGTCCGCTTACGTCATAGATCATGATATTAGAAAATTTCTTCATTAATTTCCAGAAGAATCCATAGATTCGCAAACTCGCCTAAAATGGTCGACAACTTGTTCGATAAGTCACCAACTTGGTTGCCAAAAATGATGCCAACTTAGCTCTATCGCTAAAAGTTTACCAGGTTTCCATTGAATCATCATTATAATAGAAGAAGCGGCGTTGCTTGAGAATATTACAATTTTTAACATAAAATAAATACATGTAAATGTATTATACAAAGAGATATAAATTATTTACACTATTTTTTTTTAAGTATTCTTTACAGAAAATTCTCGTAACAACATTTTAATAATTTTACTTTAACCTAAGTATTATACTGAAGGTAAATACAAAAAAATTCTTAGTGTTTCTCCTATATTTTTAGTATTTAACTTATAGTTATTTTAGAACAAATAACGTTACACTTGTGATATTCTATAATTTGGCCAGTAATATAATAGCTTTGAATCTTTTTTGGATCCTGAATCTGTAAATAACGTATATTCATCGTGATCTTAGAAGAAAAATTTAGGTAATTTACCTTTTTATTATAATGAATTTAGAATTTCCATCCATTATTTTCAATAGGAATTTGCTCAGTATTATAAAACAGAAAAGGAAAAGCTGACTAGTTTCAAAACTAGTAAAACTCCACTTTTATATAATTATTAAAATTTGTCCAAAGTCATCATTTTTATGAAACTGTAGCATCCATATTTTTAAATTTCCAATTTTATGCTATTATCTTTAGTGTTTAATCATTCAGTCTCTCTAGTATAGGGCATATTAAAATTACATATACGTATGTATATGCTATTTTTATATTCGAACCACGTTACATATAGACATTGTAATCAAAATTTAACTCATACACACTTTGCGCATTATTCAGAATTATTTATGATAAAAGTTAAAAGAGTACTTTGGATTTATTTAAGCATTTTTAGTTCAATTTAGGATGCGTAAAATTAACCAATGCAGTAAATATACACAATGAACCTGTTAGTTAATGGCAACTTAAATTTTAATTCTATATTCACTTTATTCCATATGAAACTTTTTTCCATATGTTATAATAATTATCTAGGTTTATGAAGAATGATTTCTTAGAAATTTTAATATACATATATTGAGCAAATGAAACACTACATTAACATTCTTTCAAAAAGTAGAAAAATGAATTTTGCTAAATTATTGTCCATTTATTTTAGAGAAATAGAATTGTTTCGGGGCATAATTATTGTGTGTCAGATTACTTGAAATAAAAAATAATAATAATAAAAAAAACAACAACTTGTAATTGGATTTTCTAGTCCAATGGAATAAGAAAAGCCAATCTCTTTACATATAATTTAAATTGATAAGAATTTTCCTATTCTCTCTCTCTATCTCTTTCCCGGACTAGGTAATCCAATCGCTTTAAGCTAAACTGTTCTGTAACAATTGTATCAATTAATGTATCTGTGTTAATTAATCACCTTGTACGATCGATCCCCACACCGAGACGTATCATAGTAATCCGCCCTACATAGGTATCGATCAGGTAATTTTAAATTCAACTGTATTTCCAAAAGGATTAATTGAACCTAAATAAAAGGAAAATTCTGAATTTAAGACAGTTGTAATTAATCCAAAATAAATTCTTTCTTTGAACTATGAACTGTTTTGAAATGATTGTGAAGATACCTCTACACCATAAAATGATAGTTCTAAGTGTTTCCCAACAATTTATATAAGAAATATTATGTTTTATTCTCGTTTATTATGTAGAATTCAGTTAAATATATATTTACTAATCAATATAGATTGTTAACTTTACGCTTTGTAGCAACAGAAGAGTATTAACAGCGGACCTCATAATTTTGAACTATGGTCAAAATACGAGGATGGTACTCTAGCTGTATGCCATTCTAAATTTCCACACCACGTCAACAGGAGGATTTTTAATCTCAATCAGCTACAATTTAAGAGCCAAAACTATTCAGTTACCCCAAATAAGTTCAATTGGTTAGAAATGATATAATATTAAAATATATATAAAGTCATCAAAACTGAGTTGAACGAGGAATTATTGCAGACGCTTTAAGCATCTAAACCAGTATCAGTAGTAAAGCTGAACAAGTGAAGAGTACAGCAGTTATTAATGCTGAAAGAGAGAAGGATTTCCAAGAAGAAAATCGGGTCTCAACGTCAGGCGTGTAGTCGTCATAACCTACTCAATGTTCATGTAGAAAAGAGAATTGAGGCTGTTGTCCACTCTAACAGAAGGTGCAATTATATGTCAAATTGGGGAAATCCGTATTAATGAGCAACTGTGAACGTCTCTGAACGAGGTTTTTGTCGCACATTACACCATATAAGCTATGGTAACCGACGACCAGTTTGAAAGCCTCTCCTTGTAGCCTCTCCTTGAACAAAAACAGGCGTCTCCAGTACACAAAGAAGCACAAAGAAATGTACAGCAGGTGCGAGAAAAAGGTTCATGTGGTCTGGTGATTCAAATTTACAATTACTCCATGCAGATGGCAGATGGCGAATATGGAGAAAAGTGAAAGAAAACTTGGAATCCATTTGAATTGTTACATTTCTTCAAGCTGGTGGAGGCAATATTGTGGTTTGGAGGATGTTTTCTTGGCATTGCATAGTTTATTTGATTCGTTTGGAAGAACGTTTGAATGTCCGAGGGCATTTATTGCTATCGCAGATGAAGGTCATCCTGTTATGTTAGTGGTGTACCCTGCCGAGAAGGGATACTTTCGGCAGGAGAATGCTCCCTACCCTACAGCTGACATTGCCCACAGATGGTTCGAAAAGCACGGCAGAAACTTTACTTTGCTTAGTTGATCTGTACAACCAGCAGATATTAATCCAATTCAGAATCTAAGAGGTGAGATTGAACAAAGAATCAAGCAGCAGGATCTCGTACCATTAAACTTTCCAATACCTTCTGGCACTGAAGGCATTGGAAAGTTCAATTAATTGGATACGAAGTCAGATACTTCATACCAATTACCAACGCCTAATAAAGTCCTTGCCAAGAAGAATCCATGCAGCCTTAAAGGAAAAAGGTAATTCAATGCTGTATTGAAGGGATAATCATAGTAATTAGCACACTCTCTTTGTATATACTGGGGCGCAAAAACGGAGGAGGATACCTAATGCAACATCTCGTTTTTAATTAATCTGTTTCTATTATAACGTCTTTCACAAAAGTGTTCCAAGTTGCCGCAGAAAATGTCACAAGAACATGGAGAAGTTAACAAAAACTTTTTAAAAAAGGAAATCCGGAAAATAAAAAGGAGCTTTATTGAAAAATTGGCCTTTATCACAAAACAAGAGACAAAACTGCCCATGTGACAGGGGTATGGCAAGAATAATCATGTTCTTATCAGAATATCGGTTTATAAAGTCCATACTAAGTATAAGAGTTTCAACAAGCTGTTGAGTCTTTGGAGCTCATTCCTGCTGCATCTTGAAACGTAATTCTAGAATCTTTACCGTCAAGCGTCTCCCTAGTATGTTCCTCTTGCTCAAAAATTTTCACAGAAATGATAATTTTTTTCATCATCTTCCGTAATTTTTGAGCATCTATGCATTTGCATGCATGTATACAAGAATTTATCCTTTAATTTTATCGCATCCAATGAATCTACACTCTGCAAAATATTATTTTTATAGGAAAATAAGTAATTCGTTTCTATCACTTTTTTTTAAAACAAAAGCTATTAAGAAGACTAAATTTGCGTTAAATTACAAATGTAATTAGTTTCACTTTATATCAAGAACTTTGTTGTAATTTAATCATCAAATTCCAATGATTAAAATTAAAATTCTTAGTTTAAATACTTCTCATTAATAAAAAATCAATGGAAAATAATAGAGAAGTAATAAAAAGTAAAATAATTTAAATTTCAGAAATCCCTCCCTCTTAACTATTGAGATTAAAAAATAAAATACTTTTTTATATATCCAATACAAAAGAGCTTTCTCAAAATAAACATTGTTTTCATACTCAGATTATATTATTTTTATATATCCCAGACATATTTTTATTGACACTATACATCAAAATCTAAGAACAAAAGTTGTATTCTTTATATTCTTTCCTATTTACACGACATACATATTGAAATCCATGTTGTACAAGATACATCATAATAAAAATGGATTTTTGTTTATGGCTGGATATGATACCATTATATTGTCTTCAAAGGCTCAATCAGCACTCAAGTATGAAATTTCCTGATAAAGACATGATACGCAATCGATACTAAGGTACCCAAAGTTTTTGTGTTCTTTGGTACCTTATCGTGTGACTTCTTCGATGAAGACCACATTCTCGGACAACTGAGAGACAATCGAGTTTGATATTCTTGCGGCTATCTTTTACGATACAGGACACGTCCGAGTTAATCGAAGGTAAAAAGGAGAAAGCAAGGAATAAGAAAGAATCTATGCTGCTGCCACGTAATACCAAAGAAAATGGCATTGATAGAATACTAAATGCCACAAGGCATTGGTTATGCATAACCGCTTACTTAGCCTCAGAAAATGAAAGTGTTAAAGCAATTTTTTCAAAAATAAAGAAAATAATATATCACTTCATTCACGAAAATTTTTCCCATTTCTTATTCGTGTGTAAAATTGTATAAAATTTAAAAGTTGTGTGAGTTACTTCGAAATTATGTTTTTGTTGATATATATATATATATATATATATATATATATATATATATATATATATATATATACGGATTGTTTTACACCTCTTGTTTTCTAAATCTTGTTGAAGGCTTAACAAATGTTATTTTAATTTTTTATTTGTTGAATAATTATTTAGGTTTATTTAATTTCTTCATTTATGGAATACTTAAAATTCATATTTGATTTTTTTAATAAACTTTTGATTACTTCACTGTTTTTCTAAAAGTGTTTTCTAAAGTGGGTGATGATTTTTATTTTCCTCACCATTATATTGATTATGTATGGAAGATAAAATTATGTGAAAAGTATTAAAAATAAAAAATTTTCGAAAATTTTTTCCCCAACAGATTTTTAGTTTTAAATATTTTTTTGACAAATAAAGGTAGATAGAATGTGTTAGGGTGGATGGAAAATTTATTTTTCAGAATTTAAAAGCCCAACTATGCATGAAAGATGTTCTATTGTAAACAAAGACAAAAATAAAATTAAAAAATTAAATTTTAATATTAAGTGCTGCCACAAGGGGAATGAAGTTTAAGATTTTAAATTTTTTTTTTCGTGAAAAGTCAAAGCAATTTTTGTCAAAGTGGATCAGCACTTTAATACCTTTTAACATTTATCACGATAAGAGGGCACATAATAAATAGTTACTAGAAGAAAAAAAAACATTAGGCATATTTAAGAGTTTCTTTTAGTAATAAATTGTTTAAGAAACCATTTCAAAAAAAATAAACCAAAAAAAAGACGGAAAACAGCGTGAATCGGACAACGGCTATCGGCAGAGATGGGAAAGATAGTTGGGTTATAAAATTTTGTAATATTACACTGTGTTACTCACTTCTCAGCAATCATTACTTTTGATTTTTTAAATTGTAGAAAAATAATGATTTTGACTCTAAAATCATTTAATCAAAATTAAGTCTGTTTCCATTTTCTTTTGATAATTCAACCCCTTTGTGGAAATATTAAAAATTTCGGAATTTTTTTAAAAAAATTTTTAATTATTTTTTTCCTAATCTCCTTACCATGTAGCATCTTTTCCACAAAGGTAGGTTTCGATTGATAACAATTTTCTCTTTTCTTATAACCATGATTCCCCCTATTATAACCCGCCGTGTAGAAGGGGTCGATGCACGTTAAGGTTGAAACATCTACCCGTTTGTGAGGTGTGGAAGATAGGAGAAGTATTTGCATCGCATTCGATAGGTATCGCCTTCACCTCATAACCATGGTTCAAAATTACGAGATCCGTCAACAGTAGCCCTTGAACAGCTTTATAGTGAGAAGTTAACACTAGAAAGACAGAAACTTAGTAAATACCTATATTGCCCAAAAGCAGTCAAAACCAGGAAAAAGAATGATTAATGTGTAAAAAATTTGTTTAAAATTAAATTTTAATATTTTTTTATATTTACAGTCATATAAAAGTTATATATATATATATATATATATATATATATATATATATAGGTTTTTATCTACAAACAAGAGAAAACACAAAACAATCACATTCAAAAAACACATGACAGTAGGAAAACACACAATGAAGGACAAAAGGAAACCCGAGATTAAAAATTATGGGGATCCCGTGTTATAAACAATGACTTGGGGACAGCTAATATATAAAAAAAAATATATAAAAATGGGGTTGAATATGTTTTGTCCACCCAAACCCTTTCCCCCTTTATGTAAATAATTTGAGCAAAACCAATGAAAATAATGGATAGGAATATCTAAATCTATTACAAGATAGAGGCAATTTCCCAAAAAACTGACTAAAATGAAAAGCCGGGAAAATCTGAGGCAATAAATGTTATTGCCAGATTCTGAACCCTAATGCAGATTAAATCAAGTGAAGGGCAAATGTAGCCTTAAAAAAAGTAAAAAAGGGAATGGAAAAAAAAATTAAAAAGAGTTGAAAAACAAAACTTTAATAACACTAGAGCCAAAAAACACAAAAAACAAAATATGAATAAAATAATAATAAGAAATTTGACAATATTAGATTATGGAGATATCTATAACTATGAAATATTTAATTTTATAGTAATAAACTATTATCAATCTCAGAATTTTTAATCCTAACTATTTTGAATAGCTTTATTCATATAACTATTAATAATATATATATATTAGTAATAAATATTAACATTAAAAAAAATTACTTCACTTGGAAAAAAAATATATATTCTAAGACATTCTAAGAAATTGTTTAATACATATGTAATTGCTATTCTAATTGAAATTTTAAAAGCAGTCAAAAGGACTTCCTTGGACAATCTACTGTTAATATATTAATAACTTTATCTCTCACACACTCACTCCTCTAAATGCATTTCATATAGCGGGTTATCAGAAATGAATGACCCGATTATAAAATTTAGTAATACCCAGACGAATAAACATAAAATAATAATTAAGATGTCATTGTAAAGATAAAATATGAATTTTTTCGTAAACTTTTTTGACGTGAAAGTTTCCCAAAAAGAATTTACTTCCTTTTACCCCAAAATCATTGGGAAACCGGGCACCTTTACTTTTCCTTTCACAGACATCCAGTTTCCTGGAACTGTTTATACCATTTCTTTTACTCTTTGACATCGGCATTTTATGGTACTTTCAAACCCTGCTGAACGTGAATACTGACAGACTTTTTTTCAAAAAGGGGACAAAAAAATGTCTTTTTCCCCCCTGGACGCCATTTAATTCTGTTCAATTAAAATTACGCCCCCTTTTTTGACAAAAAAAAAAAATTTACAAACTCAAAGTTTCATATTTTATCTTTACAATGCCATATTGATCATCATTTTCGGGGATTCTTTTGGGGAAATTTTAAATTTTTTAACAAACATTTTTATTCCTGTATTTCTTGCAGAAAATACTTATAAATAGGGGGAAAAAAAAGTTTATGATAATTTTTATAGGTTGCTTAACAGAATGTGTACTCTTTTCTAAAACAGTTTTGTTGTATGGCATATTTTCTAATTTTGTCCTTGCATTTCAGAAACAAAATACTCATTTGCACTTTCTTTAAATAACCATTCATGAACATATTATTTTCCCACTCATGAATCTCAAACCAATTAAGAATCTCTAGAAGGAGAGCAAACAGAGTATCAGGCAAGTAAATGCAATAGCATCCAATCTGAAAGCAATGGAAAATACAATTATTCGGATATGGGTCTGGAATTTTTTATACTAGATACCAATAACTTATATTCATATCAAGAAGAATCCATGGAGTTTTAAAGGCAAAAAGTGGCTCAATATTGCATTCAATGGTAGACCTAGTAATTTAGCTACTCAGTGTACATTTTATAAAGAATAGAAATTGAAAAATTATTATTTATTTCTGTAATTTACGTAGATATCGTTATTAAACTAAAATGAAATTTAATCATCGTCGCAGTTTTACATTTTATTTAAAATACACTTCTTACTTTCTCCTACCTAATATTGCATTACGCATTCTCCATTGGCTCAGATATTTCTCTAAAATCAATATGAAGTAGGGATCTTCCAGGTTCAGAACTTTCTTGAATTTTTTGCTAAAGAAATCTACTTGTTTAAGATTTATATTTTGATCATTCTCTTCACATTCATCCTACACTTCCTCTTCTTCTCTTCATCATTATCAGTGTCCGAATTGCTCAGTCATTTAACTCTTTAACGGGTACACAGCTAAAATACAATTTTCTGTGATAAAGTGCTTGATAAATGTAATGTTCTCATCCTCTATAAACATTATTTAGTCACAAAAAAAAATATCTAATCATGGGTTTTTTTTCCTGGGTGGTGGCTAGACGTTATAGCCACTGAGCATTTAGGACATTTAACTTACTTTTCAGGACAGAAATAATAAATCATATTACAATAATTTTTTTTTATGAAAAATTGACATTTATGTAATAACTATTGTAATAACTATTTCACACAATAACAATTAAGTACAAAGTATAAGTATAATTTAATAATAATAGAATAATTGTACAACATAGAATGCCTACTTAGATTATATATAGAATACTTATAGAATATACATTGAACTTGGTATATATTCACATTTTATATTTTATTTAATTTTAGTATGAAAAGTTAGAAAAAAAGTAATATTTTTGAGAATTTAAATTAGTTATTTCACAAATTTGAGGAGCTATTTACTGTGGAACTTAATAATATGCAAACGTTTTCTCCGAGCAGGAAAGCTGTAATGGAATATTTTCGAACCCGAGAATCTTGTAGCACATATTGTAAAGAAAATTTGTTTATATTTTCTAACCCCAACATTATCACGTGATTCTAAATGCTCTCACTCGAGTACAGGAAAAGCGCAAATTTCTAAGTCATTTTTCTGTTCTAGGTGGGCAGTGGATAGAGCCTCTATCCACATATTAAAGGTTTCCAAAAACCTAAATAAAACATTTTTTTTAATTGTACAATTCTTTAATTCATTCAGATGAGAGAAAAGTATACTTAAGACATGTCGAAATTTTTTTCAAATATCAGAAATTTTATTTATAGTAATCAAAATGCAATTTGTAGATTTACACCGAGAACAGCTGTTTTTAACTACCCATCAGAGGACATGAAATGCAAAAAAAAAGGTATTGTGATGCCTTCCGTATTAATTTTTATGCGTTTTAGCTTCAATTAATGCATGTAGATAGACTTAACATCCAATACCCACTTTGAGAAAATTTGATACTACCCGCAATCTCAAAATTTTCTTCATCTTCTTCAGAGTCACTTATATTTATTTCTTCCAAAAATGTCCTTTCAATTGACAAGTTAGAAATACCTTTTTCAATTTGTGTTTGAATGACCAACTAAGAATAAAATGCAAATATGCCTATTAAACCAAATATTTTTATTTACTTATCACCGAGCCTATTGTTATTACAAATAGAACTGACCACGTCACAAAAAAATTTATAATAATCGTTATTTTTCCTTGTGTGTTACCACCAGTGGGTGCTTTGTATCCAGTATAAAGCAGACTGTATATATGCACATAAAATAAACTGTTTCCAAACACAATCTGTTTGCACATTCTCTTGAAAAACATGGAAGTTTGAGATTTCAATGGACATAATTTTATAAAATTTCATATATTTTCCTGCGATCAAAAGACTGGTCACGATAGATAATGTTTGAGTATACATGATTATCTAGAAATTAGAAAGAAGACTGATAGATATTGAAAAATTAAGTAACTATAAATAATAAAAAAGTCGTGAAATAATTTCAAGAAAAATAAAACTATGGAATTTATCAATTTTGATTAAAGTCTCAAAAGCTGTCACTTAACTGCTCTGGTAGGTCTGGTGTTTCATAAATTATTCACACTTAAAGTGAAACTTGGAATGTGCATATTATCTTGAAACACGCTTTTCATATGTTAATTATAATGTAAGTGTGGGAGATAATGGTAAAACCTTTATTATATAATTGGTAGAACACTATGTAATTAATATTTATAAAAGACAATAGGTTTTTAGCAAATTATTGAAAATTTTTTAACAACATTGATTTATCGGAAGATATAAGAAAAGAATCATACGCATCAACAAGCTTCAGAGATACTTTTCCCAGCATTTATTAATATACCTACTAAATTCTAAGGAACCAATTAGGCCACGAGTTTCATAGAATAACCAATAACTTCTATCACAAATTAAAATTGAATTAAGAATTCTTGATCTTATTACGCATGGTTGCAAACCTTTTACTTGCGCTGATGTTTGGAAGCCCAATTCATTAGGAAGAGATTTTCATACGATGCACATTTTTTGATGAAAACAAGATTACTTAGCGCTTGTTTAATAGACGCCTGCAGTCAAATCAATTTAGTGCAAATGATGTTAAGACACAAAGAGAGATAAACTGATCTAATGGACAGCCATTTCCATTAAATGGAACAGTGCGAACACAAGCCGATTGAGAAAGCGTTAACCGGGACTGCACTTAGGACCCTTCTGCTCGTATTTGTCTTGGCACTCGTAGATCCAGTTAAGCTCACTTGAGGCATCAGGGCACGTACACACATCCCACTTACTATCTCCTTGCGACGATTCGTCACGTCTCACCATACACTCCTCCGATTTCTTACCAAGTCTAAGCAGCGATTTGACGGAAGGAACATTTTCCTATTGTCTGAAACAAAGTCAAAGAGTTCCTTTTAATGTCTTCCATGACCCAATTAAGCCCTAGACTCTTCGCTTGCTTGAGATCAGACTTGTTTTTCTAGTGTCGATGACTCTTGTATTTGGAATCATACACAATGTTATCTTTAGTTAAAAAAGGAAAAAAAAGAGAGAATTTGTGGTTTGTGGAATTGCGTAATGAGATATGAATTTTTATTGGTTTATTCTTACTGTTTTTAAGAAATCGAAGAATTTGCCAAGGACACATTTTAATCATTATGATTTACTTTGAAATTATATTTTTTTTTTATAAAAACTTAAATTTTAATATAGTCAAAGCTTCTCAAACATCTTGTATTAAAAAGAAAAAAACATTTTGCTTAGTTTATTTTTAAAAGAATTTTCTTTAAACATAAACATGCACATTCCGCTGTACTATTTGTTAAGGTCTGAAGCTTGAGATATCTTCTCTTATTCGGATAACTATCAACTAAAACCAATATATTTATTTATATGTATACAAAAGAATAATCACGTTTTCAATGTAAAAAATTATCCATTGCCCAATGTTTCACAATCGCTATGAAAATTTTCTATACGCTCTGGCTTATGATATTTGTAGCTTTTGCCTTAACACTTGCGGTCGGGGTAGCCTAATGGTCAAGGTCATAGAATTGTGGTGATTGATTGAATATTTACGTCGCACTGTTCATCTACACGAGGGCTTTTGGCGACGGACCACGTAATTTTGAACCATGGTCAAGTGATGTGGACGACACCTGAGCTGGCACCCTCCTCTCCTAACTACCACACCACACCAACTGGAGGACGTTTCAGCTCTCGACAGATTTAACGTGCATCGCCATAGAATTGTGGATGGCATGTCAAGAAGTCGATCTTTGTGCCGCTGAAGACTCGAAGTATAGAGCGGGCCGCTGAAAGTTACAACTGTCGAGGTTCAAACGTCCTCCCTTTGGTGTGGTGTGGATGTTAGAAGATTGGGTTGCCAGCTCAAGTTTCGTTCTTATCACCTGAGGATGGTTCAAAAATTACAAGGTCTGTCGCTAATAGCTTTCGTATAGCTTTATAGTGTGTCATTTATATAAATCTCATTCTTTCTTTATCTTTTGATGTTATTGTAGTTACTATAATTGCATCATTCATTTCTATTTTGGAAATGAATGTTGGAAATGTAGCAATTGATATAAATTTTTTAAAAAAGAATGTAAAAAACGTCTTATAACTTTACCTCTCTATTAGCCTTTTCGTATTATTCAATTCCTACTATTAGCTCACACTGTCTATATATTTATTTATTTATATATTTGTATATTTATTCATTTATCTTGGTGGAATTTTCAATCGTTAATAAAATACATTTTAAAGCGTTGAATTGAGCTGAAATTTTATATACAGGATCATTTTGGATGACAATACAATAATTTAATTATAATTAATAAAAATTAATTGATTAAAATTAATTATTCAAAGAATTACAAATACAGCCACGTTGACGACTTAGCGACCATTTTGGCGACTTGTGTCAAAACTTGAGAAGGTTTTTTTCTCACTTGTTAAAGCATTCAGTTGGACTGGTTAAAAGGACAATACGATACTTTAATGATAATTACTAAAAATTAATTACCACTTAATGTTGTGATTTTGTCGTATGTATATACATATTTATATTCATTGTAACTATTTAATAAAAAGTAGCTAAAATAAAAATTTTCGTTGTTGATCTAAGTAGGAATTGACTTAAAATTATTTTTTTATATTACTTGTTTTAATTTAAATATAGAAAAAAAGAGCAATAATGTTGGTTGAAATCTTTAAATAAATCAATATCATTGCTCATTTTTTCAAATAAATTCAGCCACTCTTTCTCTATATGCCATACAGTTTTATTTTATTAATGGTATGGGATTCCTAGTAAAAGATAGAAGGATACCTTGATGAATGATGTTTTGGTAATTAGAGCAAAAATGTGAGAAGAATGCATCATATCTATCATCAATAATTGTGAAAAGAGATATATGCTTCAAAAACACATCAGAAGTATAAAAAGCTTCATTAAAGTTCATTACATTTTCCACTACAACTAAAGGCAAATCATATATTACAGATATGTGTTGTAAAAAAATATTCCTGAAAGAGAAGAATGTTATCTGCAAACTATTTTAAAACAGTGGTTTACAGACTGTAGTGTGAGTATCCCTAGTGGTATCCAAATATTTTAAACAAGGTTTTAGACCGAGTTCCAAAATCTATCTTTATATAAAATTTATTTCTAAAAAATTAATACACGAAACCCTTGCAAATAAATTCAATAAGCCACTGAATTTTCTACAAATGATAACCGGACTAATATAAGACTTTTAATATAGTGACTTTAATAGACTTTAATATAGTAATAAATATAGTGTCATCTAACTGTAAAATGAAATAAACAATTTCGGAAAGAAGTTGGGGAAGTAGATACTTTATTGCTGAGAAAATATATTACTAAACATTTTTTACTAAGTAAATAAGAATTTTAATTTCGAAAAACCATAATGTTTGCATCATTGGTTTGGTTTATATTAACCATTGGAGCAATTATCCCTCTCTTTAAGAATGGAAAAAGGAGTGATAAAATTTAAAAAGCCCATTTGTATGATGATTCTGTAATTTGTACAGACTTTAGAACATGCGTCATTATTCTCATTATTTGGTTGTTTATCAAAAAAGGAAACTACCCTAATCGTTAGTATGATGTTCAATTTCCCCCATGAAACGAATTTTTCCTCTTTTGATTCTAAGCCTCCCCAATTTTCAGCAACATTAACATTGGAAAAACAGTGCGACTTAAATTCGAATAAATACGGTAATTTAATTTTTGATTTTCGAATTTTTAAATGCTTTTCATTGTTTTTTAAAATAAAACTATTTTACGATCTTTAAAAGGTTATACCTTCACAAATCACTTTTTTTCGGGTAGTTTTGCATATAATATTAGTATGATAAAAAATCCATTTTTAAAAGTATCAAATAAAGCAACAGTGTAACAGTGATGACAAGGCTAGCTAGTATATATTAGGATGTATTTCCAGACATTTCAGCACAGAAAAAATATAAAGAGAATTAATAGGTATTGCATTGCATGCTTACATCTAAACAGCCTAGGTGCTGCTAATCCTAGAATTAAGATTAAACTAAAAGTATCGATACTTCTCGGCCTTGGAATAGGATTAGAATTAGAGTCTCTTTCTGAGTCCGTTAGAGGGCGTTGCTGGATCCGTTACAACATGAATTTTTCGAATTTATTCAATTACAATATAGTATGAAGTTAAGTACTTAACTTTATAAATGAGAAACGAACCTCTAATAGAAAAAGGGATTCTTAACTAACAAAGCTTAAGCTGATTCAAATAAATACAACAGCTTATCTACTTCTTAAAAACAGCTCATCTTCGAAATCTTAATTAATTTGAACAATTTATTTTGCTCCTCAATTAAGTCTCTCTCTCTATACATTTACTAGTGACTTGTGATGCTACAGTATTACTTGAAGTAACAAAAAGTAAAGTTCTATGATCGATATCTAAAGATATGTTTTGGGAGCCTTCAAATATTTTCTTACATATTTTTCATGTAACTTTTCAACTTGTTATTATGCTAGCTCTTAAATATAGTCTCACTGTCTTAAAATAAATTTCAGAGCAAGAAAATAATAATTCTTTCCTCGGATTAATTTGTTAGCTTTGGTTCCTCTACAGAAAACATCCATTTACTTAACACAGATTATTTTTAGATTCACAAAATTACTTCATTCATTCCAATTAAATTAGCGTAATTGAAATAATTTAAACCTGTTAGTACTTGTGTGTAATGCCTTAGAATCACTTTTAAGATCCCTCAATGCGTCTTTTCGAAATTAAGCTCTTCTTCAGGCAATAAGTTTTAAAAGTGGAATTACAAGATCTATCCCGAATTCTTCTTCGACTCCAAGGGCATTGTATTAAATGGATTATTCCATTCTAATCAGTATTCACGGGGATTAACTCCGACTTTTGAGTTGTCCCAATTACTGAATAATCATTAGTGTGATTTTGATGAAGAGCTTGTAACGATAACGATGACTTCCGTCTCGTGCAGCCATATTTCAGAATGCTTCTTTATTCTTTCTGGAGAAGGTCTCCACCCACTTTTATGGCAGCAATTATTCAAAAAGTCAGACAAGAGATAGTTACATTTTGTCAACTAGGACATTAACTCTTAAAGATTTGCCTATTCGATAGAAATATTCCATGGAGGTTATGATTTTTTAAGTAGTTATATTCATGAAGTCTAAATATTTGGGAGATCGGTCTAGGATAAAACTATTATTTCTTGCAAAGTAACCTGAAGCAAATATCTGAGCATATATATTTAATTTTCAATTAAAAATAGCCAACACAAAAGTAAGGTATAATGGAATGCTGAATATATTTTTCTGCTCTGAGTGTCTTATCTTAATTCAAATACATTCATCTACACCAAGAGACGGCAACCTTTTAGCTGCGGAATGCTGAAACCAATCTACAAATGTGATTCAGGGTGCTATGAAGAATGAAATATTGGAAGCAATTCCATTCCAACAGAATTACGTAATAAATGTCAAAAATGGAGTTTTAGAGTTTTATTATGTATTAATTATGCGTCAGTTAAAGCTATTAAATATTATAAAAATAAGCAACATGAAATATAACTACTGCTCAAGAATAAATAAAAAAAAATAATATTAATATTAATATAATAATTATAACTAATGTTCATACATTATGAATAGCGCATCCTTTAAGAATATTTATTAATTAAGAAATAAACAGGATAAAAAAATAAGGACTTCTTAAATATAATTAAAAAAAAATGAATGTGAATCGTGTCCTTTTAAAGCTCTACTTAAAATCACAGTATTGTGACTTTCAATTTGACATATGATTCTGAATGTTCAGTTAATAAAACACTTCTTTGGAGACTAAAAATATTTTTCATATGAGAAAAAATTTGTTCACACGCACGCACGCACGCACACACACACACACACACATACACACACACACACACATACACACACACATATATATATATATATGTAGGTCCAAAAATGGCAAAGAAGACCACATGCAGTTTCTTTCAAACAATTAAATATCTCTTGCGATGACTCACAGCAAATTAAAATAGCTGTCGAATTATCGATGGACAGTTATTTTCCAGACCTTATTCATAACTTCGTAAATTTTATTTGAACTAATTCTGAAGAATATTTTTTTACCACGACACAACAATGAGTGATGTTTCATTTTTTGAGTAATACAGAATCGTTTTAATTTAAACTGAATATTTAATGCTAAGAATAAGTCACTTTAAAGTTCAAGATGTCTTATTTCCCTTAATGTTGTATATATATTATATATATATAATATATATACAGAGCGAGAGAGAAATAATTAAAAAAAACATGCATTGTAATTTAAAAACAATATGATTAAACTGTATACTGTAGTCAGAACGACATAGAATGGTTTAATATGCATTTTCTTTTACTGCATGTTTTTTGAATAAAAGTATAACGTATAAGAAATTCCTTAATTTTTTTTAAAATTTTACTTACACACCTTGAACTTGGAAAAAAACTTTAAACATTCATTTTATAGTTGACACAGTTCATGTAATTTTTAAGTGTTAGCTGATGATTACCAAAGGATAATGTAATTCCAATTCAATACATTTTGCAGTTAATTTAGAATCTCATGATAGCATGGAGCTTAATTACAGTAAATTCATTGATGCACTCTCAATAATACCAAATAAATATCTCAACCTTGTGCTTTATACCGCAAAAAACATTTTAAATAAAAAAATTATATCGATAAAAAGACAAATTTTTTATTATAAATTATTGCTACCGAACATTTTATTGATGAATGACTTTGACGAATTCTTAACTAAATTCGTCAAAGCCACATTCGAGAATTCATTACAGTGATAGGACCAGTACGAAAAAATACTGATACATAGAATTTTTAATTTTTTAGTGAAACATTTTACCTAAATAGTAATAAAGGGGTATTTAATCGGATTTATTGAAAAGGCATAGAGCGCAAAAATACATGAAAGTTAACAGAGTCAAAATTTATTAAAAAAAGGTTTAAATAATAATAGAATAATTCGTTAGTACAGTTTTCCCGAGAATTAAGCTAAATTTGAGCACTGTGTGAAAGATAGCTGCATCAAACAGCTGTTATAATTACTTAACTTAATTAGCATTGTTTGAAAAACCCATTATCTGCTGTCTATTGATTTTCAACTTTAAGTATGTATACACAGTTCCTTTCACGCTTGAGATATTTTCAAAGTACTTGATTTTGGATTAATAAATAGAAAGTAAAACACTGAGGAATCAAGACTAAAAGAAATTTGAAAAAGATTACAACCAATGGTATTTTTCATTTTGATCGTAGCATTCCCCTTCTGTGAAAAGAGTGAAATGTTATAATTGTGTATGTAAAGTTAATTGAAGTTCATTATATGTAATATAATTTTACAGCATTCAGATTACTTTTTCACGTCGGTGTTCAATCCAGTCAGTGAGTGAGGGTTGTATTACATCGCACTACAAAGCAACACGAGGGCTATTGGTTATGGACCTCGTAATTTTGAACCATGGGCAAGTGAAAAAGATGACACCTGAGCTGGCACTCCCTCTCCTAACTACTACACCGCACCAACGAAGAGACGTTTGAGCCTTGACAGATTTAACGTGCATACATCATTCTCCTCTACATAACAGGTCTTTAGTGGCAGCGTTATTCAGGTACTCGGATAAGGAGAAAAAACATGCAGTATTTCTGAAAGAGAAATATAATCAAATCATTAACTTTTAGGTATATATCTTGAGAAAAAGTATAATTATTTTGAGAGTATAATACAGTAAAATGTGGACATTTCTCTTTCAGTCACTCTCATTCCCACTATTCCGAAATATAATTTTTTTAATTTTAATGCATTATGTGATATTACTATATTAAGTTTCAAAAAATTGTTTATATATATTAATATACACGGACGATTCCTTCCAAAAATCTATAAGATTCTCTTGAGTTAACTTATTTGTAGTTATTTGCCTTTTAAATTTTGTAATAAAAACACAACAGCTTTGTGTTTCAGAACAAAAACACAAAGTGCAATGCATTAAAATTATTTAAATCTTATTAGACCCTCGATTCCAACAATTATCATTATAGATATTACTTTATTGATTAATAATGAAAAAACTATCGATAATCAAAACATGTTGTGATTATTTTTGTTAAAAGAACAATTTTATGTTTTGAATATTTGTTATTCATATCTATCTGCGTTGTAATGCACATTTGTTGGGTTATGATGTATGATAGAGCTTAATCATTTGAGACGAAAACATGTTTACATATTTATGAACATCAGTGTTAATCGGATGTTCATGGTGTTTAATCAGACATTATTAGAAGAAAAAAATCACAGGAAAGTTGTTTACATATAAGTATATCCCTGCTTTATATTTGCTATATAATATGTATGTGTTTCTGAAGTTTATTAAAAAGATGTTTAGAGGATTATCTTTTCGAAAGAAAACTTGTTAGAACAATTTTATTAACAGCCTATTGTCTGAAATACGATCTTAAAATCCTGCTAATTCGATTTGATTTATTTTATTAATGTTACACTAATACAATGCGGGAGCTATTGGTGACGGAGCTCGAAATTTTGAGCTGGTACACCACTCTCTAAGCTCCCACACTAAGCTAACAGAAGACTGAGCCAAGATAGATTTAGGGTGTATCAACTTTTCTACACGGTGAGTCTTCAATGCCACCAGGATTCCAACTCACGACACGATAGGCACGGGCTTATCACCATGACCACTTGGCTATAGAGGCTACAAAATTCCACTAAAAAGTTCTCAAGAATTTAAAAGACAGTAGAACCTCCATATTACGAGCCTCTATACAGCAAATTTTTCTGTATAGCGAACTTTTTCCTGGAACCAAGAACATTTCCCGATTTTCTTCGTAAAATAGCCTCACAATAACGAAGTGCATTTTCTATATAATGTACTTTTTCTCTTGTAATTCAATTTTTTTTTCTCCCTAGTTTAAAAAAATTTCTGGGCATTATCAAGTTGGCCATAAATCTTGACCTTGATTTATTAGGTGCGTTATTCGCTGAGAGCAATAGAATTATTGGCGTTTCGTCCATGAAGTGCAAACTTTAACCCCATTATCCAGTTCACTGGGAACATCTTCGATATCCCATTTCATCCTCTGTGGAGTTGTCTCGTATCCCGTGTCCTTGAACTAGTTTCCATTCATTTGTAGTGTTTATCGGTCGTACTGGTAACTTCGTTTCTCGTAGCTCGAAAATATCAAAACGTAAGCGTTGAGCACTAAAGAAAAAAAATTCTCAGGAAATGGATAAATGTGTCAAAAAACTTTCCTTACAGTTTTTCTTTCTTTCTTTCTTTAAAAGGGAAGATATGTTAAATATACATTAATTTAAAAAAAAAAAAAATGCGAATAATTACTTTTTTTAATGTATAGTGTTTATGAATTTAAAATTTTCTTTTGTGTAGTTTATAAAGAAAATTGAAAAAAGAACCTATATACAGCGAATTTTCCATATAACGAATTTTTTTCCCGGATTCAGCGACTTCGTTATGCAGAGGTCTGACTGTAAACCTTTACAGACTAAGATCTAATATTATTTTAATACGAAATATTTAGTATTTAGACAGTATATTTCCAAAACCTTACTTTGTGAGAATGAAAGTAGCATATATATATAATATATATAACGGTACATATTGAATTTCAAGTCTATTATAAAATGATGTTTACTACAATATAACTAATAACATTAACTTGTTTTTCCCAGTGCGCAGGAAACAGGATAAAATTAATATACAATTACAGTAGACATTTAACATTAATTTACAGAAAATCCTTTGATTTCCTTGTTATTATTATGTTAAAACCGGAAGAAGCCCAACGTCTATCTGTTGTGATATATATGTACTCATTTTGCAAGATGGTTTTCGTACAAAAATCATGGATCAAGAACTGTGAAGTAGGCATAGAATTTAGAAAACTATCATCTTGAAGAAGTAATTAATTGCACAAATTCATATATTTTACTGAATTGTAGAACTATTCTTATAATCGTTATTGCAATTTAACTTCCATCAAAGACTATAACATAGCAGAACTTTTATGAAAATAAAAAAAAAAGTCAGTTACTGTTGATTTTATTTTTTCCTACGAAAATATTTGCAAAGATACAGGTAAGTTCAATAACTTTAAAATTAAATACGTAAAATCCGGTGTATAACGCGCATCTTTCCTTTCAAGCTGCAGTTTTTTATATTTAGGTATATTCACCGTATAACGCGCACCCTCTTCTTTATGAAGAAACCTGAAATGTACTTGCGCAATGCTCTTATGCTTATAAGTCATTTATTCGATGTATTATTTTAAGCTTTAGAAAAAATAGTACACTTTTAAAGCTGCAAACCTTTAAGTTCAATAGGTATGTGTCATTTCTTTTAAATAAACTGTACTTCGATATACGTAGAAGTCTAAATTTTTTAACCTCGTCTCTCTTTTTTTTTAAGTTTACTTTTAAAGCTTTCATTTTTATACCCAGCATATGACGGGTACCCGCAAATTTCGATCTTTTTGTGTGTGTGTGTGTGCTAAAAGTGCGCGTTATACACCAGATTTTACGGCAATTCTAACATTAACAGTTTTATATTAGATTAAGTGTTTCAAATATTACTATGCATGTGTTTAGGTGATTTATTTTTTAACTATATATTCGATTTGTTCTAGAATTACTTTACATCTACTCTGTGTGTGTATGTGTGTGTGACACACAAACACATTTATCTTACCTTAAATTATTCTAGAATATTTAAATAGTTCGAAAAGCAATCTTTTTTATTTTCTGCAATCATTTAAAAAGTAATTTTTGATCAGCAATTTTTTTTTAAATATTCAATATAAGACCACTGGAAAGGTTCTTTAAAAAAATTGTACATGAATCACACACATCGTAGATCAGAAATAAAATGAACTTTTAGGTACATTTATTACAATCTTTGTGGTATTTAATATATTTAAGCAAAAATTATTTTAATTCTACAATTTTAGAAGAAAAAAACTCGCACAAGTACAACAAAAATCTGAATATTGCATTTATCACAATGAAATGGACCTATAAATAATTTTAAAAACAACCATCCAATACCCAGATCTAGCAGAAGAGCTTGCAAAATCATCTTCTCATTAGATCATTAATTCTCAACTACCGTACCGCAGCACTTTTGTGTGCCACCAAATGTTTTAAAAAGTATTAATTATACTCTGAGAAGAAAAACGAAATACACAACCGAATCATTCGGCCATTTTATAAAAATAAACTAAGGCCGATAATGTTTTTTTTATTGAAAACAATTATAAATCCCCGTGCACCACAAAGTATCACACGGGGCTTACAGAAGTAAGTAATAAACACACATTCAGGTGAAGCCAAAAAAAAATAATAAATAAATAAAATAAATATTGACGTTAAGAAGAAATAAAAATATTTGCAACAAATTCACAAAAATATTTGAAAGCATTTCTAGTAGAAAGAAGTTGTTGAAAATTCGGAGGCCAATTTATATGAAGTCCCTTGAAAGCCAGTCTTAGGATTTTTCTTTCTCTGGCAAACTTGGAACACACATTTAACTTATCTTTTCGAAGATAGATGAAAATAAATAAAAAAAAAAATCATTGAATTCGTAATCCATTTGTGTGATAACGGATACATCTGTATATGAATTAACTTTAAATGAAGAGGAGAAAACTAATTTCGCTCAGAGTATATATAATAATTGAGATTTAGTTTCAAAACATTCGGAAAAGTCAATTAATTCATTTTGCATTACAATTATATGCGATTATCGCATAACAGCTAAAAGCTGTAAGATATTGTTACAATTTTCTACATATTTGCGAGAATTCGGATTTTTAGTATTAACAAATGTAAAAATGAAAAAAAAATCGAATCTTCTAAGTCCAGATGACGAAATAAGAGTGGCATTATCAAATTTTATGAACAAAATTATCAAAAATCCTCAAACTCAAACTTCGCATTAGTTGTATTCTTATAATTAATTTGTAATTAATTATTCATTAAACATTTTGATGTCTTTGTCATAATTATTTTTAATTTAACATCGAACATTACTATTTTATAAACTATTTTACATAATGCATTATAGATAAGTAAAATTGTTTTAAACTTATTTTATTGTTATTGTGCCGCCACACACACAAATTTTGAAATTATTAAAAGTGTACCGCAACAAAAAGAGGTTGAGAATCACTGCATTACAGACATTTTGAAATTACGAAGTTCAACGCTCTCCTATTTTCCCAAAACATATTTAACCACTTATCTTAACATAGAACGTACAGACCGATACGTACAAGTATATTTATTCATAGCAAACAATACTCGGAAGGAAAAAAAATGAAAATTCTGATTAATTTTGAAAGTTCAAATTTGAATATTAACGACATTTACTCGAATCCTTTGAAGTTGAAAAATGGCTTATGAACTATAATTGAAAGGTTTTATACAGGAAGCTTTATAAACAATGATTTTAGATATATAAAAATTCTAAATGTGATACACATGCTAATGGACTTAGTCGAAAGCTTACTTGTACATATCTTCCAGGGAGGCCTGTTCTATTTTCAGTATATTAATGGAAAGCTGTAGCTTAAGCTCCTGCTTCAATTAACAACAAAATTAAATCTGATAAGTAGTAAAAGCTAAAATGGAAAATAGGAACTAAGAAGGTGCAAAACAAATTATTAACTCATGAACTTCGTCGATGCGACTTGACAAGAATCAAGCGCATGATTTAACATGAATTGTTAAAAGGATTGCTTCATATTCGAGGAAAACACAAAACTCTACCTTTAACTCTTACCAGTGACTCTTGTGAAATTTTCATGAAACTTTAATTTAGTCATCAGGGAGCTTAATGGAATGTCCAATGCATTTATTTGACTCTAATGGCTAAAGTAAACATTAGAATATTAAAATGGTAGAGTGGCTTGATTTAGTTATTAGATTCATAACATGCCTTTTAATGCATATTTCTCAACAATCATTCCTTTTAACTAGATTTTGCAATTAAAATGAACATTCCATATGATCGTATCGTTAATTATAGTTTCAAAATTAATTATCGTGCACTCGGTAGATTATAAGGGTAGAAAAATAATATTTTTCGTAATTTCTGTTATAAAAGTGTATGTGAGTATTTTAAAATGTTTTAGCATCACTTGAGCACATAATTAAATGAAAATAACCTTTTTGTTTTGTTATTAATTCATTTACCCTCGGTAAAAATGTAGTTTTTATAATATTTTTGCTCTATCAATGTAATGCATTCCCTTAAGAATAGCCATTTTTCACACAGAATATCATGTCCCTAAGCTAATGGATTTTATGAGTGGAGCTCAACAAAAATAAATGTATCCGATATTTTTATACCGTTTCTAATGCTTTTGGTGTAGGCGGTATTATGTTGCTAGGGATTCTAAGAATAGAAAGTGTTTTACAATATTGAGAATATTTATTTTTATTTTACAAAGAGATAAAACAGTAAAAGCGTTGTTTTCGTCCATCTTTTTCCTGAAATGTTTTAAAAGAAAAACACCTACCCTCCCCCCATTTCTGTCTATCGTTCTTTGATAAGATGAAGACAGAAATATATGCTTGCAACAAGTTACGCACATTGAATTCTATTTTTATATCAGTAAATGTGTTTCTGATGCTTCTGTGTATATGAATTGGATGCGAAATGGTGTGTAAGTGGGCGTTCATGCAATGTTTTTTTTCTTCTTTTTTTTATTGTAAATGAAAAGGAGTTGATGATATCCCAATGTTATTTTGATGAAATTTTAATAAATACCAAAGCCCGGTGTATTTTTGTATGTGTATATATATGCTCAATAATCTTTACTAAATTTGCAATAAGTCTAACAAAATATTTCAATAATCAGAAATGCAACAGGACAGTACGAGTAAAAAAATAAGATAACCACACATATATAATAATTCTCTTTAATTTCATTCTAAATAACACTTTAATTCGTAATGGTCCTGACCTTCAAGACTCGCCCTTAAATATTAAACTAGCTTACCCGCATAACCGGAATTTAATCGTAATCGTAGCCTGAAAGTTAACAGCTTGCATTTTTTAGAAATAAGTTAACATCAGAATCTAGCGAAGGATATTTTTCCACCAATAAACAAGCACCGTCCATGGAGATCATGCGAGTTGTACTTCCGTTTGTCGCCTCGTATAAAAACCGAGATTCTTGAAAATCCACCCTCTTTCTATCTCTGGTCTCTTTGTCTTCGTTATGTAGTTTCAACCCTTTTTGATTCCGGTGCCTTTGTTGTATCGTTTATTCCTTATTTTGTATCAAAATGTATAATAAAGTGAAATGACATGCTACAAGATGATGCTCCATCAAGCCAACATCCTCTACATGCATTTCTACTCTCGGACAAATGATCATAAATTAATAGTCTAATTACAAGGAGTCATTAACCCTCGCCATGCCCTGTCATACGTATAATAGAAAATAATATATATATATATAAATACATAAATAAATATATATATATATATAATATAGTCGTCGAATCGCAAGTCCTCTCGTGAGTTTGGAAGGGGAAGATAGGTGAGAGACCTCTGACCACCTCCAAAGGGTTCTCCCTCAAAATTGGGATGGAACCAGCATAAATCATATTTAAATTTTCTCTCCAGGGACTGTATTTCATAATGGTCATGCATTCTCTAGGATTTCTCATGATAGGATTCTCTAGGATTTCTCATTCTCTAGGATTTCTCATTTTACAAAAGTTAAGACTTAAGATGCATTTTTTAATACTGGATGTGCAATTTTGCATCACCCGCGTAATCGGATCTGTCAGAAAATCCTTTACCGTAAATCATATGATTCAAACAGCTTCCGGTTGACTACAATTATGAATAGCAGAAATCTCGAGAGCGAAAAAAGTCTGCTTTTGTGAACGTCATGCAAATCGGGGTTAGTGTTATCCAACTTTATATGATGCTGCTTATTTTGTGTATTGTGATAGTCAGTAAAATGAGATTTTAAAATATCAATATGTCTCTAAAATTACTTTGATGAAATTTTATTTGGAGGAGGAAATTATCTGATGAACATTTGCATCCCCAATTCAAATTGCGCAACAATATAATCATTCATACCACTTTATTTATTTATTACGGTGAATTTAATCATTTTCTCTGGAGTTTTTAATGGTCATGCTAGTGGTCGAAAATAGCCGGTAACATTTGAGTTAAAATATGATTGCTAATTTCGGTAGTCTTCTTGGAATGTAGTAGGTATGAGTCACTTTAAATGGGACTAGGTGTGTTTTTTTACGTTATATGGAAAAGTGTAAGACTCAGATCAGGTGTTTTTGTCGTTATTTTGTGAAACGTTCGCATTATTTTTAATTACATAATTTAATAATAATTTATTCTGCTGTGTGGAATCCACTTATTCACAATAGCTTACATTCCCTAGCTTATGCTTATGAATTAACAATTAAAATGAATTGTTATTCCTTGTAATCAACCTTTATAAGAGGGCAGTCTGTAATTCAAATGTAAGGAATTGTCTCTTAAGACGAGTTCGGCTCAAAAATCATATAATGATTTATTTTCCATTCTAACAGATTTCTGAGCACCATGTGGTTTGTCAAAACCCAAAAATGCCAATCACTTGAGCAAAAGCTCTTGTTTTTAGACACAGGGGTACATCTTACTTAATTTTGTGAGCTGTAAAATTCTTCACTGCTCATCAGGTGTACAATACGTTATCTTACTGCCTTTGTATCTGTTGACACGGAAAAAGGCAATAGTTGAATGTCCTGTCCCGAAGAGCAATCCGAAATAGTTCAAAGCTGCTGAGTCTATATAATTTAAGCAGGATTTGTTATTCTTAGTAATGTAAGTATATTAGTTGAATTTTTCTTGAAACTTTATTTTTTTTCCTTTTGTTGTATTAGGTTGATTTTCGTTGAACTAGAGGAGAAATTAATTTTTGTTACTTAAAATTTCTTTGTATGAAAAGAACTGTTTTGCTGTTATTGTTGTAAAAATCTAGTTTTCAAACCACTGGAAGCTTCGAAGTTAAACCAAAAAACATTGTAGGAAATTACAATTTGATTTTGATTCCAAATTAAATGGATCAATATGATTAGTCTTCTTTTAACATGTGTGTGTGGCACCAGAAACATTAATTCAAAACAACTAATACACTTATTAGACCTTTGTTTCGTTGTATACCTGCACTTGCACCTATACATGTTTATGTTGAACACAATATTTAATTTTGAAATGTTTACTGAGATTCTATTAGATGTAATATATTTTTAAGGAATTTATTTGTTTATAATGAAATGTAAGGACGTTTAATTCGAAGCTAACACCTCCAGTGATGCCTTTGTCATCTGCTGCTCTAAATAGCAAAATGTACTTATGATAACTCGGTGTTTAATTCTTGTACGATAACATTAATAACAAACAGATTTAAGTATATTAACTAGCATATATTATATTTTTACGTTTATCATTAAACAGGTTACCCCAAGACAGTGGTCTTCTCTTTGTGCTCTAACAAATATTTATCGACCATATTATTTTATTTAACCACCTAGCAGTTAATGAAATGAAACATAATTTTTTTTAGTATGTGAATAAGTTTTTTTTTGCTTGAACAAAAACGCTTACCCTAAAGGATTTAAAAAAAAAATCACTCCTTAAAAAATAAGATTTGGTGTTAATAGATAGATTGCGAGAAAAAAAAGGAAGGTTAAGGAGACATGGTACGATTTACGCAAAAATTTTTAATTTAAGGATTTTTAATATTTTTTGTTTGCCTCCTATGTATGTATACTATGTTAAACATATTTTGTGCTCAAAATTTCATAAAAAGCTAGCCACGTAATTTTTTAAGGAAAAAATTTGAAATTTGTGAAGTGATTTTAAAATGCTACTCCTCCTACAAAAATTGACGTACACGCATGAAATTTTATTTACAAGTACGTCAAACTATGTATAATAAAAGTTGGTATGGGTTTTGCGTTAACGTGATTGGTATTCCTACAATACTTCTTTATATGAATGTTTATTGAAAATTCCTTAAAAAATGTATAAATGCTGAGTTTAATTATTTTTAAAAAAATAAATATTGCTTTGATTCAAAAATGCATACAAACTTTTGTTACATGTACTATTGGGAATAGGTAAAAAAAATTTCAAAGCATTAGGCGCAATAGAAAAAAAGGCTTAGCATTTTAAATGAAGACAAAATAGTTATTTTATCTTTCAGAGATACGGCAGTTTTTAAAGTTTTGATTTGCCATAGGGATGTGAATAAAAACGAACGTGAAAGCTATTATAATTCTGCGTTTTTCAAGTTTAGAGCTTTCAAATTTTATGAGGTTATAGGAAAGTATATAAAAAAAAATTTAGGCTAAAAAAATTAAATTTGATTTTTTGACCGATTTTGTTCAATTGAATCGTACTGTGTCCCCTTAAAAAGAAAAATATTAATCCTGAAATGTTTTACAAATAATGAATAAAAGATTAAAATGGTGTAAAAATAAATACTTCGGGATGAAAACAATAGAAATATACAATGCTTTTGTGCAGAGAAATAAAAAAAAGTAAATTTTGGTATTTGTAATGATAACGGCAATTGTATTTTAAAACATATTGCTAACTAAAAAATAAATGAATAAAAAAAAAATAATATTTCATCTCGAAACACAAAACAATAATTAGTAAGGCTTGGCATTGAAAAAAAAAGTGCTTGCAATTGTTTATTATTTGTTCGTTAATTTATATATACGAGTACGTATTAAATTGTTTATGCTTCTATACCTATATCTTATATGTTTTCATTCAGAACTAAGAACTGATAATATGAGTACATTGATTTTTAGAGGATAATTTCCAAGCAAATAATTTACGAAAGTTTAGAAATGGAGTTAAAATAAGGATATTTAAAAGAAAAGCTCTTAAAATCTTTAATTTGTGCTCAATTTTCTTAAAATTGAGAATTATAATTATTTAAAACGCCATTATATTAAACACGAAATTATTTCAACATTTTTGTTCATGTGTATTTAAATTTGATCTTCTAGTTCAAAATATAAATAAAGGACTTTGTAAGCGATTACGGGGTATATATAACAGGACATTTCATAAAAGATGGGCAAAACTTGAACAGGTGATAGTGAACATCCAATCAAGAAACTTACATCTGAAAATGCACTTCGGAATTAAAATGCAAAAGGGTGCGCCGAAAGTGGAGTTGTTATGCAAGGCAAAAACACATAAAAAGCGATTAACCGTCTCACTGCGTAGTTATTTTATCGAAGTAGGTTTAAAAATTGCGTATTTTTAATTACGTATTTTAAAACAATGTTTTAAAATTAATATATACAAAAAATGTAGAATAGTTTTTATTTTAAAATATAGAATTAGATCATAAAATAATCATGAAAACATAAACATTAATAACACAGGTTGCACAGCTAAATAATAGGAAGAAATGATTACCCGAGGAAATCACGGGTTGTTCAAATTTTGCTACATCTACGTTGCCCATGGAAATCGCTTGATGCGCTGCAAGAGAGTTAAAATACAAAATAATTGTGAGAGTTGTAATGGCATGTAATTATAATTTGTAGTCACAATAGTGATCGGCAGTGGCATACAACGTCGAAGAAAGAATTGGTGAGCTGTGTGAAAACATCACGCATATCGCGTACTTCCTAGCTGCTGAAGTTCTGACGAAGAGTTCTGCAGAATTTGTGGAAGTCGTATACACGAGTCTTTAGTTGTTCCCACAAAAAGAAAAAAATCGAGATGTAAAAGATCTGATGAGTAAGGTGCCCAAGCTATAGGGTCACCTCATCCAATTCAACTACTTGGAAATCTTGTATCCAAGTAGTTTGGCATGTCCTGTAAAAATATGCTGGTACACCAACTTATTCGAACCACATTACTCTCCAAATAAAGTAGAGGGAGCCTTGTTTACCCTGTCTGGCAATACCCGCAACAGAAACCTGAGGCATTTTTATCCGTCAAGGTGTTTCGGCAGAGAATAAGGTCCGAATTGGTTACTGATATTGATAGAAAAAGTTGATACTGAATAAGTTTCATATGTGGATTTTTTACATAGTTTATTACAGAGATTTACATGATGGCATGGTAGATTTTCATTAACATTTGCATAGACTAATTTTCTATAGTCTGTGATTTAATTACAACCATGTATTCCTTGATGAAAGTTGTTTGTGTTTGGATGTGCATAACACCTCTTAAAATGTTGCCTATCTTTCATGAAACATACTGCATATATATAGAATTCTGGAAAGTTATGATCTTAATGCCGGTTTATTGTTTGTTTCAATTGTAACATTATACAATTTTACTACATTCGTTCATTTCAGTTTATTTTTTTAAAAGTACTAGAGTTTGCACGTGTTTTTTGAGGCTCAGCTTCCTTTTCTTTCTAAAAGTTACTTTTCTTCACTTATTATTGAACTATAATGTTGAAAATGTCTGCTGTAGGGCAAGATTGGATCCTGTAACGTAAGATTAATCCATTCCATGTCCAAAATTAGTGACAGCTTTAAAAAACATAATAGTTTTTCATTTAGGTCTATAGACTTTTTATATGTCTACTTATATTTTGGTGAGTTTTTATAGGCTATCAAATCAATTTTCATCCATTTTTTGCTTGGAAGGATTTACAATTTGACAAAAGTTATTTTATTATACGATATATATATATATATATATATATATATATATATATATATATATATATATATATATATATATATATATATATATATATATATATATATATATATGAGTGCGTGTGCGTGTGTGGTTACTTTTTCTTAATTAAAACATATTAAACTAAATTAAATTAATTTTATTATTATTATTTTAAACTATCATATATACGATTTATATGTGAAGTATAATTGTCTTAAAAATTCTGAGAGAAACATTGATTTAAATATTCCGTAACAAATAATAACCTTTTGTGAAAGCTGCATTTTTGCAGACAGATGAAGCAGCCAGATTCTAAGGATTACAAGTTAGGTGTTTGGAGATGTTTATTCAAACAGTGAGTAGAGTTCTCACTCTTCTAAAGAACCCTGCACTGAAAATTGTAGTTGTTCCAGATTAAATTAAATCAGAGTTCAAATTTTTACATAGGAAGATGTAGAAATTTGAGTGAGGGTTTACCTCCAATTCCATCCTACTAACATCATCACAATTCAGAATTACTCCCACCTGTCAATCATTTTGAATTCATGAATGTAATAATTGTGAAACTCCTATGAAATTTCTATTTGGCTCATCTATATAATATTTATTCCTTTGTAATGAAACACATTTAAAAGAGCAAGAAATAATAATGTTCTGTGTGCAATTATATTTTGCCATTTTATTATTAAAGATATTTTTTAAATAATTTCAAAAGCCTGAAAACTCACAAATAGATTAATAAAAAAATGAGAATTTTATAAAAATGTTTAATTATTTCGAAATTTTAATATTTTTTGGTCATTTTGATACATTTTTCTTTGTAGCTTAGTAAAATAATAAATCTAAATTTGAGATGGAAAATAAAAAAATGCAAATACTTAACATCATATATTAATGAAATTAAAATAGCGAGTTGTTAGGATAATTATTTCAAGCAAATTTAGGCCCATTAACAAAGAAAAAATAAATCAAACTAATGTTAAAGTATAAGAAATTGAAATGCCCATAAAACGTATAAAGTAAATAAATTTAGAAGATGTTTCCTATCACTACTTTGTTAAACAATGCACATGATTG
>BMAV01014912.1:0-14465 GCA_019973955.1 Trichonephila inaurata madagascariensis
TACCAATACGTGAACGGAAGAAGCCTTCATTTTTCCTGGCCAAGTCCCCACATTTACGTTTATCAGTTACTGAACTGTTTGATCTTTTCCTTCGACGGGCCCGCATTTGTATTGAAATCGGTAGGTGAATCGGATTAAACTTTTGCTTAAGAAAATTTTTTTCCCATTTAACTTATTTCAAAAATACACTTATCCATTTTGCAAGTGAAGAAAAAAAATTTCCTTTCCATAAAATTTTTGCTAACTCATCGTTCAAAAGGTTTATGGATGCAATGAATTAACGCCGGTTACGAAAAAAAATATTTTTTTTTGGATGTAAATTTTAGGCGAGACGGGTAAAACGTTAGCCATATAACAAATTTTAAATTTCACTGAAAAATTTTGTCTACGGAAATGCATTTATTTGGGAAGTTTCCCTTTTTATTTGCTGACGTGGAGTTAAAAATTGAATCTTTAAATTCCTGTTCACAAGTTTTTTGGCCCCCGCTCCCGTTTTTTGGTGTTCAAAAACGAAAATAGAAGGGGGGGGAAAAACGGATATCCCCCGCAGGCTTCGGTTCGCCATCTGGTTTACATCTACCCCTTAGAATTAACGACCTCACCATGTCAATACTCAAGATCTTCTGTACGCTCCCAAATACCACTGAGGCTAAAAAATATATGTTCGTCCCTCAAAAAAATATGAATATCAAAACGTACAAAACTTTGAATTTGGAAACTTTTTGACCGAGATTTAAAAAGACTTCGCGTGGTTTTTATTTATAATAAGGGGGCCCCAAATTTTTAAAAAAACTCAAGAATGGTAACGTTTTCGGAAGGAAAAAAAGGTTTATGGAGGTTTTTCATTAGAGATAAAAATTTCATTGATTTTTTAAAAGTTCAGCCTAAACCCCATAGGCGCCTTTGGTACGTTATCCCCAAAGGGGGAAAATAAGTCAACTTGGACGATGGAGGCTGAGCTTCCCTTCCTTTTAAAGATGGATGAAAAAATCGAAAAACAAATTCCCAACTCCGAATAAATAACGTGTTCGGTTTTGTATAGTTTCACAGTGCGTTTGTTCATACATTATCAAATAAAAAAAAGACTCCCAAATGAGGCCCTTCATTCAAAAAGATCCAATTGCCGTATCAATTTTGCCATTTCTATTCATGTATTCAAAGATTAAAAATTTTTGATTTCCCGATTGAAGAGGGTGATATATTTTAATATAATGTACAAAAAAAGTAAGGGGTTACTCACATTTAAAAAAATTTTGGGTTTTTTTTTTTAAAAATTCTCTTTGGGAAAAAAATTTTAGTAAGAACAAGATAAAACAAAAGGATCTTTTTAAAAAAAAAAATCCCTTTTTAAATATCAATGTAAAGATAAGTTTTAAATTTCTTTCTTTTTATATTTTAATGATCGTAAAAAAAATTCATTTATTATAATAAATTTTTTAGTCTTTGTAATATTCATTAGATAAGTTGTAAGCATTTATTATTTTTTTAATTAATGTATTAAATATTTTTTTGGGTCTAAAAAAAGTTAATAAATGTGTTCTTAAATAAATCATTTTATTCAAATTTTGTACTTTTGAGTCCTGTATTGCTTTTTAATATCTTGTTTTTTACACATTTGGGAATTTTTAATATTTCCTAAGCTCTAAGGGTATAAAATTTTTCTTAATTTCTTATATATTTTTATACCTATATAAACTGACAACTTTTACATGTTATGCTAAGCCTACTAAGAAACTAGAACGTAATTAAGAAACATAGGTGCAACTTTGATATCGGGGGTAGTAGCGCCAAGATGGGCGATAATATTACAACATTGTTACTTTAATAATTTTATCGTCTGTCGATGTGGTTGCCATGGGGATAACGTATGTTAGAAATAACTTTTATTCGTTTTTTCCCGCTGTAACACTTTATTTTTGAGATATCTTTTAAAAATTTAACCCTTTTCAGTTTAATTTTTCTATTTTTGGTCTTCGTTTATATGGCTACTTTTTGAATATGGATATTTTAAAAAGGTGAGTACTAGAATATTTTTTCTTAAAAAAATAATTTCTTTTTAAATTTTCGCTATAAATAGTTTTTTTCGTTTTTAAAAAGTTTTTTTTCGTTCTTTTTTCATGATTTCTTGAAGGAACTTGAGTGCAAGTTTCATATTTAAACTTTCACTACTTTGTAATTGATATTCTAAATTAATTTTAACATACTTATGTAATTATTTTATTCATAATGAAAAAAATGCAATTATATATTACTATGCGTAATCATCATATAATATTCGTTATTTATAATTGATTCTTCTAGCATTTATTTATAACTATTACATATTTTGTTATTTATTTATAATTAATATTTATTTATAGTTATTTAATTATAATTATCTTATATTTATTTATAATTATCTTATTTATTTATAATTATCTTATTTATTTATAGTTATTTAATTATAATTATCTTATATTTATTTATAATTATCTTATTTATTTATAATTATCTTATTTATTTATAACTATTTCTTTTGTTTATTTAGTTATTCTTATGTTTATTTATAATTATGTATTATGAGTTCTCTTATGCATTACTTTTATTTTTTTACAATTCGACGATTATTCTTTTTAATAATTACTATTTAATTATAGTATGATTATTATTTCTAATAACCGTTATAAAATCGTACTATATGAATATTACATATAATTACGATAAAATAATATAAGATTATATTATATGCATCTTATAATACAATTATTAGTTCATGTTACTTTTTATTACGTAATATTATTCATTATTTATTGATTGATCTAGGTTATTCTCAATCTCTTCCTATGTTTTTTATTTGAAATACATTTCAATGTATTTCAAAACAATTCTTTTAAATTATTGTATATCATTAAATAACTTCTAGGCCACCATATTGGATTTCATTCCAGCAACAAGAAGCGCTGCTTGGCGTGATCCTTATCACGCCAAGCAGTACTTGGCGCTATTACCCCCGTTATCAAATTAGTTCCAAAAATATAAATCTCATTTCTAACTAATTTTTAAAAATTATACGAGGGTCATTCTGAAATTTTTGTGATACACCTAGGTTTTTAAAGATATGTTTATCCAACTTTAGAAGTGTTCAAAGTAGTCTACAAAAGTGCATTGATGCTGAAGGAGATGAATCTTCCGTGCTAATTTGATATCGGGGATAGTAGCGCCAAGCTGTTTATGTTCGCCAAGATGGGCGATAATATTACAATATGGTTACCTCTTAATATTTTCATCGTCTGTCGATGTGGTTGCCATGGGGATAACGTATATTAGAAATAACTTTTATTCGTTTTTTCCCACTATAACCCTTTAATTTCAGACGATATCTATAAAAACTTAACCATTTTCAGTTTAATTTTTCTATTTGCGTCTTCTGTTTAATTATGGGCTACTTTCGAATATGGATATTTCTAAAATGAGTGAGTTCTAGAATATTTTTTTCTTAAAAGAATAAGTGTTGTGCTTTTAATTATCGCTATAAATAATTTATTTTCGTTTTAAAAATGTGTTTTTTTTACGTTCTTTGTTCGATGAAATTCGTTGAAGGAACTTACAGTGCAAGTTTCATATTGCACGCTTTCACTACTTTGTAATTGATATTCTAAATTACTTTTAACATACATTATGTAATTATTTTATTCATAATGAAATAAAAATGCAATTATTACTATGTGTAATAATCATATAATATTCGTTACTAATAATTGTTTCTTTTAGTATTTATTTATAAATATTACTACATACTTTGTTGTTTATTTATAATATTGTTATTTAATTAATATTATTTAATTATAATAATTAATATTTAATTATAATAATTAGTATTTAATTATAATTATTATTATTTAATTATAATTATTATATTATTTAATTTATAACTATTTTTGTTGTTTATTTATAGCTATTATGTTATTTATTTATAGTTCTGTATTACGAGTTCTCTTATGCATTATTTTTATTTTTTTACAATTCGACGATTATTCTTTTTAATAATTACTATTTAATTATATTATGATTATTGTTTCTAATAACCTTTATATAATCGTACTATATGAATATTACATAAAATTACGATAAAACAATATGAGCTTATTATATGCTGCTTATAATACTATTAGTACATGCTACTTTTTATTACATATTAATCATTATTTATTGATTGATCTAGGTTATTCTCAATCTCTTCCTATATCCTTTATTTGAAATACATTTAAATGTATTTCAAAACATTCTTTAAAATTGTGTATCATTAAACTACCGCTAGGCCGCCATATTGGATTTCAGTCCAGCAGCAAGAAACGCTGCTTGGCGTGATAAGGATCACGCCAAGCAGCACTTGGCGCTATTACCCCCGTTATCAAATTAGTTCCATCATCTTCTGAAGGAAACCAACGTCCACGTAAGTTCTTTTTTTAGATTAAAAAATAACCAAATGTCACACATAGCTATATCCAGAGAATAAGGTGAATGTTCTATCACTTTAATTAGTTTTTGTTTAAGAAACTCAACTGTTAATCCAGCTGAATGGGGAGATGCATTGTCATGGTGAAGCATTAATCCTCTAACATTCACTTCTTGGAGAATTTCTGTAAGACGTTTTGTGGTATACAGGTTTGCTGTTAATGTCTTCAATCCTTTCAACTGGATGGCTTTGACCAATCCCGTACTTCTGAAGGAAACTATATATTACTTTCTTCATTGTTCTTTGTTTTTTCACCATTGTCGGCTTGGGACCATCTTTAAGGTATCCGACTACGTTCGGAACCGTGATTTTGCAAAAGCGTATAAATGGATAATTTTCATGATATTTAGTGTCACTTGGATTAGAATACATGTATAAAATTATTTTAAGGACATTTTGGCAAAAAAAAAAATATTTAAATACAATATTTCGGCAAACAATTAACTTAGAATAACCATTTTTCAAAATGTTCTCCTTTTGTGAAAAATGCTTCTATTATAATAATATTTTGCCTGTATATAGCCCAGTCCTCTGTACAAAGGCTCAACTAGAATTTTTGAAATATATAACTTAGTAGTGGCTTTATCCATGTTTTACGACAACAGAGGTAAGAAATTTTAAGAAAAAAACGCCTATAATGACTTTAATGGGTTATAACTCTGAAAATAATGTGAATTTTTCAACAATCATAGTTGAACCTCTGTACAGAGATCTGAGCTATATACAGGCAAAATATTATTATAATAGAAGCATTTTTCACAAAAGGAGAACATTTTGAAAATGGTTATTCTAATTTCCTTTTTTGCCGAAATATTGTATTTAAATATTTTTTTTCTCAAAATGTCCTTAAATTTTATACATTTATTCTAATCTAAGTGACACTAAATATCATGAAAACTATCCATTTATGTGCCTTTTTAAAATCACGTTTCCGAACGTAGTCGGATACCTTAAAGACCCATAATTTGCTTTCTTGACGTGTTGGAACATCAAAATGCGGTATGTACATTTCATCACCAGTTACAATTTAAGAAATGATGCGGTGGCCACCATCATTTAGCAATTTAAGATTTTTTTTTTCACTAATTTTGACACGCTCCTCTTTTTGGTGCTCTGTTAGATTATGGGGAATCCAACGTAAAACTACTTTTTTCATATATAATTCTTCATGAATAATTTGGTGTGTGGTTGCGGATTTAATAAAAAAAGTTCCTTCTGTATTATTTCGTAGGTATAGTGATTATTATCCATTAACATTTTTCGTATGGCAGACACACTACCCGAGATTATACTGACGACCGCGGCCTTCCTGTGTTTTGCGACCTCTGCAAAAACTTTTAAACCATCTGAATATAGTAGCACGACATGGAGAATCCTCACCAAATGCTAATTGCAGCCGTTGAACGCATTCGTCGTGATTTAATCCCGAGTTAAAATCATAGAAAATCGTAGTGCAATAATGTTCTCGCGTCAACTCCATTTTTCCTTCTGTCTAAAATTTATTCTACGCTAAACAACTTGAAGTAAGTCAGTAAGAAATCGTCTATACTGTGCTAAAAATACTTTGTATTTTTAAATGGAACCGTTAATATTTTTTTGTAACTTCTCATCTATGCGTATCTCAAAAAATTCAGAGATACCCTCGTATATTACTGCTTTTTTGACCGGTAATATTTCATATATTTCAATTTAAATATTTTGAATAAATTGTTTGTAGAAATGTTCACTCAGATGTTGTTAAAATACGAAAAGATTCATGGAAACTTTGTTTAAAAATCATTTTTAATGTACGTGTTATTCTGTCCGCAAAATCATACAAAATATAAACATATCTACTGAATATTTTGACGACATATATAATTTCCCTTTAAAATTAAATGACTCAAAGGTAAATTCAGAGAAATTATTTAAAAACTTGAAAGGATATGTATTTCAGCTTCCAAACCAGATATTAATGAGTAATTATACCTTTGGACTCCAGTTAAGAAAAGAGAAACAGAATAATTAATATCAGCATTTTTAAAATCAGTATAAAAAATAAGCATAAGTACATAAAAATAGCTCGACTGCATATAGAAAATTGAAAATTGATTTTCTCTCTCTGTCTCTCTTGTATATAGAATTCATTCATAGAATTAAAAGTTAGTAAAACATCATTATTTTTAAATGAAGAATTTGGAAGAATTTGTACTAAAAAAAATTAATTTAGCTTCTAACAAAATTCTTTTTTACACAATCTAATTCAATAGCATTTTTTACAAATAAAAAAAATTGTCGGAAATAGTTGTTTGGATTTAAATTAAGACAAAATTAATTACTTGACGAAAATTTAATTAATCAAGCATCAAAAGGGATTAATTTCCCGTCTTTACGACTCAACTAACCCTAAGATGTAAAACGTGTAAGAAGAATGCTGTGTTATATCATGAGATAATAACAGTAGATAAATTTATGTGTATTAGAATATGACAGTAGCAATAAAACAATATTAACAGCTTTTTATTTTGTTCACAAATTCTTATTAAATTAATAAATCTAGCTTAAAAGTTACGAACGTTTTCTTATATTCAAAATGCGGTACTACACACGATTTTTGCATCTTATGCAGTTGTTAGTCGATGCCCCTTAAAGTAAATAATTTAACTTACAATGTATGTTATTTACTTACGATTAAATGTGTTAGATGTTAAATTAGATATTATATCACTGAAAATGCAGAGTGTGTGTGTGTCTTTAAACATTTAAAGAGAGTGTGCCACTTTTAAATAAATACATTTTTTTACGTGTATACAAAATCACAGCTAGTAATAATAATAATAATAATCTTATTTTAAGATCATTCTAAAAACACAGTAAATTATAACTCAATTTGAAAAGGAAAGGTTTAAATATCCATCGAATTTAATTGTATATTGCTCGAAAATACGTTTTCGGTTGTTAAATTATTCACTAGATTAAGTTAGACTTAATTCTGCGATTTTATTTTTGATTCACACATAAAATATGAATACAATATTTTCAATAAAGAATTTTCTTTAGTTTAAGATAAAATATACTAAAACGCGAAACATACATTTTTATCCAGTACAATTCAAAACTCATTAAAAGGAGTGTTGTATATGGAAAAAAACATTTAATCACGTACAAGAAAAAAGAGACATCTATTAATCTAATTCATACACAATAATAAAATTATTTGACATAATTAATATGTATATGTACACAAGCTAATTTATTTATTATTATGCTTGTATATCATTTCTTTTAATGTCGAATTATTTTGTCAATTTCATGTACGCTTATTTATACATATAAAGATTAGTGAAAATTTTTATGTACAGATTACATGGTTTATTTATTTTGGTACTTGCGTATTAGTCCATCAATCAGTAAATAGGCGAAAATTTTGACGAAGTTGTTCCAAGATTTGACGAAGATTTTGCCCGAGGACATTTCTCATTATTGGCTAATAAATATTACGGATTTTTTGGCGATGCTATTTAAATTAACGAAACGTTTGGCGCGTAATACGTAATTGCATTATTTTTCACACCAGATGTTTTGGAACGTGATTGCAATAAACGCATAAAAACATTTCTGCTTTATGACTTTGTGTTCCCATTCATCTACTATTTCGAAAGAAAATATAAATACAACTTTTAAAAATAAAGATTATTATGATTTCTGAAAGTTTTGAACGCTTAAGTATATTCGAAAAACATTAGCATTTAAAAGATTATTTACTTTAGTAATGCATGAAATCGCCATTGGATCTCTTTTCAAACTAAAGTAAATTTTAAAAATTCTTTCAGAGGCCCCTAATTAAAAAATTATTTTTATAAATAGTTTGATGCTTATGATTATATAATTATAATATATTAGTTGAAAAAATTCTTTGCCATTATTGTATAAACTTAACTATTTTCGTAACTGATTTACGAAATAGAATTCGTGAAAAATAATATTTTTGCAGATCGAATTTTTTTGGCAATACATTTCGTATAACATTTTTTTTTTACATTATTTTTATACAAATTGTATCAGAGTTTTAATTCATAAGGCTTATATTTTTGTAAAAATCTCGAGAATTTAAACTTTTTCCATAGAGACATTCGATGTAAAAAATGTACTTACAAAATCAATTAAAGTTATTCGAGTAAACTTTTCCAGTAGTGATATTTTTTGTAGGTTAAGTCTATAAGATTTTCTTTAAAATATCTTCGAGTGTCATATAGCGCCTAACTAAATTTTCTTCTTAATAAACTTTTCTGAAGTTGCAGAATTAAGCTAAGGTGACTATTACAGATTTTTTTTTCTCTCGTAACTGGTCCAACGTTAAGCTCGTAATAATTATATCTAATCCAGAGAATCTTCTCCAAGAAGATTAAATTCAAAATTCTCCTCCTTTCATCTAATCTCTCGCGACCAAATTAACTTCTGTATTACAAAAATAGATATTTTCTTTTGTTGTAATTACGAAGGGGAGAAGCGGGAAATAAAAAAAAAATAGCAATAAAAGACACTTGGATATAATTGTTTTAAACTTCAGAAGGTGAAACATAATTTTCTTTTTATATTAAGAATGTCTGGATTGTCTTTTCAGACTCAAGTGTGTAAGAAAAATTTAATGCAATCGGTTTGTTTCCAACGCGATGCTAACTTTTGTAATAAAGATTTCCTTTTGTAATGGGAAATTGGAAGAATGCGATGGCTTAATTGTGTGTGTGTGTGTGTGTGTGTGTGTGTGAGCGTCTTGAGGAAATTTTTCTTGATTTCCATAATATATAATCCGTTTTTGAAATTATTTTTCTTTAATAGTTAAAAGTATAAGTAAAGGTTATATATTTGTTAGACCATTTTTTTACTTTTTTCAGAATGTAAAATCTGAATCAATAAGATTAAATTAATTTTTTTTTCTTTTAAAATATTACTTTGGAACATACAGGTGTTTATCAAAATAATGAATACACCTTAGATTCATTAAGAATCATTTATTAATATGGTGTACGACAGCCTTTGACGTGTAATACGGGTTGACTTCGCCTAGGAATTGATTTATTCAAGTGTTGAATAGTGTTTAGAAGAATATTGTACCGTTCTTTATAGCAGCGTTTCTCAAACTATGGGGCGCGCCCCCTTGGGGGGCGTGACAACTCTACAATTGGGCACGAGCATATTGGAAAGTCAGAAACAAAAGATTATTAAAAAAAACTATTAATTTATGGAAAGTAAACAAAATACGTTCTGATATAATAAAAAATAAAACACACATTTACACTTATAATTGTAACAGTGCTATACACAGGGGATTTTATAATTAATTTATCAATACTAAGTTAAGAACATGTTTAATTACTACCAGTGACCCCATGGGATTCTCGTATATAAAATTATATACAAACATCAGTTATTTTGATAATTTGTTTGGTTTAGAATTAAATTCTTAATTGCCGATTAAAAGTTACGCGATTGTATTGGGGTGGAGGAAGGAATAAAGAAGCAAATAGTCTGAAATAAGTAAATCCTTCGCAAACATTGTCAAGGTCCTTTTATTGCATTCCAAAGCTTTCGGAATAATTTTATGGATATCAGTGCACAGAAGAGACCGTACTTCGGAAAGACGTATATATACGTGCGGGAAATTAATGCTTTGGCTGAGCGAGACGTTTATTTACGCTGGTGGCACTTAAGAGGTTAAAGTCGTATCGTAGTTTTAGCATCAAATTATAGTATTATTGAGTTCAATACATTGTTATTGTATGAGGGGGGCGCGATGAAAATTATGATTGAATATTGGGTCGCGAATATTGAAACTTTGAGAAGCACTGCTTTATAGATATTGTTAAAGTTCTGGGAGAAACGCCAGTGGAGGATATCAATTCCGTATTAAATGCTCTAAAATAGACCATAAAGGTTCAATTACATAAAGGTAGATGTATATAACTTCGTCCTGGTGTTCATCAAAACATGATAGTACACGTCCCCCTGCTTGGATAGGTACATTATCATCCTGGGAAAATTACATCTGCAGGAAACAATGTTTGTATCATAGAATGGATCTCTATGATCAGCTGAACTTTCTTTAAAATTCTCACCAGTGATAGTTCCTTTCTAGGTTATGACTGGTCCAGCTGAAAACCACGGCACTACTGCACATATAATGACGGATCCAACTCCATGCTTGACAGTTGGAAGGAGGCAATCACGATGATACACTTGTGCAGGTGTCCTCCAAACGTGACCCCGTCATTTTGTTGGGGAAAGTGTGAAAGACGATTCGTCAGACCATATTACTTTCTTCCACATATCAATCGACCAGGTTTTGTGATTGTGACATCACTGTAGACGACGTTTGGCATTAACATCCTTGACAAGTGGTTTGGGAATTGCTATTTTGCCTTAAATGTTCCGTTCATGAATGTGACTTCTAACTGTAATCATTTACATTGGAAAATCCGGATTCTGATTGAGCTCCGCGGTCACTTTTGCTTAAAGTTGTTCGCGTTTTAAGGTGTCCGACTACGTTCGGAACCGTGATTTTCAAAAAGTGCATAAATGGATACTTTTCATGATATTTAGTGTCACTTAGATTAGAATATATGTATAAAATAGTTTTAAGGACATTATGACGAAAAAAGTATTTAAATACAATATTTTGGCAAAGAATTAACTTTGAATAACCTTTTTTCAAAACGTTCTCGTTTTATAAAAAAGGCTTCTATAATAATAATATATTTTGTTTGTATAAAGACTTCTCCAGAGTCTCAACTAGGATTTTAAAGAAAATTCACTTTATTTTCAGAATTTCCACCCATTGAAATAATTATCGGCGTTTTTTTTCTTAAAATTCCTCACGTCTGTTGTAGTATAAAATATGGATAAATCCACTTCTAAATTATATATTTCAAAAATTCTAGTTCAGCCTCTGTACAGAGGTCTGAGATATATACAGACAAAATATAATTATAATAGAAGCATTTTTCATAAAAGGAGAATGTTTTGAAAATGGGTCATTCTATGTTCATTTTTTTGTCAAAATATTGTACTTAAATGATTTTTTTATTGTAATAATATTCTTAAAACAATTTTATATACGTTTTGTAATCTATGTGATGCTAAATATCATATATATTATCCGTTTATGAGCTTTTGAAAAATCACTGTTCCGAACGTAGTCGGATACCTTAAACATTATAATCCCGGGATAAGCATTAAGTCGATCGCGGGCGACCGGTGGACCAAAAAGACACGTTGGGGTGACCGCCTGAGGATTAGTAGTTTGTAAATGTATACCAAAACATTCAAGATTGGCTGATCGTATCTAAGTATTCTACTGATTATATCTAAAAGCAGAGACGTAACATACATCCCCGCTATTCCCGCATCGTGCGGGGCCCAAAGCCTATGTTACGTTATAGTTTTGCAATCCTTTGTAAGATCCGGTGAAGCCCGAAACCCGACTTTGCAGGGAGCCCTAATATTCTCCGTTATGCCACTGACTAGGAGCACTAACTTAAGATGAACATGTTCTATTTTTAAATGTATTTTGAATTGCGTCGTAACAAATGCGTCATGTGATATAATTATATTTGTGGAGGTTATTATTATGTTTGTGTTTCTTGCGTTTTGTGCTTTAAACTCTGTCTTAAAAGTGCATTTTATTGTAGTTATGTAGATAAGTACATATTCCGTATTTATTATTAAGTTATATTAAATGTAGACCTTTATCTTAGCTCACCACAGCTAAGCCACTGGGTGGACCGCAACACCATGAAAAATTAGAAGTAGACCGTACAATGGAAAAATATGTGCCCACCCCTGTTATATATATATATAATCCTCTTCAATACTCGTCTGTTTCTTTCAATGAGCTATACTTTCCGTCCACTATTTTGCTTTGCCGAGCCTGTCTTCCCATATATGTGTATTTTGCCATGCAATTAGACGTACCTCTAGAAACGCTATAAAGTTGTGATGTTCCATCACAATTTCTCCAGCTAGACAGGTTCCTACAATTTAGTCTCTTTGAAAATCTGAGAAGTCCAACATTTTACACTTTTGAAAAAAATCCAAGACTTACAGAACTTCAATAAAGCTCCCCCACATACCACCAGAATATCTACACTTATATTTCTTAAAAAATAAACTCAGCTATTATATTTTAATGCTTACGAAGCGCATTGAAATATGTTCTTTTTATTCGCACGCGTTTTCATTATTTTGATAACTACTTATATATGTAGATTTTAAAAAATATTAAAACAATATTATATTGTTTTGGTAAATTGTTTGCATTCAGTTATTTATATTACATTGAAATTGTCAAATGAAAGATGATTCAATATCAGATAACGTAATTTTGATATGTAAAAATATTGAAATGCACATTTCCTTAAAAAATTGTTTACTGAATATTTAAATAATTGATTAATTACGTAAAATATTGTAAAAAGTCTTGAGATATGTTGCTGTATTTGATCATCCAAAGTACTGCAGCCCAAGTTGGGGCAAAGACCTTTTCAAACCACCACTCTTTAAAGCTAAATTATTTTGTTTTTAAGGGAAATAAAATTTATATATACAAATCACTCTCTCGTAAAATTAATGTATTAAATAAATCAAATTTTACAATCTATTGAAATAGTTTCTATTTACTAATTATCTGGTACAAGGCATTAGTGAACAAGAATTGTGGACTGTAGCTTAAAAACTAGTGCTCTCCAGTTTGGGAGGGGATAATTGAACGTTGATTCACAGTAAAGATTGATTTAAGGTATCCGACTACCCTAAAATCATGATTTTTTTAAAAAAATTGACAAATTCTTTACATGATTTTATTTTATAGGCCATCTTATTAGCTTAATAAAAATACCAAGCTTTTTATTTACCATTCACTAGAACAAAAACTACAAGTATATTAATAAAATAAGATGCCATAACTTTACAAAAGATGTCAAACTTTAAAATACGTTTTACTCAAAATGTGTTTTTTTTTCGAAAAGCTCAAACGGGGAAGGCGATTGCTCAGAAAGTTTTGAAAATAATTAGCTAAATTTTTTGTGTATGTTCTGTATAATAGGGGGGATGTTTTGATTTTCAGATTTATCAATCATTGCTTTATTACAAAACTTACAGTTCTTTATGTGAATATAATCACTGTTTTTTCAAGCAATTTCGTATAATAGCTAAGATAAAGCGCTCTAGTTTTTGTAAAAATTATCTCTTATACTGAAGGTCATTTAAAACATGAATAACAAAGTAACAAATCAAAATTGAAAAATGGAGAATTTGTTCATAAATTTTTGTACAGAGCGGGCCCTGTTTATGTAAATTTTTGCACATTTTCACCGGTTTTTTCCCATTTTCATAATAATTTTTTTTTCTGTTTTCAATTTCAGGATTTTCTCCTTAAAATATACTAAATAAATCTAAAAATCACAAAAAATCCCCATATCTCCATTTTTTCAAAAAAAAGTTGTCGCAACCATTCGGATACCTTAAGAAATTAAAATAATAAGAGTAAATAGCTCTGTTTAATCGGATCTCCTTCATAAAATAATTTTATCATCTTACAATAATAAGAACAAAAAAATCTTATGCTTGCATTTTCCACACTATTATAAGCATAAATTCAGTATCACTGAAATGAGATACAATAGTGTCATTTTTTTTGGTTAAGTGGGCAAAAAATACTATAAACTTCATATTTACTGAATTTTTATGGATGAATAATGTCAAACCAGTCGGGAAACTTTTATTGTCACTGACAAATGTGCATTTTTGAAAATGTGTAACATACTTAGATAGCTCACCAAATGCAAATGCTTAGATAGAAATAACCTTATGAACCATCTTAATTATTTATACAATTTAATAATGGATAAGTATCTTATTCTATTGAAAAAGTACGAGTTTCTGCTCACAGGTAAGACCTTGTAACGTCGTCAGTAGTTAGCAAACAAGAAAATTT
>BMAV01014912.1:15031-31933 GCA_019973955.1 Trichonephila inaurata madagascariensis
CTATTGTCACTGGCATTCTTTAGTTATTGTAAATTCCAGACTCGATGTCTGCGTTTGTCCGAGGCCAGACAATAAACAATGACCCCATGGCCACGTGCTCTTGTCACCTAACGTCTGTTTGAAGCCATAAAACTTCGCTTGAATAGATGGGTGAGGTTCACCCCAATCGAAGACGACACAACCTCTTTTGAATAACAAACTGAATTGAGGCAAGGGCTAATCCCATGCATTTCTAGACAGTAATCTTGGAGAATGGTTGATCAAGAATGTGAACTGACAAACTATGTACGTGTCGCTGTCTTTATAAAGAAGAGACGTTCACTTTTTAATGAGTTCATCTTTATTGTTTAGTTCAACGGCTCAAAACATTTAATAGGGATAACTTCAATGCTGCTTTCTTGAAATTTTCATTTTATCTATATAATACTTTGAAGGTTCTGACATACTCTTCCCATACAGTTTTAAAAATAAAAAGTTGTAACTCTTAATACTTTTTAGAAATTTTCTGTGTGGCTGGACGAAAATTAATATTAATGGCTTGAAAATATATATATAACTGAATGGACTAATTCAAACTTTGTAAAGTGAAATGATCTTGACATGTGAGGGTTTAAAAACGAGCCCATGCTATTAAATAAGCTTTTTATACCTTTATAAACATAAATTTTTCTGATTAGACTCTTCAGATATTTTTTATACTCAGTGTCATCGAAAAATATTTTTCTCCAATTATAAACAAATAAAATTATTGAAAAAATGTGAACTAGTAAAAATGTATGTAACATATCAAAGGCAGCTGGGAGAAAAAATGTGAACGATAATCTACCAGTTGTCATACATGTATTTTTAGAATCTGCACTTCTTTAAACTTCGAAGTTCAATACCCAAGTCGATATATTTAAGAAATTCTCTTTAGAAAAATTCCCGATTTTTGTTCATTAAGGGGTAGTATACTAGTTAAAATAAACTTCAATATTAGGAATTCACTTCTCACTATATTTTAAGAAATAAGAAAATCATTTAGGGTACTTTATGATAATATAATCTAATATATGATCCACCATCCAATTTTCTCAAAGTACCTCTCGAATAAAATTTATTATTATGGGCTATATTTAGACCATTCTCTATTTAATTTTGCAATCAAGTCCAGTTCCATAGCGGGAAAATTGTTTCAGAAGTTAATTATTAATATCAATTAATTTAAATTATTAATCCTTTATAAGGAGACAAAATTTATTTCCCTTTAAAATATTAGCATGGTTAACAATTTTTGAGCAGGAGCAATGAAAAAATGTTTAAATATTTAAGTGTTTTCTTTTAAGAAGAGAATTCCTTTTTGTAAACTATTTTTATTTTACACTTAGCTTTTCTATTTGTAACTTCAAATAATTTCTTTCAGCTACTTCATATATTATTTTTATCCTACCCTAAATTTATAAAATATCTATAGTGGTAACGAAATATCTTCAGTGAATACGAAAAAGGAAGTATTACCGTTTTGCACAGGGACCTGGCTATACACTTCTCAAAGTTCTACAATACCCCACCGTGAGAACTGAGGGGGCCTCAACATATTTAACATATATTAGTCCCTCTACACGATGGGTCTTTTGTGATACCAGGATCCCCGAAACCAAGACTCGACAGATATAATGCCGGGCATGAGTTCGTGACCAAGACGACAAGATTTTACCGCAACTTGATGATGAACATGCTTCTAAACAAGACCTACTAGTTTTCTATTTTACGAAAGAATAACATAAGCTATCAAAGGAGAGAGTGATATTAACGTCGCTCTATAAAGCAACACGACGGCTATTGGCGACGAACCACGTGATTTTGAACCTCGGTCAAGTGTGACGAGGACGACACCTAAGCTTCATCCCCTCTCCTATCAACTACACCACGTGATCAACATTGAGCCTCGACAGATTTTATGTGCATTAGCCCTTTCTACACGGCTGGTCTTCAGTGGTACCAGGTTACTTGACAGGTCAGTGGTACTTTACTCGCGACAATCCAGCCCGAAGTCTTGACAATAACCACTAGGCCACCGTGGTTACCAGAAACAAAGGGGTGAATGAGTAAATATTAACATCACACTATTTAACTATACTTGAGGGTTTTTGGTCATAGACCTCGTAATTTTGAGCAATGGTTAAGTGATGAGGACGACACCTTAACTCAACCTTTTTTTCTGCTGGGCCGCATACATATGTCAGACACTTCACTCGGGCCGCATACGTATGTTAGTTATTTCACGCGGGCCGCAACATGAGGATAAATGGGGAGGGGGGAGGAGGAATGCTTTTTAAGATCAAGATAACATTGAAAAATTTAAAATGTGGAAAATTGATCATAATAATAATGTAACTCCTGTTTTGATTTTTTTAATTATTATTTTTCACATTTCTTATTTTTGTTACACTAAATTAGAAGCATTTAAGAAACACTCCTTCACAATTTATGCATCAGTATAAGCGGTCTCATATTATAACCAATAATATAACAAACTTCATGGGATGTCTTCGTTACCTCTGTGATATTACCACTGACAAAACACTTTGTTGTTGTTGCAAGGATTATTCAAGAAAAAGCCTATTTATCACCTCTTGAAAGAGGTCTTCGAGGAAAAGTGTCATCGAATAATTCCTGATTATTGGTATTTTTGGAATACAGCACTTTCGTGACAAAACAAACAATTACTGATTCATGTTTGTTTTTCACAACAATATAGTCATTTCCCAAACGTCTTGAAATGATACATTTCCTTCGAATATTTTTCGCTTGAAAGATATGGAAGATAGTTAAAAATTAATTCCACCCACTGTTGTCTGTTATCACTAACCGTCACTGTTCCAAATGGAAATGAATTCGTACCCGTACGACACCGACAACAATCGAAAAATTGATATGTTTGATTTGAATATATTGACAAAGAATTTCCCACCAAATTTTTTATACAATGTTCTTAAATAAGTGAAATTTTCATAGCAATGAGCCATGACCGGGCCACTTAAAAAGGCTCGGGGGCCACATGAGGCCCTCGGGCCGAGTATCGCTGACTTAACTAGAATCTCATCTTACTACCAAACCACACAAAAACAGGAGGACGTTTCAGCTTCGACAGATTTAACGTGCATCACCCCCCTACATGGCGGATCTCCTGCAATTCTTGGCTCAAACTCATGACACGCCGGCCACGATTCGCGTAACCTGGTCCACTAGGCTACCGCAGCAATCAGTATCAAAGGAGAAATGAAGTAAAAAGAAATTTATGATCTGTGCAATTTGGGATTCTGCTTGGCGTTTTTTCTTCACCTTTCGGGGATACTACGTTTATATTTTTAACTAGCTGTGCCCTGCCAAGCGTTGCTGTGGCTCAATCCGATTAAAAAGAAGGAAGGGAAAGCACATATTTTTAGTATGTTTAAACATTTGCATTTGAGGAATGATTTTTTATAAAAAAAAATTATAAATGTTGCTCTAATGTCACTTGTCCGACAGTGTCGGATCGAGGTCCACGAAATTCATTATGGCATTGGGCTAAGATGTATGCCTGTCGTTAGCTATAGCTTTGAGCATCACGCAGGTGACAATATAATTTGGCTTGGTTCCTCACCATTTTTGAGGGAGAACATCCGGAGGTGGTCAAGGGCCTCCCACCTCTCTTGCCCTTCCACCAACCTCACGAGAGGACTTGCAGCTCGATGGCTATTTAGAGTACTCCCATGCCGCAAAGATAGTATACATTTACAAACATCCATGCTTTCTCCAGAATTTGAACCCAGGTCCTACAACACAGCATTGAGCATCACTAACTACTATATAAGATGGGTGGAAAAATATATATACACAAAACTTTCCTAAACTGATTTCCTATGAAACTTGTTAACTAAATACTTGAAGTTATTATGGCTTATTTTCATCCTTACATTATGAAACTAAAATTATTTGTCTTCATAATGGAGACCTCAAGCTCGAGGATAATTTTAAATGGCTCTACCCTAGATCCCTCAAGAGCAAAGGGTTGGTTTTACAATGCTTATGGGTATCTCTGTTAAATCACAGGTGTGTTTACAAATGCCCATTTCTCCAAACAATATCGTTTGGAAACATGAATTGTACTTCTCTATGTTGCATAGGAAATGTTTTCATTCTACAATATATCTGGCAAGCAAAGTTTCTTGTGGTTCTCCAAGTTGAGGCAGTTTAATTTTTCCAGTGGAACAAAACATTCCTTTTGTTTTTCCCTTAAATTTCAGAGTCTTGCAATAATGACACACTTCAGTAATTGCGCTGAGGAGAACATACTGGCTCAACCAATAATCTTCTCCTGGGTTACACTGGAATGCAATGTGACTGTTATCTTATGATTGCTCACCACCAAGTCATGTTTGACGATGAAATGCCGTTTCTGAATGACATCTTTCAGCCATTCGTAACCTACTGTATTGTTTTTCTCGAGAACAGCGCAAACCTGATGTTGTAAAAAGCAAATGCTGTGCTCGCAAACATGCTTACTCAAGTCTGGCTGCATATTGCTCCGCTGCGTCTTCAGGATGTGTCTTCATCTGTTTTTATCATTTGCTGTGCAATTACTCGTTGCACTACTTTTGTCTAGCGAATAGGATGACCTAAATTTGATTTCCAACAAAGCATTATTATATGTACTGAAGCCAATTGACTACACTTAAAAAGAAAAAAAAATTTGAAACAAAAACATAAAATTTCAAACCGCTGAAAGAAAGGATAAATGAGGAACAAAAAGAAAGGGCAAAATAAAAAATACTCTTGCTAATGAAATATTTAACTTCAAATGTACATGAATCAACACAGCACAATTCCAATGCAATGAGAAACAGAATATTTCATTCCACTCCATTGAATCACTCTGAAGAGGTCAATTTTACTAAATAATTTGAATTTAAATGGAAATTAATTGGCAGAGCTCAATTCCTGCCAACTGCTCTGAGAAATGTGAACAGAAAAAATGAAAAACAATGGGGAAAAAATTAGCTATACTCATATTAAATCAACTTTATAGTAAAAGACAGCTTAATACCAATGCAATGTAGAAAAAAAATAATTAAGGTGACTGTCTATGTTAAAAATGTCATCAACACTGGGAAGTAACATCAATGACATGAGCAACATGTGACAACAAAATCAAATTTGTGCATTGTTTGCAATCATATATTCTTTCATCTCCAACAAAGTTAGGACAGAAATATAAACCATACATGTGCGGAGGACTGAAGATATTTTCAGTAGAATACGCAAGGAAAATTCAAGTATAAACATGGATTTCACAGCAAAAAATGTATGATGAAGTGTTGATAATTCTTGCGATTCACAATTCAATTAGCATTAGCAATTGTTATCAACAATTTTAAGTGTCTATCTTTATAACAGAGTGTCATATCTAGTCACACAGACTGCTTTTCACATGGACGATTATTATTTGTTGCGTGGGCACTTTCATATTAGCATCATTGCAGCCAAATTGCCACCATGCGAATCACACAATTTTCCAACCAAATCTGACTGATTGGTTCTTTTTCATATAAGTGTTAAGATTCTTTTTTGTTTTGATATCAAGATGTGATTTGCATGGAACCAATTTTGTTACGGTGATGCTAATATACAAATAAGTTTGTGTGTTCTAGAACAGTAGTCACAAATTGATGGTACATAAGAAATTTTGCATGAACAGCAGAAAAATTGGGACATTTGTACTTTTATGATATACTTGCACAAAATCAACACCATTGTTAAAGACACAGCTCACACAATAGCAATGAAATTTATCAAAAAATAATTAAGGTGACTGCCCACATCCAAAATGTAACAGACACTGGAACCTGATTGACTTAAAAATATGAAGATAAAATTTTAAAATATAAAATTGCAAAACATTAAAAAAGGAAAAAAATAAAAATACTAACAAAATATTGAACTTCAAATGCTAATCAATCATAGCTAAATTCTGATGCAACGGGAAACAAAATATTTCATTCCACTTGAACAAATCCCTCCAAAGAAGTCAATTTCACCATGATTTCAAATGAAAATTAATTGACAGAACAGAATTCTCACCAATTGCACTAAGAAATAAGAAAAAAATTAAAAAACTAAATGAAGAACAATGAAAAAATAAACTATACTCACACAAAATTGACACTATCGTTAAAGACACAGCTAAATAGCAATGCAATACATCAGAAAAAAAATAATACTTGTAAAATTAAACCTTTGCCCCCATAGACTTCAGAGTGGAGCCATTTCATCAAATTTGGGTATATTTTATTTGCTTAAGATAGCTTTTGATTCAAATTAATGTAATTTTTTTTCAGTATAAGACTGCTCCTCAATAATATGTTTTTGATTATTTTATGAACTTATTTATGTACTTTGAAATTATTTTGGTGCATGCGCATTATCACAACCTCTATTGGTGATATTATATAAAATGTAGCACCTAGTTGCCGATTTAGCATGTACGACACATAAAAATCAAGGATGCCAACTTGGCGAGTTATTAATAGAGTTGGTGATTGCTGCAATAATACGCAAGTAGCTTTTCTTTTATTTGTTTGAATTCTTGTGTATTGTTACTTTTGTAAGCCTCTTGGCATACTTTATGGTGCACCAGTCTTTTTAAGCTGACTGAGCCACAGCAGCATGTAGCAAAAAGATCAAAAATAAAAGGCTCAATATTTTGATATAATTAATATAAACATTTTCGTACAAACACAATATATATATATATATATATATATTATAAAATATTTATTCTGCTATTCGTATTTCAGACAGACATCAAACGAAATTTAAAAAATTCTCAAAAACAGATAAAAAAACATATTTAAGAAAAATCCCACTGATTAATTTTGAAAAAGACATCGCGATGTGCAAAAAAATATTTGCAGTAGGTACATAATCAGCAAAAAAAAAGTATTAGTACTAAAATATTAAAAAAAATTATTTTAAATTAAGGATTACTGGAGAGACAGATAAAACAGGCAAAAATAACACTCAAAATATTAATTTCATATTGGTAGGCTACCCGTTTTTGGCATGATTTTTAAATCACACCAAAATGGTGTGTTGTGGCCAATCTAATGTTACAGTATATAATGTACAGAATTAAAGGTACTTACATATTATCGCAACTTATTGGTGACATCATAGGAAATGAAGCACATGATTGCCAATTCAGCACATACAAAATTGGGATTGCCAAAGTGGCGAGTTATCTTGAACGTTTGCGATTGTGCGATAATATGTAAGTACTAAATTAAAATTAGTACTTTATGTAAAAGAATTATCTAAAGTATATATCCCAAGCATAAAAATAAATTGAAAAATGAAATACAATACTAACGTTAACTGACATAAAAAGAACAACTATCTTTATCAATGCAAAAGCATAAGGTGAAAAAATAAGGTACTTACGTATAATCGCAACCTATTGGTGACATTATATGAAATGAAGCACATAATTGCCAATTCAGCACATACATGACATGCAAAATTGGGGCTGAAAACTTGGTAAGTTATTTTGAACGTTGGTGATAGTACATAAATACCAAAAAAATAATTACAATCTTACGACCACCTGCTTCATCAACAGGTACTTAAGCCATTTGTCTGTTTTGCTCATTCTCCAATGCTTATTCCAGTTTGATATGTAATTACTACCAACACTGCTTTTACTTGGCCAGAATGATGACTCAAGTTTGATTTTGTGTAAAGCAATTTTATGCACTGAAGCCAATTGCACACACTTAAAGGTTAAAATAAAGACATATGAAATTGCAAAACAGCTCTGAGTGGGCCCTGTATTAAAATTCTTTTGGGGGCTCTTTTCAGATATGGTACGGCTGATACAGCGGTAGCTATGTACCTGACAAAAGCAAACGGTACTTACACATTATCGCAACCTATTGGAGACATTAGATTTGGCGAGTTATAATAGAGTTGGTGATTACTGCAATAATATGTAAAAACCCTTTTTTTTATTTGTTTCAATTTTTGACTATTAACTACCTTGTGTGGCGTACCAGTCTTTTTAACCTGACTGAGCCACAGCAACATGTGGTACAGCTAGTCATAAAATAAAATTAAATCTTAAGTATCAAAAATAAAATAAGGCTCAATATTTTGATAAAATCAAGATAAACAGTTTTGCACAAACACAAAATATATATTAGAAAATCTTTATTTCATATTTCAGAGGAACATCAAGATTTTAAAAAATATCAAATACAGATTTTAAAAAAAAAAAACGTATTTAAGGACAATGCCGTCGATTAATTTGGCCAAATTAAAACATCACAAATTGGAAGCAAAAAGAAAAAAACAAACATGTGTACAAAAATATAAAAAAAAAAAGAAAAAAATTATACATTGAATTAAAAAAAGGATTACAGGAGAGAAAGATAAAATACTAATATTCATGTTATTATATAATTTCATACCATCTAAAGCAGGTAACGAAAACGGAAATACAATACTAACGTTAATTGCAGTGATAAAAACTGAAATACCCTTATCAATAAGAAGTTTTGGTTTGTAAAAATTATAATGTTCGTTTTTTCAAGAATTAATAAATTCTGCGAAAAATTACTGAAAAAGTAAGCTGTAATTTGTAAGCAAAATCACACACATAAACATCCCGCGATAATACTATATGAATGTTGCCAAAACTATAAAACAAAATTTTATTTGTTAAAAGAATAATCATTAAAAAAATGATTTATTTGAAAAATAATCCTAATTAAGTATTAAAGAAGAGAAAAATTGGATAAATATTCCAAATGATAAACATAGCTAAAGTAAAAATATGTAATAATCTTGAAAAACTGCGTGTTAAGTATAAATTTTCCATTTAATGAGAAACTTGAGATCATATGACGTCATAACACCAGAAAATCACTTAAAAATTAAATTTTAAAAAATTTAGAGAGAATTACGAAATAATAAGTACATAAGAACCCGTCCGGATTTAAATGCAACGTTATGTCAAAATTTCAGAGGATATGGTCCAGTAGTTCCGGAGATTAGAGGCTTTGAACACACATTACATTTTTATTTATATAGATAATATTTACCACAAATAAATTTATCCATATCCATTATATAACCCATTAAGACAGTGCTTCTCAAACTGTGGGGCGCGCTCCCTAGGGGGCGCGAGCATAATTAATAGTCGAAAATAAAAAAAAATATTTAAAAAATTGTTAATTTACTGAAAAGAAGCAAACAAAATATAAACATTCTGACACAATAAAAAATAATACTTATAAAAATTATAAATGTATCAGTACTGTTCAATGTATTTGATAATTATCAAATATATTATAATTATATTATAATTAGGTAAATTAGGTTAAATTATTATAATTAGGAAATTATAATTAGGTAAAATCCTAGGAGAACCCACATCCTTGGCGACAAACCGAAAAAAAGCGCAAGGCCAGAACGAGATGGCGGCAAGTGAATATAGCGGAACAAGGTGGATGCATAATGAAAATTATGTAAACAATATAGAAACTAATAAAATACGTTTAAGATAAAAAATTAAAAAAACAGCACTTTCTTACTGCTGATCTTTTTCCGAGTGGAGGGTACAGCGCAACAGCAGATTTTAAAAAGCCTTGAAGGCCTCATCGCTAAGCGAATGACTGTGGTAGCGCCGCTATATATATTCTGCGAGGTAATGGTCAAACATACCCATTCGACATCTTCATTCAAATCCATCCAAAACAGCACGTATAATGTGTGAATATGTATAATAATAAAATGCACGTATAATAATGAAATAAATATTTCGTTCGTATAATCACATTCGCTCATTACATTTAGGACATTCATTATTCGAAGCAAGCATTCCTTCCTTCATGCACTATTCAATTAATTATTTCTTACCTTTCGCATTCGAAAAAATAAAAAAAAAAATTCTAAGGTATATTCACTCACACGTAGCCATACTTCCAGCCCGGTGCCTAACAACAAAATGACGAAATTCGAAATGCCCGCCGACAAAATACGAACATTTCAGAAATAGTTCAATTTACCATACCTAGTGTATCAAAGTAGGGTTACCAAGATGGTGCAATTATCGCCAATCAAAATAATTCACTCCAAGGGTGTGGGCTCTCCTGGGACCGAACCGATAATTAATTTATCAATATTAAATCAAAAATAAATTTAATAATTACTGTTCACTCCAATGGGCATGTCTTGCGATTTAATATTAGATACTGACACTGTCAATTTTTTTCTATATTTAACTGAGATCTATATTTTGTCTTAAAAGCAACGACGACATATAATCTGCTTTCCCAAAGATAGGATGTTAGAAATGTACGATTAGACTTTAGAAATGTGTGTGTGTGAATGATAGAAAAAATAATTATTTAATTTAATTTTAAAAAATTTTATAGTCAGTTCCAATTTAAAAATCAGATAGGAAAAATAACATTACGCTTATCCTATTGCGTAAAAGTATAGCTTACTTAAAATATCTATTATTTAAAAGAGCAACATACACAGAATTTAAAACTTATTTTGATAATTTGAATGGTTTATAAATAAGGTTGTATTGTAATTTTAGCAGGAAATTCTATTATTATTGCATTCAATAATTGTTATTGTAAGTGGGGCGCGATGAACATATTGATTGAAAATTGGGCCACGAGTACTGAAAGTTTGAGAAGCACTGCATTAAGATTCCTTTGAAGAATTATTGCTCTTATGATTTACAAACACAAAATGCATTAAATGGCATGTTGCATATTTAATGACACTTGACATGATTCCGATGATACAGATGCATGGAATATAAGGTTGTGTGGGAAAATAACTCTTGTAAAAAGTGTCTAAATATATTCTTTGATCTCCCCTAAATGAATTTACAAATAATTAAATAACTTTATAAATAATTAAATATTTCCTTTGATCTCAAACACAAAAGTGCAGACGAAGAGGGGGGCCCTAAACACCCTGATTTTATTCTTCAAAGGAATTCCAGCAATTTAATTCATCCGAGGTCAATACCCCGTTGCTTCGTTTTTATTTAAAGAGAAACTTGAAGAGTAGGATGTTCCACTTTTGCTTCCTTTATCGGGAAATAAAGATTTTTAAATTTATCTTCCTAAAAAAATGGCAGTACATTTTTCATCATGTTACTTCCGAATGAATTGATAATTTATTGTCGTATACGGCTATATGTGTATTCTAAATATCGACTTGTAAGTTAGAACATAATATTATATAAAAACAAAAACGAGACGTTTTCTTTTGCGTACGATTTACAAATTGTAACAAAAATGGTTCATATCGAGTGTGGATACCACGGCTCGGTTGGCAGAGCATCGGATTCTCAAACGATAACTTGTCAGTTCTAGTCTGGTTGCAGAAAAAATGCCAGAAATAACTTTTGTTTCCTTTGTATTGACTATCATTTCTTCTAGAGTATTCTACTTTCTTATTAACTATATAACTGTATAGTTGTTTTTCATATCTAATTGTATACTTTTGTAGGAAAATTCTGGAACATTCGATGGCTGTACATGAGCTAAAGAAATAGAGTTGAACCTGTTTTTGTGCCGTAGATAGGGACCGCATAAAAAAAATCGCACAAAAAAGTATTCAAAAATTTTATAAATTCTTACATGTAACAAACTAATTCGTGGAAATATTACAAAAAACTTTTTTTATGCGGTGGATAGGGACCGCATAAAAAAAGTCGCATTTGTAAAACATGCCAATTACTTACGAAATTTATGTAAGAATACTTCCACAACAAAATAAATAATTAAATATTACACATGGAAACATTTTAAAAACATATAGTTTCTCATTGTATATACGGATAAGTCTTTAAAATGAACATACATAATTCATCGCTACTCATCGTAATCCAAAGTCCTGTAATGACTTTCAAAATCTTTTTCGTCACTTGAAGGTATAATTTCAATTGATTTAAGTAAGAGAAGTTTTTGTGACGAAGGACGGTTGGTCAGTTGCTTGTAAATGTCTCAATAACCAGCTATACATGATTGAAGCCCTTTTTGGAATTTTATGCTTCTTTCTTAACTGGTATCTATTTTAAGAAAATGCTTTTACAATTTATTTGAAAGCTCGATCCATGCATATTTTTATCAGCTCTCAAAGAATCTGTCTTCTTGTCCGTCTTCATAATTTATCAAATTATTGATAATGTCACCGTCATTGAAAGTTTCGTCTTCAATCAAGCGCGGGCTGCTGGAGTGTTGAGAAAAAGCAACTGAATGTGCAGTATCGGGAGACTGTTTATAACAAATGAATAGAGCGTCTTGAAGTATCTACATTTCAGTGGGTAACTTACACCCCCGCCTCACGGGGGGGGGGAACTCTAGGAGCCCAAGGCTTGACTAACGCTAAATACGTATTTACCCAATTTATAAAATATTAAAGGCGAAACCTGACTTTCAGGGGAGGGGGTCCTAACATTCTCCGTTACGCCACTAGTAAATAGATAGAAAGCATTACAGTGGTGTCAAAGCCATTGAAATTCATACACCGCATAAAAAAGTATCACATAAAAAATCGCCCGAAAAGGAAATCGCATAAAAAAAGATTGCACAAAAACAGGTTAGACTCTGTATTGAGTTCGAATAATAAAGTCGCAAGTTGTGATTAGCGAAAATTCTCATCATTTGACTTTAGCATCCAATTACCAAGTTCGTTTCACCTACGTCACAATATTAAACTAGAAATTAAAAATGCGCATGTTTGCAGCTAACAAATTTTAATGAAATTTTTATCTTCAAGAACGAATCTTATGCAGTGTGTCCCTAGTTTTTTTAAAAAAATTCTCCCCTAAATGACGTAAGAAACAAAATTCCTGAAAATAATATGCCGTTTTGTGTGTGTATATTTTGTAATATAAAGGCTAAATAGCGAAATCCTTTCTCTTGGTTATTATGGAGAATTCGTCTGTGATGACAGCATTAAGGCTATCTTCGGCTAATAATAAAGAATAGGGGCCAAATTCGGAATACTTTTTCAGATATAAAAGTACCCAAACATTATTATATTCTGGCTACACTATCCTGTAGAGAATCACTTATTTTATCATTCTACTCAATTTATACGAGTTTTGACACATTTTTTCTTTTATAAAATGTGCTTTGCATTTTTTTTTTCCGGTACCGTAATGCTAAATGAGGCATCCCTTCACATGTTAAAAGAAAAACTAATTATTTATGAAATATTTTGAAATTTTAAAAAACACTATATTATAAACAAATGCAGGAGTTACAATGTCACAAATTTTCATAAAAATTGAGGCATTTTTTTCCGTCAGAAAATGTGCTCTGTTTCAAGTTCACGCTCTCGTACATATAGCGAAAACAGCCTTAAGAAGGTGACCTTAGCAATTTCGTTACCAAACACAGAGCTACCCTTTTATAATTCACTCCACTTGATTCTACATTTGTAAGCTCTGGATTGCAACCCCCTTCCTCTCTCGTTACCTGTGTCTCGTTGTATTGAATACATAAAAAAAAAACCATCAGCATTTTAAATACACAATTATCGTGAAAAATGGAAGCCTGACAAAAAGACAAAGTTTTATAAAGCTCGATAAAATAAATTAAGAGCTAAATGCAAATGTCAAGAACTGTAATTCCCGTTTTCGCTTCAACATACTGTTAAAAATGATAAACTGGCTCAATAATTTATAGCTAGAGCAACAAAATTGTGTACACATATTTAAGAAATTTGCTCAATTAAAATGTAATAAAGAAAAATCTGGCTGCATTTTTTTCTTAATTTAATGCTATCTACTATTTTGTTAAATGCGGCCAATGAGCATTTCTGCACAGGTGTGATAAAGCGACATAAAAATGAATGAGACATTGTGATCAGAACTCAGTTCTCTGAATATATCTGTAGGATATCCCATTTGTAAAAGGTTAGATCATATCCTTTCTAGAGGTCGGTAATTCTAATCAAAACAGTATTCCACATCAACGCCATCTATCGTCCCTTTTAAAACGCCGACATCAACCTTTTTCGGGAGAGGCCCACTAACACTCGTCAGAGAAACGTCGTATTTCGCGCGCCAGCGCCGTTCGTCCGCTCCAGGCGGTAAGCCTTAATAGCACCATAATGAGTTCTATTTAATCTGAATTGCCTCCCTTAAAGTAATGTGATCTAACTTTCCTATTCTTCCGAAATATGCTTATCTAACTTTCCTATTCTTTTGAAATATTCCCCATGTAAATACTCCCCTATAATTCATAATAAATTACTTAGTTTTCAACCAGTTTCTTTCTTAAACTATGTTGTCTATTTTATTTCGAAATTAACTAATACACCCCAAAAACCCCAGACACCACGCCATAAAAACCCCGCTATCTGAAGCATCCCACCTTTTGGAAGATTTCGGTTGGATTCCCACATATCGTCTTATCATTTAAATAGCCATCGTTTATTTTAAGATTTGAACTTAAGTGAAATAAAAGGAGCAAGTTTTTTTTCTAGAAAATTATTGGGCGGGAGCTAAGTGACGATATACGCGTACCAAAGAACGAAATCTTTATCCTTAGTAATAATGGAGAACTCATGCATGACGAAAAATCTAATACTCTGCTTACATGTTTCAAATTTTAGTTTTAATTTCTTAACTTCGGTACTAATCCATTCTCTTATACTGTAAACTTTTCTTTGCTTATTTATACAGATTTAACACTAGAACGTACGGGATATTGATTACCCTTAAGGTATCCGACTACGTTCGGAACCGTGATTTTAAAAAGCGTATAAATGGATAATTGTCATGATATTTAGTGTCACATAAATTAGAATGCATGTATAAAATTATTTTAAGGACATTGACAAAAAAAAATTATTTAAATACAATATTTTGGCAAAAAATTAACTTAGAATAATCTTTTTTCAAAATATTCTCCTTTAGTGAAAAATGCTTCTGTTATAATAATATTTTGCTTGTATATAGCTCCGAGCTCTCTACAGAGGCTCACACAACTAGAATTTTTGAAAAATTCTCATTATTTCCAGAGTTACCACAAATTAAAATAATAGTCGGCTTTTTTTTTCTTAAAATTGCTCCCGTCTGTTGTCGTAATATATGGATAAACCCACTTCTAAGATATATATTTCAAAAATTCTAGTTGAGCCTCTGTACAGAGGTCAGAGCTATATACAGGCAAAATATTATAATAAAACCTTTTTTCACAAAAGGAGAACATTTGAAAAAAAAATTATTCTAAGTTAATTTTTTGCCAAAATATTATATTTAAATAATTTTTTTTGTCAAAATGTCCTTGAAACAATTTTATACATGTATTCTAATCTAAGTGACACTAAATATGAAAATTATCCATTTATGGGCTTTTTTTAAAATCATGGTTCCGAACGTAGTCGGATACCTTAAGCGTTCACTGGTGTCGTTTCGACACCGCAATATAAAATAACTGTAATAGCTAAATAGTTAAGGAATACTGTTCAGTGGAGGGTTTAGTTTTAAGACTTTATAATATTATATTATGTAATTATATGTTATAGAAGCCCAGTGACTGAGTGGTTAGTGCATCGCGCTTCCACCTCACAGGTCCGGTCTGGGAAAGTTGACTTGGCCTTTCATCCCTTTAAAAGGTCGATAAAACGAGCTTACTTGGGAACTTAACACTGGGGGTTTCGCGTCAGACTGACCACCTGACCGGAACATCTGCTGATGCACCTCAGGGCCTAAAGTCGCGTATACTGAGTTGGGCACTCGTGGGCTGTCACGCTACTGAGTTAAGTTAATTATATATTATGACCCTTTTTGTCACAAAAACTGACGTTGACAATATGTTTTGCGAAGCTTGTTGGTCCCCTGCTTTGTCACAAAATATTTCGAGTCGCAAATCTGCCAAGAACATTACTTGTTTTATTAATGGTATCTACTAAATAAACTATCTTTTGCTAAATGACAGCTAATTATAATGATAAATTGTATTATTGTCGAAACGACACCAACGGACCTTCTAGGTATACAAGGTGTATCTAAACTCTGCGGCAAAACTTTAAGGGGTGATAGTACACATCAAGACAAATAATAGTAAATAGGAAACATAGGGTCCCAAACTTCTTCCGAAGAAGATAGGTGCCATTAAAGTTTAGGGTCCGAAATTTCAAATGATTATAAAAAAAACGGAAAAATGGGTCGATTCGTTAGCGGTTTTCTCTAAAATTACTCTTTTTCTAAGTATTGAAAAATAAATTTTAAAAAATAAAGCTCAAAAAATGTCGATAGAGGGCGCTTTAGACTTTGGAGTAACGAACAACTATTTTTTACTGTTATTTTTTGTATCACATTAAATGCTTTCAAAAACTTAATTTTAAGCTAAAAATTTGAATCATTGGGGGTGGTTAAGTAGCACAAACTCAACTGTGTTTAAGAGGTGAAATTTAAACTCACCTTTTTCCCTGGACACAGTTCAGTTATTCGCGATCTTCGATGTTCGGTCGTAGACTATAGGCAGAAACTACTACCCACTAAACGCAAAATAAACGAGAGAGGGATGGCAAAATTAAATAAAAAAGTTATTCATAACAGACATGAGGAATTTCTCCCCGCAAAATACCCGATTATGCAAATCAACCGATTTGCATGCAAAGTGTAGTACACAAGGATTTAACTGTATGGTGCGAATTGTATGTAAGGATGTAAAGTTCTACTGCAAAGTGTTCCAGCCAACATAAAGGCTCGTATGTGGTTCCAACATGACGAAGTGCCTGCACATTTCAGCGCAGATGTGCATAGTGCATTGGATACAGCATATCCAGGGTGATGGATTGGGCGGGGTGGTCCGGTAAATTGGCCGGCCCGCTCGCCTG
>BMAV01014912.1:40331-51199 GCA_019973955.1 Trichonephila inaurata madagascariensis
GAAAAAAATTTGCTGAAATTCCTTGTGTATGTTTTGTATAAATGTGGAAGTGTTTTGATCTTCAGATTTATCAATGACTTTTATTTCAAAATTTACAGTCCTTTATGTGAATATAATAACTGTTTTTTAAGCAATTTCATATAGTCACTAAGATAAAGTGCTCTAGTTTTTGTAAAAATTAAAATATCTCTTATCCTGAAGGCCATTTCAAACATGAATAACAAAAAAAAAAACACATCAAAATTGAAAAATTGAGAATTCGTTCATAAAATTTTTGTACAGAGTGGGCCCCGTTTATTAATTTTTTATACATTTTCCCCAGTTTTTTCCCATTTTAATAGCTATACATTTTTTTCTATTTTCAATTTTAGAATTTTTCCTTAAAATATACTAATTAAATCAAAAAAAAAAAAAAAAAAAATCACCAAAATATCCCTATATCTCCACTTTTTCAAAAAAAGTCGGATACCTTAAGATTGTACAAAAATTTTAACATACATTTTAAAAGTATAGGGAAATACATAGTACAAGTGTGGATAGCAAAAAAAAATTAAAAATACCAAGTGGATATTTTTATTTTTTAAATTAAACATTTATTTATTGAAATCGTATTAATTGTAGAGTTTAAACTGTAGATTACTCCCCCACACCCGGTTTTAAAATTATCAATTAATGTGACACTAAAGGGGACAACTGATTAAAATAAGTGACAATGTTTTCTTATATGGGAAAATAACAAGGTTTTGAAACCTTCCATTTAAGAAAAATTGTTAAATACTATTTTGCAACAGTAAAGATAAAAAAAAAACTGCGAGTGTCGGTTATATGAGAATATTATAAGAGAATGAAAGTATTATATCTCTGCTTTATTCTATTTATATTTTTCATATTGATTCGTTTATATATATATATATATATATATATATATATATATTATGTTACATATATGTTACTCATAGTATATGAGTACATTGTTAAGAAGGTTTATTTACTTCAGTATTACTATCACTTTGAGTATTAATTACATTAATTCTCTCGTCATTACTAATTAATGTGACTTGAGGCTTGTGGCAATTTAAGTATGATACGTGAACGTCGATAGATACATGGTTTACGAATCGTGAAAACGTCGCATCAGTATTTTTAACATACCAAGTCATCCCCTGTGCTCTACGAAAAACAAAATCCAAATTAATCTCAGATTTTAAAAATTGTTCTAATCTCAATCCTTCATCTTTAACGAAATCAATATTGAAATCGCCGCCAAGTATAAGTGGATGTACATGATACTATTCCTTCAGTAGCTCAGAATCACCTTCCGCGGGATATGCTAAAGCTCACATTCATTATTTCATATATATATACTAGCTACCCGGCCACGCGTTGCTGTGGCTTTGTTTTAATACATTCATTTCATATTATTCTTAGCTATTTAATGCTGTCAAATTTATTTTGCGCGTACAATTTTAGGGAGTTGAATTTAAGCATAAAACAACATAATATTTTTAATTTGCATTTTATTCATCTATTATTTGAGTATAGTATAATGCAAGAATTATTTACGAAGTTGTTCGTAACATATGACGGTTTAATTTTACAAATGAGGTTAATAGCGTTGATTTTTAGCAATTTTTAATTTTATTTTTATTATTCTAAATTATAACAATAATTTTTATATAACTAATCGCTAATCGGTGCGAAATATTTTTTGGTAACTTGTCTTTTGCTTACACAAATAGATTCGGTGGTTTCCTCATACGTATGCATGCAACATATTGTATGTGCCCATGCGATAAACATGGATTTTCTAAGTCACAGCCCCAAATTGACATTGTTTAGCTTTGAGATTTATTCATGGTCATCGCGAAAGCCTAACAAATTGAGAATTGAAGCCTTTTGAATGGAATAGCAGATTCTGACGGTATCGTTGGAATTCGTGGAAACAGGACGATTTCTTCTTTAAACTGTACAATCAAAATAGTTGCTTCAAGATCCCCGGTGGTTATTCTTTTGATGAACAAACGTGTACCGTTACATAATCTAGGTGTATTTAAGTTACGCAGCAGAATAAAAAGAAAACCCAATCTTCAACCGAAGATCGTGAGGTGGCATTTCTAATATGCCAAGGGAATTCAAAAATATTACAGTTTCGTTTTCTTCAACAATAGTGTTGGTTGATTGAAAAAGCATTAGATCACCTGAAAGTTTATTTCGTCAAATTAAACATTTTTTCTACCGAAGTAACAGGATTACACAGAGCCAGTCATTACCTAGATAATTATAGAGTATCCAGGAAGACACTCTGAATCAGTTCCTTTTTTGTCTGAACAACAGTACAGATATTGCCTGGTGAATTGATAAATTGTGTATTTTGATACAGTTCTACACTGTTTCTAATATCCAGCAGTTAGAAAATATTTGCACAAAATGATCTTGTAATTGAACTTATCTGTGCTTCAACGTTTTGCCATAAAAACGATTGTCTTAAACATATGTTAAAATCTCGTGAGCAAAAGTAGAGCAAAGAATGACTTGCAATGTCTGTCGGAAATCACCACCTAATATTTTTCCGTTGTCATTAAATCTTACAAAATAATTCTATGCAAAGCTTCGAGTGAGTGTTTATGGGCCATTGCAGAGTATGATTGAACTCCTTTACAATACCGTAGCCATTCCACTCTTATTTTTAATATTACACATTGCGTCAGGTTTCTCATAAATGTCTAATGGCAACTGGAATGCTGAAAGTATATTTCTCCACATGTCTGAAGATGCAATTGCCAATGCAATATTCTCTTGGTCGTAAGACTGAGTCTGAAAGTTTAGCAGTTATAGGGAATAAAAATATGGGCGCGGGACTCGAACGCAAAACGACTTCATCTCATCCCGGCAATATTCAGAAAAATTAAGGGAGTCTCCGAAATCCGAATCCAGATTTTCGTTCCCCATCCCGAGATGCACCTAGTGCCCAATTTGACGCTTATGCAAGCTCCATTCCTGAAGAGACGGGCAGTACTATTATCCGCTAAAGTTACCGGAGTTTTTTGTCCGATTTCACACCCAGAAAAAAGCACTAGGAGCGCACTTTGCAATTTTAAGTTAAACCCTTATCATGGTTCGTTTAAAATATAGTCGTCTGGCATTATTTAACGGATTTTTCGAATTGGATTAAATATTCGGATCAGTGGTCTCAAAATACGCAAGTACCTACTTTTTGCGTCACTACGTCTGCGAGAGTCTGACACCACTGTCTGCGCATATTACGCTCGTCCGGCAATATTCGATAAAAAGTTACCGAAACACCTAAAATCCGATTTCAGATTCTCCTTCTCCACTCCAAAACACACACAGGACTGAATTTCGGTGCCCTAGCGCTTGCAAATTCAGCCGCTAGATGGAATGAAAATTCGTAAGTGTGACTCAAACACAAAGCCGTTCCACCTAATTTCGGCAATATCCTACAAATCTATGAGAATTTTTGAAACCTGATTTCAGATTCTCGTTTTCCACCCCTAGACACAACCGGAGACTACTTTTGGCTCCCCTGAGCCTGCAAGCTCAATCGCTTGAAAGGGGCATTAGGTTCATCCGTATTATCCGGTAAAGTTACGGGAATTTGTAATAATCGATATCGGATTCACGTTTACTATCCCAAAAATGATTAGAAAAATACATTTCTAATCATTTTCACTTTTGAAGAAAGTTCCTATCACGGTCCGTGTAATAAACAGTCATTCAGAATTATCCGGCAAATTTACGACAATTTCTCACATCGGGTATCAGACTCAAATTGCCCGTCTTAAAATACGCCAGGGATCCAGTTTTCACACTCCGAGGCTTTTAGGGTAAGCCCCAACCAGGGTGTTTCTAAAATATTGTGTGTTGTCCGGCATTATCGGACAAAGTTATTACAATTTCTCAAATCGGATATCAGATTCAGATTGCCCGTCTCGAAATACGCCAGAGATCATGTTTTTGCGCTCAAAGGCTTTTAAGGTAAGCCCCTGCCAGGGTTTGTCTATAGACGGTCGTCCGGCATTATTCGAGAAAATTGCGACAATTTCTTGTATCGGATATAAGATTCAGATTGCACGTTTCCAAATACGCAAGGGTCCAAGTATACATACACACATACACACACACGGTCTTTTCAATTGTTTCTTTCCGTACTTCGTAAATTAAGAGAATGGTTGCCAAACGGTAGAAATTTTTATGGAAAAATAGGAAAATATCTAATACAAAATTATAAACAAAAATATTCATTATTTTATAATTTATTTCTTGGGATTCAAATTTTAAATTTGGATATTAACAATCATTTTTTCATTTTCTAGTGACAAACGTTTACTTAAAAAATGGCACTAAAACAAAAATCTAGTTTATTGAAAGCGGCAAAATAAATAAATAAATAGTAAATAAATAAAAATAAAAGATCAAATGTCCTAAAAAAGACAAATATTAATGAATTTTTTTTAGAGTAAATACAAGAGACTAAATTTTAAAACAAAGAATAATTATTTTTCTTTTAAATAACAGTTTTAAATCGATCACTTTTTTCTTTAAAAAAATATGCTTATTGAACGGAGTATAGAACCCTCGACCTATGGATCCGAAATCCAGCAACATGTGTTGGAAATTAAATGTAATATAGATGGCGCTGCAAGTCAGCTAAAAGAGATACTTAATTTGGATTGTAGACTCTGTGTTATGTAATGTTCTTTGCTGTATAGGAGTTTTCTATGTGTGTCGTCGAATAAAACAAAATGACTAAAAGAATGGACTATAATTACTGGATTAAGATAAAATATCATAGAACATAAACGTCCTAACTGACCCATGGAAATAAGAAATTAGGAACTAGAACAACATGACCAATACACAAATGGATCACTCCTTCTCGGAGGCCGATACTGGTGGCTGTTTTCGGTTATTGTTAAAGAATAGGACCCGAATTTGGAACATTTTTTCAGCTATAAAAGAAATGAAAAACTAATATGATATTCTGGCTTCACTATCCGTTAGAGAGCAGCATTTTTTATCATACTTCCCAGTTTTAACCGAGTTGATTCATTTTTTCTGGTATAAAATGTGTTTCGCAATTTTTATCCTATACCGTATTGTTAAATGGGCTTTGCCTTCACGTATTAAAACAAAAAAAGAAAGTATTCACGAAATATTTTTTAAATTTTTAAAAACACTATATTGTAAACAGAGGTACGAGTTATAATATTGCAAATTTCCATGGAAATTGGGTCATTTTTCTGTCTGAAAATGGGCTTCGCGCGTTTAGTTAGAGCTCTCTTATTTTTACCGAAAACAGCCTTAAGTTACCGCTAAAGTACTCAAGCACCTGCTTTCTTCCAACAGCGATTTAGTGCATGCGCAGAACACAACGTAACTTGTTAACGCTTTTACAAATTTCACTACTCATATCTCCATACCGGGGGCTTTATTTTAAAATCGATTCTTAAGGAGTAAATTCCAAAAAAGGTGAGTGAATTGGAAAAACCTCTTAATTTCTCCAAATAAAAAAAAAAAAAAAAAAAGTTTATATATCTTTCTTTTGTTTTGTTTTGAGACAGTAAACATTTTATTTAAATGTAACTGTGTTAACAGGTGCCCGAAAATTTACTTTTAAATCAATCTAAATTCATAAAGTGTTGAAAAGTTAAGCCTTTCGTGTTAACTTATGTATTTATCATCTTTAATACTTTCCCTTACAAATTTGTTCATTTTCAAAATATTTCAACAATGCATTTGAATGTTTATAAATGTGCGGCAAAACTTCTTGATCCACGCTTATATCATACACAAATCAAGTCAAATTAGTTATCACTATTCCAAAACTCTTATAAATATTAGGAAAATTAAATATTCTAAATTATATGGGCTGTCTTAGCAGAAAGATTAGAATTCTACCTATTTTTCAGATTACAATATATACCCGATGAATCAGTCCTCTCTTCAGTAGACGCAGTTATTCTGACATCAAGAGGGCACGGAACGTTAAAATTTCTAATTTTTGTCGAGCATTCGTGACATTCTGTCCGATTGATTGTTAATATATTTTTTTTACTTTGAAAATTTTTTCACCGTATTGGAACATTTTTTTTTTCAAACGTTTTGATTAGGCTACTTTAATGGTTTGAAACTTTCTCATTACAAAAAAACTTTAAAATGTTTAATAGTAAAATAAAGATAGTGTAACATGGGGTTTTTTTTTTTTCTCGTTTTTAAAATAAAGGTAAGAAAGAATTTTTTTGAAAAAATTTTAACTTTTACGAAAGCGCACTTCAGTGCTCTTCGATTGTGATCACGTAATGTTAAAGGATACAGTACAAAACCGGAACATTTCTTTTGTTTGAAAAGTTCTCCAAAACTGATACGACATTTCAACTTAGCTACTCTATATAGAGAGAGCAACATATATCATACCACACACACACATTTTATCTTAGTTAATTCATTTTTCTCCCAGTACACAAAATCTGTTCCGTTTTTTTCTCTGTCACAATAAAGCTAAAAGATTCTGTGGTTCACAAAAAGTATGATAATTAATTTATCAATACTCAATTAAAAACAAGTCTAGTAATTACTAGCAACTTCTATGGGCTTGTCAGATGCAAAACTATATATCAGATTTAACACTTAAATTAATAAACCGCACAAATTATTAAAATAAGTTGAATTGCAGCTTTACATCAAAGTAAATTATTGTTCCATTCGAAACATTATCATAAGGGGGGGGGGAGATAAAAACTATTCATGAAAATATTGAAAGTTGGAGAAGTACTGACGTAAAGACCAAGTTTTCCTACTCCTTTTACCGAGTGACGCAGCAAATCTGTATGAATTCATAAAACGAGCTGTCACTAACATTGATAGTACTGAAAGAAGGAAAGTTCGTTCTGGGTACTTTCCGTTCTGAACGCGAGTACTGATCACGCCAAGACGATCGTCTTCGCGTCATGTTGGTACTAGTTCATATAGATATCACACCGCCACAGTACCATGTTTAGTAGAGTGTGGCAGAAACTGGACAGTTACGTTATTGTATGCCTTGTGATCAAGGGTTCACATAGCAGGGATAGCGAACCAGTGACACGCGTGTCATCAATGCCACGCGACACGATATTTTGGGCACGCCAGGGATCAAAATGGCTTTTCATTTTATTTCAAAATAACAAAGTTAATTATGAAGTATTACGAACAAAAGCGAGTGATCGTTCCCCTGGTGGTGAACACCCTCGTTTGTTATTGTCTTGCCTTGGTTACATAGTGGACTACAGTTGCTTATGATGCAAAATTTATCTAAGCATAGCATAGTCGATTTCGTTCACACAAATGTTTTTAAAGTTTATTTCTGCTATATTTACGATTTTAACTTATTTAATATAGCTAGTTCAGCAAACCGAAAATTGCAAGATAGTAAGTGTAAAAGAATTTCAAACTTTGTGAATCTAGAAATATGGCATTATTAGTAAAGGCGACAAAGGGGGGGGGGGTTTTATGTTTTGAAACAGTGATATGTGTGCTGAACATTGGTTTTAGAATGCTGTTTTACAGACAATCACAAATCCTCTCAAAAAAAATGAGCCACAGCAAGAATAATTAATTGCTTAAAACCATTTGGCAGATGACTCCAATTCAGCATGCAATCTATACTAAAAGTAACATCTTGCAATCCTAATAAAAGTTATGTCATCCAATCTGCAACAGAAGTCACAAATGTTACTTTAATTTGAATTACACGTATAAGTAAAACATTTACAACTATACAGTACAAAAAGTATTTTTTCGTAGTAAATAAAGTTTTGAATTGTTAGTATTTAGTTTTAGTATTTTCCAATAATTACAAATCAAAATTATTTGACGGCACATCTACACCTCATTATACACTTTTTAGAAAAAATGGCACATTGATCCATAAAGGTTCGCCATCCCTGACATATAGAACAGCTGCAAAATGTGTAAATAAAAATTGAATTTTTATTCTGTCAATCTGTATTCGTCTTAGTTTTTTGACTACAGCACTCGGAAATATTGGAGAGAATTATGAATAACCTTGTATTAGTGTGACAAAATCTATAATCTGCCCAATATATTTTACAAGAATCAGTTTTACACAACTAATGTATAATTTATTAAAACATAACTAAACCACGGATTATACAAATGATTAAAGACGAAGAAAATATAGTGATAACATGCCACATTAATCTGCGCTGAAACACATACAGTAGTAAAATAAAGGACACAGGAGTAAATCTCAACAGTAATAAATTTAGAGAACAGTTTTAAGTTAAACGGAATCTTGCGCAGCGTTAAATAATCCAATCATTTGTTTGTTTGTTTTCGATATGAGGGCTGTTTATTTAAAGTAATAAATTAAGATAACAGCTTTTAAGTTAAATGGATTTCTTTTAGACGGCTTTCAATAGTTTAATCATTTTTTTGTATGGTGGGGCAGTTAATTTAAAGTAATAAATTTGGAGAAGTTTTGTTAAAAAATAGAATCTTGCGCAGCTTTAAATAATTCACAATCATTGTTTTTTCTATATGGGGGCAGTTAATTTAAAGGAATAAATTAAGAAAACAGTTCTAAATTAAATGGAATCTCTTACGCAACTTTAAACAATTCAGTCATTTATTTATGGTATAACAGTTACTCCAAAGCAGTTAGAGGGATGCTAAAGCCCTCTTTTAATGATCAATGAACTATAAAAATCCAAAATCCCATCCGTAACGTGAAAATTAAACATTTTATGTAAAATAGAATGCAGATTGAAACGTTTAAGTTCATCACTATTTCTTGCATTTTGATGTGGAAGTACGTAGTAATAGGGAGAAGCAATGGATTCTAGAATTCCAAATAGATTAAAAAATTCACCCCTTTCTCGTTTTATTACTTCATTAAAAACATGAATTGGCCTTTTGATTTTTATCTGTTCTTTTAAGAAAGCTGCGATATTAATGTTTGAGGAGCAGAAATAGGAGTAATTATTTCCATACACTCGTCTCCATATCGATTTATGCATTGAACTGAAACAATCGATATTTTTAAATCGTAGTTTGTCCAGCCAATTTTCCACGAATTGCATTGAATACAGATGATGCCAAGCAGTGACAAACGGACTGCCCCATTTATTTCTGTAATCGGGCACTAAATAATAACAAAAATCTTCTGTTTGTTCATGTTCATCAATTCTTTGAATTATTTGTTCTTCTGAAAAACCATTGCGCTCAATTAGTATTGTCGGCCATTGACGGAAAGGTTTGTAATTATGCACCAAAACAGGAGATTCTGCAACTTTAGAAAGAGCATAGTTTAAACATTGTTCTAGCTCAAGGCTTCTTGCCATTGGGTAAGATATAGAATGCCTGAAAGATAGTTTTAAATAATCGTAATCTTCGCTGCTCGCAATTTGATGCTTAATCACGTTGCGCATTCTTGTGATGTACGACATTTCTTTTTGACTGTCATTGATATCACTCAGGGTTAGCAGAGGAAACATCTGAAAATAGAATGACATTCAATAAATTGGTATTTCCTACACTCATTGTTTCTTCAAGTCGGCGAGGGGAGTAAATTTCAAAATTTGAATGCTAAGCTCAGGTGTCGCGTCCTTGCCGCTTAAATCTTTCATGCGCTGAATTTTTAACAAAAATAATGCACTAGAGGGAAATAATTACAAATATTTTAGACAGACCTTAAAAAGTGTAAATAGTCAACAAAAGCTGGTACATAATAATAAATACTTTTTCTAATAAAGAATGCCCGAAGTTTTAAAAAATAGACTATACATATTTTGTACCACCATGATGATTCTGGAAACATGATTTTTCCTCCCTAGGCACAATGGTAGCTTTAGCTAGTTATTTAAAATTTGGAAAATAGATAAATACACTTCATCTTACACTGTTACATGTTATACATCCTATATGTTAAAACATTTTCAGTTTTACCTAATCTAATGTTGTAAGCTTAATTTTAGTTTAGTCCTAATTTACCTAATGTTAGTTTTAATTTTTAAATATTCTATTCCATACATTTTATTTTGTCTAGCTTTATTTAGTCAACATATATAACAAGTGTAGTAGGTTGTATCTATTTTTTTCCTAAATACGAGCTATAGCTCATTCACAGGACATTTGTATAATTTTATGTACTACTATTTAAGAAATATTATCTTTTTAAAAAAATGTAACTTATGAAAATAAATCTGGCACAATAAACATGTCTCTTATTGCAAAAAATAAGCTGAATGCATTTTGTAAAGAGGATGGCCTTCAACAGCGTGGTGGTACATTTTTTGGACTAGCAAATTTTCATACTAGCAACGCACGTGCGAGATACTAATTATTGTAATATTAACTTATTTAGATACATAATATGGGTACTTAACTGATTTGCATCAAATATCATAAGAATTACTTTCATTTACACTTAAACATACACAACACACAGTCGCTTCAAGAAAAATAACACTCAACAGTATCACAGTTGATCAAATGAACTACTGTATAAGCCCATTGTACACAATTCGCTTTTGTTTCTAGTAACTACTAGGAGTTGACCTCTGGTGTGGTTTGGAGAGAATGTACCAACTAGCATCAATTTCTGATACACATTCAAACAAATAGTACCTTTGATGTTCCACCGCACAATAAAATGACTAAGAATTGGTGGTACAATATATGTACCACCAAGCATGAGACAGTCAGCCATGGCTCAAAATTTCGGGATCCGAACGACAATGACTTGAAGGAAGAAGGTTCGTTCTGTGGGTACCTTCCGTTCCGAACGCAAGTACGTAACCAATCACGCCAAAACGATCGTCATCGCGTGATGTTGGTACTAGTTCATA
>BMAV01014912.1:70184-80718 GCA_019973955.1 Trichonephila inaurata madagascariensis
CCGGGAAGGTGCCTCATTAAATATGTTCCATACTTGCCAATTAAATTGTTTCTTGCTCTCTCACCGGTAGTATGTCCTCATCTACAGGTGAGAAGCTTTCTTTTAGAACGGCTCTGAGCTGTTGTTAATAATTTTGATAGCATCTTTTAAATTTTATGGAACTTTCAATTAATTATTCTCTTTTTCTTATTAATTATGATGAGAGGGTAATACCGTTTTTTGGTAAGGTACCTCGTATTTTGAAGCCGTGGGCCGTCAAAATCCCCAGTTTTTCGAAAAGTATGTTCGGGAATAAAAGATGATTAAAATTTTTCGATCGAAACTTATTGAGGCCGAATCGAGAACGAGATGAGGTCTAACGGGCATCACACAACCTCTCTAAAATGGGTCTTCGGGTGCACCCGCCATAAATTCGACTCGACTACTCTTGTCATTAATTCCTGACCATGATATATAGCTCAGCTACTATGACCACATGAAAATGTTCGAAAGATTCTCAGAAAACAAAGTAGGTTGAATACGTGATTCATTTTTTATTTAATTTTTTTATATTTCTTTAAATGAAAAAAGACAATTGATGATTCAAGGGACGAAGCACTCCACGTTCACTTTTAAGTCTCTGACTTGTCAAAAATGTTGGTTATTTAGTAAAAACGAATATATATATATATGCTGATTTTAAGAACAATGTAATTAATATTTTGATCAGAGTCCAATTACCTACTTATGTGAAACCTGCTTTTCAAATTAATTACTATAAAAATAAAATACAACCTCTGACAATAAAGTTCAGTGAATAGTCCTATAACATTAACGTAGATGAAATATTAACGATAGTTACCATACTATTCTTCAAAATTTTCACCACTCATAACTATGCTGTGGCCGCGGTAGCCTAGTGGTCAAGGTATCGGATCGTGGCTGGCCTTGTCGCGAGTTCGAGCCCAGTACCAATAAAGACCCGCCTTGTAGGGGAGCGATGCACGTTAAATCTGTCGAGAGATCAAACGTCCTCCCGTTGGTATGGTGTGGTAGTTAGGAGGGGGGTACAAGCTCAGATGTTCTCGTCACTTGGCCATGGTTCAAAATTACGAGGTCCGTCGCCAAAAGCTGAACACACAATGAGACGTTAATATTCAATCACTCATAACTATGCATCGCTGATATCTGCCATACATGTCCTGGAAACTTTGCAAGAAGTCTTCTTTTGAGACTCTCTCTTTGAAACTCTTCTTTTGAGACAGAAATATCGTCAAATATCTTTCATTTCAAAACTAGTTTGGGTCGAGGGAATAGAAAGAAGTCTGGCGAGTTCGGTGAATGTTCAATCTGTACCACCCTCTTTTTGTGAGGGTGAGCATTTTCGTGAACAAAAAAAACATGGACCTTGTTGTGCCTACTGAGGTCGTACACTGCTTAGACAATTCATTAAACGGGTCAAAATTTCAATGTATCTTGCAGCATTCATCGTCCAGCTATCATGCGCACAGTTAATCGACGATCTTTCGTGATTAATTTACTCACTTTCTCAATGTTTCCGTCGCTGACGGAGGTCACCGGTCTTTCGCTACGGGGGGTTGTCAGAAACACTTTCCCGGCCTTCTCGAAAACAGGCAAGCCAATAAGTTTCATTTGGTGTCTTGCCTAGCTTAAAACAAATCTTTAAATTGATCTTTTGTTTGTTCATTTTCCTAAGGACCAACATACTAAACAAGCACTTAGTATAAAAAAAAACAAGTCTTACACGGAACACAAATGAGTTTCAATTAAACAACGGTGGGGGCAGATGGTCAACATCTGCCGCTACGCATCTGCAACGTTTTGTTTCCCCAGTGTTGCCAGATCAGCCGTTCTGACTTCATTCACCGAACTTGTTGTCAGAGGTTGTATATATCTTAATATTTCACCATTTCCTAAAAAGATCCGAAATATTAGAAAAAATCTTAAGCCACTTGTTAACAAGAACCTTTCAATTAATTCTTGCGAAGTAAGATATTAAAACTGCTTTAAAAGAATTTACAGTCATATGAATAAATAAAACCCTTGATTCACACAAAATTATTTACTGTCTATCCAAGTTTTGCGATGGAATTTAACGTAAAATGAAAGGGGGGGGGGGGTCGGATACCCAATTGCCCTATATTCCCTTTATCCTGTCGCTAATACATTTCTCATATTTACACTGGCTAAGGGAAATTCCGATAACCGAAGTGACGTGCAAGTGAATATTTGCTGATGGAAAAACAATGCCACAGTTACTTAAGGTGACGAGGACGACATCTGAGCTCTAACACCTCTATCTCCAAGCTTCCACACCATGCCAACATGAAAATTTGCACTCAGAAATTTGCTTGGTACTATTTTAAAAGGAACGTACAAAAATCGATTTTAGAATTTAAATATCGTTAATTATGTTTTGAAACCGAAAATGTATGTTATTTTCCCGCCAATGTCCCATTTATGAAGCTCGTTATAAATCAAACTTTTTTTTAACAATCTTTCCATGTTTTTATTCGACTCTTATCAATAAATATTTTGCGTTACTTTTCGATCATAGAGTGCGGGGGTTTAATAAGTTATCTGTGAGAAACTTGAAAAAGCCGTTTCCTCCTCATAGATAGAAAGAATGCGTCACGAATCTTTCGGCGCCAAATTGCTTTTTATCTGATTAGATAAACCATTACACCAAGGAAACATAACATTACTAAGTCAAAGATCGTGAGTATAAAACGTAAATTTTATTGGGTTACACCACTTTGTTTCTTATAATTTTTAAATGCATCTGTATGTATAAAAGTAAATGTCACTCAGGATGATATACTTTGTGCATGAATACTAATTACGTAAATGCTTTTTAATATTTGTGTTTTTTTTATCATAGTTGATAAAAATAAATTTATGGGCTGTACAGTTAATATTTTAAAAAAGTTTCGTATTTTTTCCAGGTTCAGCTATATGAATAATAAAAAAATCAACAAAGGAACACACATTTTCAAATCCATATTAACCTTTGTTCCACAATTATCCAAGATACATAAATCACTTTAAATGACTAAAAAAATTTAAAAATTGAGTATTTCATAAAAGTTTAAAAAACACTTTAGTAAGTAAAAGAAGTGAGTTGAAAAGTAATTAAAAAATGATTATAAATTATTCAATAATACTTTTTGTATCATCAAGATAAAGCAAAGAAGTGAATGTGAAGTATTTTCAAATACTGAAAACCACGTTACCAGATTTTCCAGTCAAGCATTGATAATTTGATTTCTTTTAAATTCTTATATGTCCAGTGTATGTGTCAATATATGATTTATTCAACAATATTTTTGGCATTCTTTTGTTAGAGCATGGTACATTTCCATCGTGTAAAAATATTTGTTAACTTAAATATATTTTATATCTATTAAATGAAAAGCACGAATTGCATTTTAACACTAAATAGAAACTTCAGTTTCTTATCAGTTACTTTTCATTGTACTTTGGTACTGTTAATTTTATTCTGAGACACAAAAATGTTTCTAAGATCTCATTTTGTCTTATAAATAAAATTCTAATATTATATATAAAATGTATAATTTTTCTTCCAACTTTATTTAAAAAATGTTTTTTTTAATGTAACTTAACGTGAATTTCCTCCAGAAATAAATCTGCATTAGAATCTTTCAATAACTACTATCCTGGAGAAATATTCTTTTTTTTTTTTTTTTTTTTTTGTAATTTCAAAAAATATTTAAGATTAATTTTGGAGGAAGTTAGTTTTAAAATATAATACATAGTTTCTTTATTCTAAGTAATTTTTTTTGGATATTCACCAGTTACTTTACTTAATATTGAGATTTTACTACTCTCCTAACTAGTTTATTCATTTGAAGACTGATAATTTACCTCTTATATAAAATGTCCTTAATATCTAATAGGCGAACACAAACATTTATAAAGTTGATTTCATAATATTAGCAAAACCTTACAGAAAAATCAAGGATATACAAAATATTTTTACCCTTTTTATCCTAACTTCTCTCACTCAATGAAAAAAAGAAACATACCTCAAATGTTAATTTTCTGCTGAAATGCATCTCAATTACAGTTTTTCATTATGTAATGTCCAAGAACCCTTTTTATCTTGCCTATAAGCCACATGTATATATTACTAACTTTTTAGCAATCGTTAGAATATATTACTAAAAATTGTTGACAGACTTTTGGATTTATTACAAGCATTTGTGCATGGTATATACAAAAGTAGTTGCTTCAGCGTAATATTTTCTTTCAATAACAATATAAACACAGAAAATTTAAAGTCCTCATACAAGCTAACTTATAATATTTAAAGGAAAATATAACCACTTTGGTGTTATAAACTGTTTCGAATGTGAATTTATCTATTAAGTAGCTGTTACGAATTTATAGCAGTAGCCAGTGGCTTAACAGAATATTAGGGCACCCCTGTAAAGTCGGGTTTTGGGCCCCAAGCCCAATCTTACACAGGATTGCGTACTTGGCATCCTTCAGGCTTTGGGCCCTCTAGGATCCTGGCCCACCCCCACTACATGGGGGTTGCGGTGGTGTACGTTATACCACTGGTCATAGCTTTGAGGAAGTGACTTTTCACTTGCACATTATTTTTAAAATTTATTGAAAATTATTACATTACAAAGAAGTATTTATTCGATGATGAATTCAAATGCATATTTAGCATTTTTCGCAATTAACGGAAATCAATACTACAACAAATTTCATAAAATAATGATACAATTCAAGAATTTAAATATTTAATTAATATAAGGAAAGAATGATATGCTTAAACCTTTTTTTAAAATCTATTCGAAGCCTTGCAGCACGAAAAAATCTCAAATTTTATTCTTTTCCTCACTATTACAACTAAGCATTAATGTAATTCGATTGCATGTTGAATATGTCTCTTCCCCTTCCTGTCTTAATTAATTTATCCCATTCAAAAACACCTACAAGTACTCGTACTTAACGGTTTTAACAGGAAGTTGTAAAATCATTCGAACAAGAATACTATGTGGCTCATAATATGAAAAAAGAATGAAAAGGAAAACAAAAATTATGACATCAGAGCTATTCTTCCCCCCTCCCCCCCAGTTTAAATGTTCTAAAATAAAATTGATTTTTTAAAACACATTCACAATTATTATTAGCTCACGTTTGTGTTTGGATGTTTTTATTTTGATAATTTATTTGTTAGAAGCCTCTATATTAAATATGAAAAGAAACTGTAAAATTGTTTTTACATGCATACTGATATTTATTCTAGTTTTTAAGAAGTTAATCACTGTGAAATACATTAAAACCATTTCTCATGAATAAGACATTTTTCTTTTATTTACAAGAAATACCAAAACTGATCTTTTATAATAATCCGTACACATGAAATAAATACGATGCTCGCGTGATATTTTTAGAATGTTTTATTTTTAATTAATTTATCTCTGTAAATTTTCTGTATCGAAGTTCCATTTTAAAAATCACGAATTCAAACGTATACTAAAAATAATTATAACTAATAACATCAAATTCTAATAGAAATTTAGATCTATAATTCAAAAGGGTACTAGAAGAATTAAGATGAGAAAGGTAACACGTCTGGAGACGTCTAGCAAAGCTACATAGACTTTGTCCATGGATTTGTTTTAAGAAAACAGACTTCTTTGATGTCACAAAACTATGGAAAGTCAGTGGAACTAATCACTCTAAAATCATGTGAGCTTCATTTCATACTATTCCCAATAAATGAGATAATTAATCTTAGAAATCAAAAACTCCGATGAGCCACCATATCACTTAAATCTGATTTAGTTGAATAGCTTGAATGTTGATTTTTAATCGTTAAATTGACGAGGAACACCTCAAATCATATTGGCCCAAGTAGCACGAAAGCACGTCTTGCTCTTAAAGGTTTTTCTTTCTTACCGAGAAAATTATAAAATTACATTTACAGTTTGTCAAAGTCATAATAAACAAATATTTCTTCTGTAAATAATGAATATGTAATTAAAAATCAGCACTTGATATATTTTGCAGGCTGTAGAGAAAGAACTATGGATAAAAAATAAGATTTTATTGCGAGTCGTTTTGCTAAAGTAATCAATTAAAAATGTTTTCCCATATAAATAATTCAGTTTCTGTCCGTGGCTCGATGCCAATTTATACTTTAATATTAACTTACATATATGCATTAAATCACTTCAATTATAAAATTTGTAAGACTTAACAGGATATAAAGATCTTAAACTATCATTTTTAAAGTTTATTTTTACTTGATAATATTTTGGAAGTTAAAACTCCATATTTAAATCTTGTCGAAAATAAGTAGTATTAATTGTGAAGCAAGGCGTTACAAATTAAATTACAATGTGTATTAACTGTGATTATAGTGTTACAAAAGAAATTCATTTTTTCAAATTTTTATATAACTATTTTGGAGGTAAAAATGGAACAAAACAGAGCTGCAATAAAAGAATCTGATTAATTGTATGTTAAGATATAAGAAAAGTAAAATCTTAGCTTAACAGACTTAGAAGAGCTACCACTTTCAGTCTTTGAAAATGTTGCATCTTTGCAGTGGGAAACCTGTCTTTTCATTTTGATAAATGTTCTCATGGTTAATAGTTTATTTGACAAAAAAATGTGACAGTTACAAAAAAAAAAATTATTTGCATCTCGAGGTTTCAATCAATTTCAACAAGGTTTGGTGACCGTCTACAAGTCAAGGTCACCAATATACCGTAATGGACAGAACACACTAATCAATTCAACGCTCAATGACATGTTTTATAAATTAACTCGAACCATCGTTTTAAGAAATTAAGGATACTTCATTTATCAATGATAAGACGTAGATGTAAGTAGAATTACCAATTTTGATAAAAACAAAAAGAAGATTTCAGATAAATTTCCAAACAAACAAAACATAATATGTAAGAAATTGAAAGTACACAACTTTAATGTATACATGAAAAAATAATTATTATAAAGTAAAATTTTTTGTATGGGGACAGTATCTTCAATCCTAAAAATTACTAATAAAACAAAATTATTCAAAACAATGTAAATCTTCTTATAAATTGACCCAAAAGTATGTACTTTAAACCAAAGGATTTCATACAAACATTTATTAAGTCAGAAAATAAACTAAATTTTAAAAAAAAAAAAAACACTTAATTCTGTTGTTAATAATGAAAACCAAAAGCTACAGCAAAAAAACAATGTTTTCAATTATATATTGTATAATGATAGAATAATTATAATCTAAAATAGAAAGAAATTTAAAACTTATCTTCCCATAGATATCCACAAGGTTTAAGAAACTAGATCCTTTATTCATTTCCTTATAACTAAATATTTTTAACAGAAAATTACGAGACACATTTACTTAATGTGAAGAAATCAAAAGATACTATTTTCGTTAATTTTATCAATTCTTCAATCTAGCAACGTTAATAATCAGGAAATCTTCGAATGCATGGTATAAACGGCAATAGTATAATTAATACAGTGACACGAATCTAATTGAATGACGAGTCACTCTTGGAATATGCTGTATATTATTCGAACTTCAAAACTTTTAATGAGTGAATCTCCACAATCAAATCTGATTTTAAGCTGGACTCAATTTTCAGCTCTTCTGCTGTTGACCAAAGGTAAACCCTACGCTTTTGACAGAGTTTATACCCTCAATAAATTTATTCCCCTCAACTAATTTATTCCCATCAAATTTAAATCCCTGTGGCTTTCCTGTAGGGTCAGACGTCTTAAAGAATGTCAAATCTTTCACTTTTTTATCTCTAGCTTTAACGAGTGAAATTAAAATCTCCATTGCCAAAGATGGCTTTTCCGTCTGCAAACGCTTCCACTCTTCAGTGTTCTCTAAGACAGAAAATTCTGCCACCTCATGACAAATAAAGCTCACGGCAAAATCTTTTAAATCTTGGTCATGTAAATCTCCAATCACTAAAAGATTCAATACGTTTTGATTAGTGGCATTACTCTTGAGGTATTCGGCACACACCTTTTTGAGCTTCATTAGCTGGTATTTGTCAGCAGCGAACAAGAGATCGACAGCATTGGACATGTTGATGTCTTCAGTGTTTCCGGTGTAGATGTAAACCAGCATGGTCCTAAGAACCGAGATGCCAATGTCAGAGATATCCACAATTTTTTCTTGACTCTCCCTCATGTCGTTTTTAAACATGGCGGAAAAGACAGGTGAGCGAGCGGCCAAAATGTTCTTGTGAACAGGAACGTTGAAAGATTCACATTTCAGCACTACGTCAGCAAACGAAGCAGATGCTTCGTTAAATAAATGCAGCAAATCCTTAGACAAATCCTTCAGCGACTGAAAATCACCCATATTACTGTGATTGAAATTCGTAGTGGTATTCTTAACGTTCGTATGTGGTATTCTTAACGTTCGGGGCATTCCAATCAATATCTGGAAGAAAAATCACTTTCTGCCTTAAATTCACCACTCCACTCCCATGTAACCTTTTAAACAGAACAAAATAGAATCTACGGAAAGTTCTGCGGGCATCTGGGTTGAAGCAAAATGATTACAGATTTAGAATCATAAATCTATCAGTCGAAGATAAAAAAAAAAATAATCATCATTCTTCCTTCAATTGCGGAAATGGACAGTTTCATTTTCAAGTAGGGTTGAACTGGTGGATCACGTGGGCTCAAATGAGCCGACATGTGCTCTTGTCTATGATAACGTCGTCTTGAAAGATAAAAAGTTGCTACTTTTAATTTATTTCCTTATCACATTGCTCTTTCTTTAAGCATTAGTCCCGAAAATCTTATTCCTTCGAAGAATCTTTCAACTGTATGGGATTTATTAATCAGTCTCGGGAATAATTAGTGCCTTAACACTTAAAGGGATACACAATACCTTAAATTTCACAAAATTCAGTAAGAAAAAAAATAACCTTTTTCTTTCTGTCTGAATCATTTTTTACATACTCAATTTTGCCGCAAAATCTAAGACCTCGAGCTTAGAAATAAATTTTCGTTTAAAAAAAACTTAAAAACACTCTTTTATAGTGAATCGAACTAAAAAGTAAAAAAAATAATTCTTAATATAAGAATAAAATGATTTAAAGAGAAAATTAATGCCAATGGGGGTAAAACCGTGGGGTGCTCTATATTAATTGTGATAATTTTTTACCAGTTATATATATATATATAGTTCTCTTCCGAAATGCTGAGTTAGTGCAAAAATGTGTGGCTGCGGTAGCCAAACGGTAAGGTATCGAATCGTGGCTTGCCTTGTCACGAGTACGAGCCCAGTACCACTAAAGACCCGCCGTGTAGGGCAGCGATGCACGTTAAATCTGTCAAAAGCTGAAATGTCCTCCCGTTGGTGTGGTTTAGTAGTTAGGAAAGGGGGTTCCAGCTCAGGTGTTGTCCACGTCACTTGACCATGGTTCAAAATTATGTGGTCCGTCACCAAAAGTCATCGTGTAGCTGAACAGTGCGACGTTAATATTCAGTCAATCAATCATAGTGTAAAAATGTAGATTGATTGATTTATTGATTGAATATTAACGTCGCACTGTTCAGTTACACGAGGGCTTATGGCGACGGATCACGTCATTTTGAACTATGGTCAAGTGACGTGGACGACACCTGAGCTGCCCCCCTCCCTCTCCTAACTACCACACGACACCAACGGGAGGACGTTTCAGCTCTCGACAGATTTAACGTGCATCGCTGCTATACACGGCGGGTCTTTAGTGGTACAGGGCTCGAACTCGTGACAAGGCAAGCCACGATCTGATACCTATACCACTCGGCTACCGCGGCCACATAAAAATGTAGAACAAAGCAGCCCACGCTTTTACCACAAGACATTAATTTTCTCAGTAATCATTTATTCTTATATCAAGAATTATTTTTTTCTAACTTTTTAGTTCAATTCACTATAAAAGCGTGTTTTTTAGTTGTTTTTTTTTAAACTGTAATTTATTTTTCATTCTTTTGCTAAATCTACAATAAAAGCCTGTTTTTTTAGTTTTTAAATCTATCATTTATCCTTGAGTTTGATATTTGGAGCCGGAATTACGTGGTTCTAGAATTAGTTTTGCTCTTCAATGGATATTAATTAACGAGTCTGAAGGGTATTTTTTTCTCCGCTTACGGGACCTCAAGTGCCCAAGGTAGCGTAGTGGTGAAGGGATCGGATCGTGGCTGGCATGTCTCGAGCTCGTGCCCAGTACCACCAAAGACCCGCCGTGTAGGGCAGCGATGCACTTTAAATCTGTCGAGAGCTGAAACGTCCTCCCGTTGGTGTGGCGTGGTAGTTAGGGTGCTAGCTCAGGTGTCATCCTCGTCACTTGATCATGGTTCAAAATTATGAGGTCCGTCGCCAAAAGCCCTCTTGTAGCTGAACAGTACTACGTTAATATTAACTCTCTTTACGGACCCTCGGATGAGTCTCATATCGTTATAGTTGAAAGATTCCGTCTCTGTAGATACAGGTCTAACTAATTAAACAGTGTTAAGAAGAAAT
>BMAV01014912.1:84459-103933 GCA_019973955.1 Trichonephila inaurata madagascariensis
TTGAGAATCACTACTCTAGGTAATCTCAATAATACTTAGGTATTCATTCTATTGAATGTCAAATGTTATTTAGGCAAGTTAATGAGTATCTATTAATGACGCTTTGTTAAGCAATACGAGGGCTATTAGTGACGGACATCGCAGGTTTGAACCAGGGTCAAATGACGAGAACGACAGCTGAGCGGTCACTCTCTTTTCCTGACTTCCACACCACACCAAGGGGATGAAGTTTGAGCGTCGACATATTTAACGTGCATCGCTCCCCTACACAGTAAGCCTTCAGTGGTTATTGGCTCGAACTTATGATACACCGACTACGAGTCCGTAGCATTGACCACTAGGCTACCGCTTCTACCTAAAATTTTCGAACATGGTATTTAATTATGTCACTCAAAATTTAGGATGATTTAGAACAACCCTCAATTGGAATCCAAACAAATCATAAATTGTTGTGAAAATAGCCATGCTTTGAGCAACGCTGGAGTAGAGTGACGTCACGCCCCACCCCTATGACGTAAGGTATCCGACTAGGTTCGGAGATAGATTTTTCAAAAATTGATTTTCTGAATAATTTTATTGTTTTTAAGAACATAAATAGGCTTAAAAAGTCATACTTATTAAATAACTAATATGTATCGCCCTTTTTTTGGAAAAAAAAAATTATTTTTAGGAAAACTTAGCAAAATTTTTTAAGTTAAGAAAAACGTTATAAATAAAAATAAATTGCACATTATGCAATTTTAACGGCATTGATATACTTCTTGGTCCCTCTGAAGTGTCACAAACCGCAGGATAAAAAATATTTTAAAAAATAAATATTTTACTAGCATTTAAATTTGATGGTCATGATTTTTCGTCAAAATTACTGCATGTTCTACTCTAAAAATGGTTGTAAAATGTGATTAAATGTAGCTGTCTTAAAACCTGCGGTTTGTTACACTCTGAAGGGCCCATAGCATATATGTTATAAATTTCATTTGCATTTGATTGAATTATTTAGAAGATATCCCGTTTTTCGTGCGCAAATTATCATAAAAAGTTCATTTTTCAAAAAACGAATTGAAAAAAATATTTTTATTAGTTAGATAAAATAAATACTATAAAAAGAACTTAAAAACTCTCTAGTTGTATGTATTAGTCCTTCTTCCTCAATAATTAATTTCTGTTTTCCCTAATGACCTAAGCAACGTCAAACATCAAACACCTAAAAAGCACTTTTTCAACCTAGTCGGATACCGTAAGCCATTTTTTCGGAAACTCTGAACTTGTACAGGCAGAGAGTGAGGTCATTTCTCTACTGCCCCGCGCAGTGTAAATAAAACATTTTACTAACTTCTGTGGAACTCATTTTAGAAAACCAACAGCACCCAGCATCGGGTAGATGCAGCCCACATTTAACATATTAGAATTTCATTATATGTTCAGAGGTGGATTAAGATAGTTGGAGGCCCCTAGCGGGAAAAGGTTTGAGGCCCATGACTCTAGAGTGGAAAAATTAAAACAGTAAAAGGATTCGCTGTGTGTGTGACATTAAATTCTGAAAATGAAATGTATTCATAATAATAAAATTAAACGCCTAAAGAAAACTCTTAACTGTATTTTTAAAAAATTGAAACCCTACTAAAGAGCTTACAATTTTGCTATACACAACTTTTCTTCCTGATTTCTCTTTGGTAAATTCATCGATTATTTTTGCTGTATCTGTTATGTCCAGAACATCTTGTTCTATGGATAATATGGTCATGTTATTCAATTTGTCTTCTCTCTCGTTGTGCTTCTTAAATACTTTTTAACACGCTTGAAAACTGAAAAAACCTCTCACCCGATACATTGAATATGGTATTGTTAAAAATATTTTCAAAAGAATCTCTACATTAGAGAAAGTAGCTCTATTTTAGGATTTCTCTAGCAACTCGATAAATTTCTAGTGGAATCTTCATTGTGTATCCTTGTTTTCTTTTAAAAATGGTAAAAAACTACCGACATATAGTCAAAATTAAATGATTCAATATTACCCTTGTAAGTTTCCTTTAGTTTTTGTGTAGCTTTTTTTTTAATTTCAGGTAATAATCTCAAGTTAAAAAGTACAGTAAAGTGCTCTATAACAGTTAAATAAATTTCAGCTCTTTCGGATAGTTCTACATTTGCTCTATCGCATATGACATACACTGCTGGCCACCGTAAAGGCAACACCAAGAAAGACAAGAGATAGCATAACAAAATTTCTTTTGTAGATAACATGTTTTGACCAAGTATCAAATGATTAAATTTATAGACTTCTGTGAAGTGTTGTTCCTGCCAGAATCAGTAGCCAGAGTAGCCACCATTGTTGGAGATCACCGCTGCCACATGCCTCGGCATTGATTCAAAGAGACTTTGGATGTGTTCTTGGAGTACAGCAGACCAAGCAGCTTCCACACGTTGCCAAAGTTGATCTGGTGTGGCAGTTGGGGGTGTAATCAGGGTCAATCGTTGAGCAACCATGGACCACATGTTTTCTATCGGCGAAGGATCCGGAGAGCGAGCCGACCTGCGAAGCAATTCAATCTAGTGATTGACGAAGAACCTTTGGACAATGCGTACCACGTGTGGTAGCGCATTATCCTGTTGAAATATGGCTGTGGCCAAGCCCTGAAGGTAAGGAAGGACAACTGGTTTCAACATCTCGGAGATGTAGCGCTGGCTGTTTAAAGTACCGGCAAAACGTACTAGAAGAGTGCGAGAGTGATATCCAATACCACCCCATACCATAATACCTGGTGCAGGACCAGTGTGGCGGTGCATAGCGCAGCTGTTCAGAATCCTCTCTCCACGGTGTTTCCAGACTTGAATCCGGTCATCGTGGTGTTGCAGAGAGATGCGTGACTCGTCAGTAAAAACAACTTCATTCCATTCTGCCACCCACATCCTTCTTTCATCGCACCATTGGCAGCGGAGACGTCTGTGGTTCTGCGTCAAGGGTAGACCAAGCAATGGACGTCTTGCGGACAGACCACTCTGCTGTAAACGGCGTCGAATGGTACGCGCAGACACTGAATGATGCGTTACAGACTCAATGTGCTGTGTTATGGTTCGTGATGTGACCGAGCGATCCGTCACTGCCATGACCACAATTTGCCTGTCCTCACCTGAGGTGGTGCACTGAGGTGGATGCGATCTACCACGTCGGTCCGTCGTACCCTCCTGCATCCAACGGTCTTATATCCGCATTACAGTTGTTTGGTTTCGTCCAACACGACTACCGATTTCTCTGAAAGATAATCCACAATCTCGGTAGGGCACTATCCTTCCTCTGTCGAACTCGGATACTTGATCAAAAGCTGATCACTGTTTTCTNTCGGTCCGTCGTACCCTCCTGCATCCAACGGTCTTATATCCGCATTAAAGTGTTTGGTTTCGTCCAACACGACTACCGATTTCTCTGAAAGATAATCCACAATCTCGGTAGGGCACTATCCTTCCTCGGTCGGTTGTACTTCTTTCAGGATGCGAATCAAGTATATAAATACACGCAATAAAGTCCATGAGAATCATTTATCAGTCAGACTTGATGTAATGAGTTGATGTCAGTCCACAATGAATTTAAGAAGACGAAGAAGCCATTATCAACAGCTCTTTGAGTTTGAACGAGGTAGTATAATAGAGCTAAAAAAAGGTGGGTTTTCTTTTCGTGATATTGCTGAAATGCCTAGTGGGAATGTATCCACTGTGCATAATTTTTGGCAGAAGTCATCCCGGGAGTTGAGTTGAGTTGAGTTTGGTGTTTTATAGCGCAAGAGCCAGTTTTGGCTATACTGCGCCAAACATTCATAGGTCTGTGGTCTGGACGGGAAAAGAAGAAAAGAAATTGGATGATAAGATGGAGGGTCGAAGATAGAGAAGGATCACTGGGGTACCCGGGGTCAAAAAGTCATCCCGGGAAGGCTCTACCTCAAGAAAATTAGGGTCATCACTGACTGAGAAGACCACGTATTTAACATATAGCTTGGAAACATTGTACTGTACCTACAGTAAAAATTACAGTTGACTTTTTTGGCACTAAAGTGGCACAGTGAGAAACAGCTCCCAGCCAAATGCCCTGTAGCATTCATACCATAAGCTTCAAAGCACTGACATCTTCGACTTCAGTGATGTCATGCTAGAGATCATTGAAGAGTGGCGATCTGTTGTGTTCTCCGATCAAAACTCTTTCTGTCTTGGCTGTATATTGATTAGAAGAAGGCCTGGTCAGCACCTGCACACAACCTTTTCTGCAGCTTAGACACATTGGTCTTGCTTCTAGAAGTCTGGAGCGAACAATTTTCTTTGATTGTGTTAGCACTCATGAGGTTAATTCATACACCCAAACGTGTACGTCAGTCTGGAGATTCAAACTGTTGCACTTCCATTTGTGTCATTCAAGGGGTGTTTTCCAACAAGATAACGTGGCCCCTCATCCCTGCTGTAACTCAACACAGGCTCTATTGTGTGACAGCGTGTAATTTTGGCCTGCTAGATCACCAGATCTTTCTCCAATTGAGCACTAATGTGGCATAATTGGACGGCAAAGACCATGTCCTCCACAACCAGATTAAAACAAACTTTTATTTACCGACCAAGATCAACAGGCTAGCAATTCTATTCCATAAACTGCTATCCGTACTTGTACGACACACTGTATGCACGTTTGCATACTGGCATTTAAAATTCAGGCGGTTACACCGGTTTTTAATGTACCATCATTTCCTATTCGAAATGGCTCTTCCTACGCTCACATTAACCAGTGATGTTGAAACTTAAATCAATTAAATATGTTACCCAGATAAATGTATTACCGAAGTTTCATTAGTCTACAACATTTTTTCTTGGTGTTGGGGAATTTTTATTCCATCAGTGTAAGATACATTTGAGAAAAACTAATCACGGCAGTGAACTAAAAAAGAACTTGTTTGACTTAAATAGTATTCATTTGTTCGAAATAAAATTTGTGCAATTAAACGCATGCGAAAACTTTGTACAGATCGCAGTAATACAGATATGTGGAAGAAAATGGCTAGGGCTGTGTGCTACACGACTCAAATCAGTGGAAATCATCGGGGTTGGAATATTGATTCAAGATCTTTTTGATCACATCGAATTTTTAACTGAAATCCCTCATGCTTGCGGCCCCCTCTGGCGCTGGGGGCCCCCTGGTGGCTTCCAGGTCCACCAGCCGATCAATCCGCCTCTGCTTACACTACCCCGACTTACATGAATGTGGAGTTAGGCGATTTTCAAATCTCCTCGTCTCGACTTTTGTTTTTGAAAAAAAAAAATAAATGGTTGGAATTGGTAGAGTGATTGAAGAAGTTGTGTCGATTTTGCCACGCAAATAAATTTAAAAGTGGATGTGATGCATTTAAAAACTTCTAGATTCCCACAATCAGGAGCTGGCAGTTGGTGAGCTCATAGAAATGCATGAGCAAGGGCGACACGTTGAGTCTTGAGACCCAGTTCAATCAGAAAACCGAATGATGGTTGGAAATTTGACAGAAGGCCTCAATTTCATTGAAAATGGTTACAAAATTTAGAAAACATTTCCCCCCCCCCCAACACAATGAGCGTATTTTTTCATCAACTAAAGAAATAACCAAATTATATATTAGCATACTACTAGGAAATTTTGCTGGAGAAAAAAAAAATCTTCTACCCGGTTAATTACTTTGTTAGATTTTGTGAAACCCTCTACATCAAAATAACTTAGGCTTTCTATTATGCCACTGTTATCTAAGATTTTACTGAACATATCTTTAAAAGATAATTCTTTTCTTTCGCGTCTCTGGGTCCCCCAAATAAAAATAATTTATATGCAAAATTATAACCCGACTTCCTCGGTTGTGACTCAGTCCCACCTATCCGTAAAATCGGCGTGCTAACCGTACTTAAAAAATTGAAATGTTTTGTTTATAATTTACATCCATCGGAGATATTCTACCCTGGATTATTGTCCTGAAAATGGTATGTATCAGGGGTCGGCAACCTTTTAGCTCTGGCTTTCCAAATCAATCTAACAATATGATTCAGCGTGCCACACTGTAGGACATCGTTTGAAACATTTCGATTCCCGTGAAAATGCACGCATCTTTAGAGAATATAAATATAGATTTAGAGAGTAGTTAATTGCGCTAATTATCAGTAATACGTTTAGCGTCTACTCACTCTTGATCATCATCCTATGAGATTAATATTGTTGTTGTATTGTATATAAACTAAGATCATAATAAACCAGCGTTTCTCAAACTGTGGGGCGAGCTCCCCTTTGGGGGCGTGATAACTCTACGAGGGGGACGCGAGCCTATTGAAAAGTCGAAAACAAAAGATAATTTTAAAAATTATTAATTTACTGAAATTAAACTAAATACTTTCTGATATAATAAAATATCGAATACATATTTACACTCATATAATACACTTGCAAATGTATCAGTACTGTGTGTGTGTATAATGTATATTTTATTATTAATTTGACAATACTAAGTTAAGAACAAGTTTGATGATTATCAGTGATCCCATGGACTTGTATTAACACTTATCTTGATAATTTATACGGTTTATAATTAATTCCTTAACTACCGATTAAAAGTTACGTGATTCGCTCCCCAATGCCACCGTTTACCACGTAGACGAGCGTATTTTGATGTTTTTTTGAGGTGGAGGCGAAAAGAAATAAATAAGCAAATTCTCTGAAATAAGTAAATCCTTCGCCAAGGTCCTTTTATTGCATTCCAAAGCCTTCGAAATAATTTTATGAATAGCACTGCACAGAGAAGATCGTACTTCGGAACGAAATATATATATGTCCAGAAAATTAATGCTTTGGCTGAGTGAGACGTTTATATACGTCGGTGAGTCGTATTGTAGCTTTAGTGTCAAAGTATAGTATTATTGAATTCACAATACATTGTTATTGTATGGAGAGGGGCTCGATGAAAATGATGATTGTATAGTGGGTCGCGTATATTGAAAGTTTGAGAAGCACTGTAATAAACTGATTTTAGTATGGCAGAATTTAGTGGTTCTTCTTTCCTTCCCGCAGACAGGTCGCGTTAATAGCGGAGAAAGGGTATCCCCAACGGAAGCGATACCTCAATACTTGCTGAATTAACGTTGTACTGCCCTGGAACTAATGCAGCAATTGAAAAAGTTTTTTTTCAGTTGGTAATAATCTTTGGACAAGTAAGAAAAAAAATCATTCAATGAGAAAATACTTATTTAAGTAAATAATTAAAAGGAATGTAATCATAATTAGTGTATTTTTTTTAACTAATAAAATTTTTCATACATTTACGTTTTAACTTTTTCTTAAATTTTTCGTTCTCCTTTTCATTGTAAAAAAAATTGGTCACCTTACTAATAGCAAAACTAATTTTTTTACCAGAGTACTTGATAAAATCTTCTTAAAAAAACTGTAATTAATACTAAGTTATTAAATTTATTATAAATATATAAATATGCAAAAACTGTATTGTGATTGCTAGGACAATTTTGTTAATGACTGATGGAGCCGTGTAAGATTTTTCATGAATCCAATCTTATTTCATGGATAAATAAAAACAAAAACTTTAAAAATGTGTGTTAATTTTCTCTCCCTTGTAAAGTACCTCTAATTTGATAGGAAATCGAACTGGTGTGAAAATTTATTTGTGATACATATAAATCTTTCTACAATGTTGTATATGCCTTCTTCATATACAGTAGAACGTCGTTTATCCGAATCAATTGGGACAGGTCACCGTACTGATACGCGATAGTTCGGATAACCGAACACCGAATGCGATCCATACAGTATAAGAAATTGGACACTACGCGAATTTTGAAAATCATCGCATGCGGGAAACATGCTTGAAGAAAAAGAAAAATACGTGCAAAATGTCGCAATTTTACCTTTATTGTGGAAAATAATCACTTATTTTTCACGGTACCATTGTACACCTTCGTTTTTTCGCTGAAAGGTCTCTGATTCTTTTGAGCAGTAGTAGTTGTATAGGACAGCACTCTGATTGTTGTTCGTACCACTCCATAGCTGTCTCTAACGCAGAAAACGCGCCAGTATTTGATAGATCCTTGCTACTTCCATTGTTGTTGTCCTCGTCTTCATCCGTTTCATCGTCGACTGGGTCGGATTCTGCTTGTACGGAAGTCACAATCTCGTCATCATTTAGCATTTGAAATCCACTCAGTCTTCTGCATCGATTTCCATCCAGGTTTCTATATCTTCATCGCATTCTTGAAATCATGGGATCGATTGGACAAAGTCGGTAATTTCATCCCTGTGGTCGTCATTGTAGTCTTTTTTGCCTTCTAAATTGACAAAAGTTGAAAAAAAAACTGTTTTGGATATTTGACGCTCTGGATAATTGACGATTGGATAAACGACGTTCTGCTGTATATGGTATAATGAACTTCTTCCTTTTGTGTTTGAGGTAATCTCATATCTGCTCTACGGTCCATGACAATTAGTCGTTGAGGGGTGGAGATTACCAGAGTTTCTAGCCCTTTCGCAGAGGCGTAGCTGAGGAACTTTTGGGCCCCCAGATTGGATTTTGCAGCGGGTAGTACTTAGTGGCAGTCAGGCTTTAACCCCATAGAACCTCCCCCCACGGTGCGTTGGTTGCGTAGCAATACGTTACGCCATTGCCCTTTCGAGCTTCAACTTCTCTCAGGATTTTGAATGACTGTGATGTTTTGACTCTTTCCCTTTGTTATATAAATTAAATTACTTATTAAATAAAATAAATTTTTACTATAATAAAAAAAACATGAATTAGAAAATAATAGAATGTATTAAGTGCTTGAGAAAAAATTAATCAAAATCTGTGCAAGCACTGAAAATGAAATCAAATTTCAGATCTGTGGCTAATCCACGACACTAGCGTCTTAAATACAACACAGCTGGCAATGGGAGTTTTTACTGCGCATGCATGTGGACGAGGCTATTCTCGAATGCAGGAGAAATCAGTTTCTAGCAGCCGTATTTTAGTACATAGCGTTGGGGATAATAGGGGATTTGGACAGGAAGAATCCTATATCATTGTGAATCGGACATGAAGAATCCGAGAAATAATGCGATAGTAGTAATGTGAATATATTAGAAAATGAGTGGAAAGGAATAAAACTTGATATTTCTTGATGCAACAAGGTTTCTATTAGTTTTTAAAAAAGATTAAATGTTTCATAATTTTCTAAATAATTGACTTTTAGGATGATTAAATTAAATTTTATGTTTATGTGGTTTGAAAAAGTATTAATTCTATTGATTTTGAAAGAAATTTTTAAACATTTCATGCATTTTTGGAATGATATTTTATCATTATCACATACAAAATATGGGGAAAATAAGGTGTGTGTAAATTCATCCCCAATAAATAAATACTTGTTATGGTGTTTTTCTCAGAGAAGTTTGTAGAACAGAACAATAGTTCTAAAAGTAATTAGTTAAAAAGTGATTCATCACAAAGTTGCAGCTAAAGCTTCTAAATTGCTTAAAAACTAAATAAATTACCATTTGTAACAGTTAATAGCATAAAATTCAATATCTTTTTCTTTTTAAACATTGTAATTAGTGTGTGTGTGTGTGTGTTCATTTAAAATTTTAAATTTCTTGCATTTGTATTTTTATAAAAGAAAATATTATCCTATGCAAATACTTCAATATAATGTACTAATGCTTGCAATAAACCCATAATTTTCAATTAACCCATAGATGAATACATTCATCTTCCTTATAAATACAAAATAACAGAAAGAATAATGCTAGAGAGTAGAGATACTGCAAAATTCTAATGGAGATATATTCCTGCAGAAAATTTTCATTTGAGAAATATATATTTTCCAGTGAGTAGGAAATTAGAGTAGATTATACATATTTTTCTTTTCTTTTTTTTTGGAGAGGATTTACTTATGATATAAAATTAGATTTTTTTATATACATTTTTGTTTTATTAACATGGTTTATTATTTTAAAGCATTTCTTTTGAAATTTTAGGAGGTAAATTATTAGCCTACAAATGAATAAACAAGTTAAAGACAAGATTTTTTTCCCAAAAAGAGCAATTAGTCAGTATATAAAGCAAGTTATCCAGTTTTAAAATGTAATCCGTAGTCTCTTTTTTATATAACTTCCTTCAATTTTAGTCTAAAATGTTTATTGAAAATGTAAGAAATAAGAACATTTTTTTTCTCTTGGAAAGTAGGTTACATAAGATTCTAATGATGTATTTCTAGAAATTTACATAAAATTATATTTGAGAAATTCTTTTTTTTTCCATTAAGTTGAAAATATAATATGTTCATTCTGTTTTCTTAAGTTGTATTTATAAAACATGTTTTTTATAAAAAAAAAAATTTATTAATACATGTTTTTATACAACATTAAGAAGATTAAGTCCTTGTAAAAGTATTTTTGGAATTTCGTGAGATGAATTACTTGTCTTCAAATAAATAAATAAATTAAGGATAATAAATTTCTGAGACTTTTTTCTTCCCAAAGTTCAATGAGAGAGAAGTAACTGAGGTTAGTATCTAAAGTAACTATTTCTAGTTAAAAATCATTTATACTTTTCTCAATTTCATTCAGTGCTAATTTAAAAAACATTTCTCACTGATGGAAATTTAATATAACTACTATGTACTAATATCTGACATAATAACAAATATTTAAAAGAAGCAATGGAAAATAATATTTGGTTTATTAATAATTTGTACAATTGGTTTAACACAAAAATTAGGTATTTAAAAGAAATCGAATTATCAATGTTTGATTAGATAATTTGGCAACCTGTGATTTCAGTACCTGAAAATACTATATTAATTGATATACAGCAGTGATCTTCAAACTTTTAACTCACAAAACCCCTAGAACTTGAAGGTGCTTTCATGGAACCCATAGAACTAGAAAGTGTTTTCGTGGAACCCTATTCCATATACATACTTCGAAGAATATATCCCAAAAATAATATTTAAAGTAAGTCAACTTGTTATATAAGTACTTTATGTTAAGACAATCAAAAAAAAAAGTATTGCATTTATTTTATTAAAAAAGTCTAATCTAATTCTTTTAACATAGTTTACTCATTAATAATATTAATTTGTGATTCAAGTGCCACCTACCCATGCATTAAATTTAGTAACTGAAATATATGCTAGTATTTTTTACACTAACTTTGTGACGTCTCTCGCGTCCTTCTTCTAACATAACTCCTAAGTTCTTTGACGGCCACGATTAATGGCAAAACTTTTCCAACCCAATACCAAGAAGAGAAACGGATCGAATATGCAAATGAGATATACTTTAAAAGGATAGAAGCTTTGATGAGATATAGCGGCAAGCCTAGAGATAACTTAGTGCGGAATTGTTTGGAATAAAGGTTAGTCATCCTATAGCTCGGGAAGAAGGATACGTTCATCTCAATTAATATATAATAAAGATTAAGAAAGTTTGAATCTTCTCATCTATAATTACGTAATAGGTATTAGTTCAATCGATGAAGGAAGGTGAATCCATAAAAGGTAATATTTTGTATAAGAAGTTAGATTTGACTGTTAATTAAATATAATTAAGATAAGTGATCTAGTTGTGCGATCTGACTTGAATATAAGGTTTAATCGGGTGTTAACTCTCACTTTAAGAAAGTTGTTAATTAGAATTAAGTAATTTAAGTTATTCTTAATAAAAGTTGTGTTAAGAATCCAAAATGTCTCATCATTTAGATAATCCCACACCTCTAGCTTACGCGGATCCTACTAGACATAGTCATCACAGGATGGCTATGTCGCAACTTTCGAAGTTTAGGTCTATTGAGATTAAATGCAATCGCATTAAATGTGTGTATTCTGAATTTAATTTGTTTTTGTAGCCACCTACGCGTTGAGAAATATATTTCACTTAAACACAATGTTCTGAATTGCATTAAAATGTTTATTGCTGTGCGAGAAATCCTGTGTATTTTGCAACCTAAAATTTAACACAGCTGTTCTTTCTTAAATTTAGATTTTAACATCAACTCGATAATATGTTCCTTTTCCCTCATTATAGTGGTCATGGTAGCCTAGTGGTCAAGGTATTGGATCGAGGCTGGCATGTCACGAGTTCGAGCCAAGTATCACTAAAGACCCGCCATGCAGGGGCACGATACACATTAAATCCGTCGAGAGCTTAAACGTCCTCCCATTGGTGTGGTAGTTAGGAGAGGGGGTTCCAACTCAGGCGTTATCCTTGTCACTTGATCATGGCTCAAAATTACGAGGACCGTCGCCAAAAACACTCATGTAGCTGAACACTGCAACGTTAATATTCACTCACTCCATTATTATAGATGTTGTTTTCCACAAATGTAAAAAGGTGCATTTTTCATTAGAAAATATTTTGTTTTGGAAGACATTGTGTGCTAATTAATGAGTATAAAAATATCTCACGGAACCTGAGATAGTAAACAATAGAATATTCACAATCTAGTAGGAAGTATATACATAAGTATACATTTTAATATTCTTTTATTATATGTAAATAAAATTTTCAGTTTTAATAAATAGGATGAGCTTTAGATACTTGTAACTGTACAAACTTCATAGAGAACATAAATCCATTTTGCATACATATTTATTTCTTCTCGATATTTTTTATTGACTTTTGGAATCCCAGTGTTCTGTGGAATACAGTTTGAAGACCACTGATATAGAGTAAAAAATATCACTGAATAATTTCTAATATTTCTGTAGTGATTTTAATGTATTGTCTTTCAAACAAGGTTAAATATAATCTATATTTTTATTTCTTAATAACTTAGTTCACATTCAATTTAGTATTTATTTTTTAAAGTTACGGTAACCTGAAAAATTTTCATGAATAACTCATAAAAGTTATTCCAATGTATTAATTACAATCATTTGTGTAATGTAATTCAGTCAAATGAAAAATTTCATGTACAAAAGAAAATTTTTATTTCAAACAAAATTTCAACACTATATATAAAAATATATATAATTAAAATCCACAATATTAGGACAATTAAAATTAATATTAATTAAAACAATTATACAAATGCGATGATGTACATTGACTAGTCACTATCAAATATTCTTCATAAGACTAAAATTATAAATACATTTAGCCTAATAAAAAACATCAGCTGGTATCGCAATCAAACAAAATTCTTATATAAAACACAAATAAAAATACATTAAAAAATACTGAAAAAATAAGTCGGGAATGTATATAATCCATATTTTTGTTTGGTTTGAAATTTCCAACAAAGTAACGTAACAATAAATATTCTCACATATATTCTTACATTCAAATTAATATCTAATGTACAAAAAAAATTACATTCAGTTATTTATATACAATTACTAACCTTTCAATTTAGTATATAATTGTACAAGATATCAGTTTTCCGCTTCTTCGCTAGTTTTCCAAACATACCTTTTATAAATTGTGACACTCATCTTGTAAATAGTAAAATTAATACATTTTCTCATTTGAAGTTCTATACCAGATATTTACATACATTTGAGTAGTATTACTTATATTTTTTAATATATATGTATATATATGTATATATATATATATATATATATTAAATGCATTATCTTGCAGTATTTTTCACTCCTTTCATTTAAATTTTCCCTATATACTTGAAAATGTAAGGCAGGTTTCTGAACTTCCAAGATGTAAATATGAAATGGGGTGGGAAACCAGGATAAAAGAGCAATACACATGTACACAAAAAGTGAAATATTATCAATTGCAGCACATAAAGGTAAAGATAATTTTTTATCCAAATTTAATTATAACTAGAATTAAGATTTTGGTATAACACAGAAATTCACTTTGGAGATCAAATGTTTTGATCATTTAACATCATTAGGTTTGATGAAAAATTTATGGTTCTATAAAAAGATACTATTTATTAAATTACAGATACGATTAAGACTGTCTTAATCTGTACTATCACAGTTTTAATCAGTAACGCACGAAAGAATTAAAGACCCTTTATAAAGACAGATGAATGCAAGATCAATATAAAATAAATTACTACAGAAGATTAACTAATGTTCTTCTGAAAAGAGAAAAATATATTAAGATTAAGTTTATTGATTCTATTTTTATTACTCTAAAAATTAGAAAGTATTAGTGATTGTCACCAACAAAATATAAATGATAATGCAACAGTAATTTTTTTACATCTGAGATGTTAGACTTCTCTTTAATAAGTTATTTAAATTTTTGTTTCTTTAAAATCACAATACAAGTCAAATATTATTAAAAAGAGTAAAAAGTAACTTAAAAACAATCAATGGTTGATGGAAACATTTTGTGTCTTAACTAAGTGTGAAGAGAGCTTTTGGTAACTGTTGTTTTATTCAAAATTATTTTTATTTACATGCATTCTTTTGACTCAGTTCTTGCTTTTCTGGGATTTAGAAGTAAGCGTAAACCACAAAATTAATTAAACGTTTTGAGAGATAACTTACTCTACTTCTAATGTCATTAGAGCTATGTTTACATTTTGTGGTAGGCCTCATATAATTTGACATATTTCAGAAAAAGGCTAAACTCAGACTTATTTAATAATGATCAAGTATATGAAGTTGCCCCCTTCGGGTGCCCTTTTCCTTGATTATCAGCGTGAGCTAGAGGTGTAGGAATAAATGAAGAACTAGAAGTTTCCATATCTTAAGTTGACTTTATTAAGATCTTAAAACTTAAACATCTAACAGATTAGATAGAGTAATAATAATATAAGGGAGAGAATCTACGATGACTAAACACACAATACAATAAGACCCCCTTAAAGCGGGGGATACGTTCCATCAAAGTAGAGCGTAATGCGAAACAGCGCTAAACGAGGCTATCTTAACATGTAAATAATGGGGTTAGGGGAAGATGGATAGAAAACTGGTTAAGTATTAAATTTAATAGTTATGGGTTTTTTTTAATAAAAATAAAACCAAACATTTATTTCTTACAAAAATAAAACAATAGAAACGAATATATACATATAAAAACAAATAAAATTCTAAATCAGTCAGAACATTCAGTCTATTCTGTGTTTCCAATTTTCTGCCTTTTTGTCAAGAAGGCATCCTGTTGAAGTTGCCAAATTCAATGCAGCACTAATTTGAGATGGCCGTTCACCAGAATCTAATCTTCTAATCACTTGCATTTTAGTTTCCAGTGAAATGCTTTTTCTGGTTGCTTTCTTTTCTTGTTTTTCATTATCATCCATGATAAAAACTAAAGATCATAATATTAGTAACTGAATTAAATCGTTATAGTATTATATAAATTTATACTTACAATAATGTCAACAAATGTTTCAAATGATAAAAATGCGTCCGTACAGCACCGCACCAAACAAGAATCACAACTACACTGTTTCGGATATGTTATGTACATATTTTGAAACCTACAATTTCGGGGAATCCCCGGGTTGAAGTAAAAGAGCGCTAAGCCGAAACAGCGTTAAGCGGGGTCTTACTGTATATATAATACCGAAATAACGTAACCCGGACCACTATCCATAACTAACTCGCCTAAACTCAATTCCAATACTTATCATAGATCCTAATATTAAATAGTCAATCCTACCTTAATTTCGATCGACCGATCCAATCTTAATGGAAATTGCGTCTTTACTGGAGTGCAATGGTATGCACCTTGACCTAATGGATCTATGTCGGGAATAACTTCTGTTAGCTGTCACTTAATCTTTCTCAAACCTCTTTTCGCTTGAATCATTGATTATCTCATATTATTCCCCAAATTGCCACACTGCTTACTCTTTCAGATATTTAAAAGCTTCCTACTTTGCATCTTTCATTCACGCTTCATTTCTTGGGTTTGGTTGGAAAAGAGTTGCCATTAATTGTGGCCCAAAAGAACCCAAAGGACATGTTAACGGAAGGACGCGTGAGCTCGTCACAAGTAGTTTGAGACCAAAAAAGAACTTAGAATAACTGTAGAAATTTTATTTAAAGTTCCTTTTTTGGCAGACCATATGTAAAATATTTGAATTATAAGTGTGTATCTAAGTTTAAAAAAGAATTTTTTTTCTTTCTAGAAATAAAGAGCAATACATTAAAATACAGAATGTGTATTTAAATTTGTTTTCATAAACTGAAATTTTATTATGAATAATTTACTTCGAGACTGCTTTTAGTTATACCTTTTGAAATTTCAAATGATATTTAAGCTTCTCTACCACGTCAAGGTAGCAGCCATAGAGAAGTGAATACAGTAGAACCTCTGCAAAAAGGTCTTTTTAGGATCGGGAACAAAATCAACTGCTGAAAAATATAAGTTTTTTGTTTGTAAATCAATTGCAATATTTAGAATTAAACATGACTGAACTTTATTATGACAATTATTTTAATGGGGAAGTGATTGCAAATAAGATACGAGTTTATTCAGTTAAGAAATCTTTACTTTGTTTCAATATTATTACTCTATTGAGACTTTAAATTTATGTATATAACCAAGTCATTTTTTATAGTTACCCATTTGCAAAAATTCAAATGTGTTTTTTTTTTATTTATTTAAATCAACTATTATGAATACATTTTTAATCTGGAGATTTCAGAGTATGTGGATCTAAGGAACACATATATATTGCTCATTACATACTTGCCAGGAATTTAAATATATAGACTTAAAATTTTTTAAATGCCTTCTTTTGAATCAGGAAACCTGTATTGGAATGACCTAAAACTGCCTATAATGAAAAGGAACGTACATGCATTGCACATTTGCATAAATCATTAGGAATTATTAAACGCCTTCTAGTTAATCAGCATTGCACTATGATCTAAAAACACTTACAATAAAAAATTACATATATATTGCACATGTATACCTGAAAATTTTAAAATTGTTTTATATAAATATTAGATTAACTATACTCTTTTAGTTTCCAGTCATTTTAAATCCAAAAGTCCAATCCAAAATTAATAATGTTAAAATCGAAAATTCATTTTTATACTGATTTTGTTGTCAAAACCAGACTCATTGATATACTTCGACATTCTTTTTGGGTAGGTTTTCTAGTTCTCGAAACAATTCCTTAATTAGCTTCAGGAAATAAATGCGATAAATTCGACAGTATTTCTTTAATAAGTTAAAATGTTATCATATTGTTCAGGGGATGCTTTATTTATTAGTTGCATGCATTCTTTCTGGAATTCTTTCTTGGAAATTTCTGTCCTTGTAGATGTGGCCCTCAAATTATACACATGTGCTTCTTTTTTCAAAACTTTCCGATCTTCACAAATAATCATTTCTTCATCTGTTATACGTGAATCTAAGGACAGTCTTTCCTCTTGAATAGTACTATTGATTTCAAATTTTTGCTGCAAATAAAATGTATAAGTTTGCACATATTCCACTGAACTGCATTATCAATGAATGTACATGTAAAATTATGCAAACAGTGGTTGCATTCCCTACACATCAAAATGCATTCTTTAGAGCATGTAACATTTTTTTTAACAATATATATGCCCTTACCTTTTGTACAGCTAACTGACCATTTTACTTCAATATTTTGAATGCATAAGCTGGTAAAACTTTGGCCAACAACTTTATGCCTTCTCCTCAGCTGAGCTATTTTTGAATATACCTTACCTTTGCATATTATAAAAATACATGTATGGAAAAAATGTGGAATTTTTTAATGAAATTTTGCTGTTTTCATAAAAATGTTTCAAACGAATTATTTACAGTTTTTGTAACACAGGGTGATTAAAAATCCTTTCCAACTTTATGGTGATAGTCTAAATGCTCAAATCTTTGAAATATTGTTAGAAAGTTTGGACCAAAGTCTAAAATTCTATTAATTTAGGACACATACATTTCATTATATTTGTTGACTCATTTTACATTTTGCTTTAGATTGCTAAGCAATGTATGTAATTTTCTACTCTAACTATCATGAAAAGTATCCAGCATTTCTTTATTTAACCTTGAGGCATGATGTGAGCATATGTTTTATCCCTTATTTAATTTTTTAAAGTAGCATTGGATCACAACATTTTCATTAGAATGAAGATTAGTTGTAGCTGTCTAGTATAGACAAGATATAAAAAAGTTAATGTGAATGCTAAATATTATCTATACATATAAATAAAAATGAAGTGTCTGTTTATAATTTGAAATTAACAGCTTTTAACTAAATGCATTTAAAAGTATATACGGTACTTATATGAAAAAAATCAATTTTTAAAATTTTCGTCTGTCTGTTTGTTCCAGCTCATCTCTGAAACGGCTGGACTAATTTTAATGAAACTTTCCCTGGCAGATAGCTAATGTTATAAGGAATAACTTAGGCTACTTTTATTATAGAAAAAAAAATTAGGGTTCCGCGAAAATAAAATTAAAACCAATGAAATGGTGAACAATATCCGTTTCAAATAGGGATTATTTTTGTTCACAATAGAGATTGTTTTATTTCGCGAGCCTTCTGTCTCAACGTTTCTAGCAGTTATATCAAATTTTTTTGTTTGATTAGGTTACTGGAACTCGCGATATTTCCCGTTCGTGTCTGATCCTAATAATTTTAACATTCCTCCCATTATCGACAGTGTCAAAGGTCATGCATTCCTCTTACCCTTTGCTTGCGGCTTCGTTTGTGTTCGTTTCACCCTACCCAGTCTTCACCCCATCGACTGTATCAAAGGTCACGTGTCCCCCCCTCCCGCTTGCAGATGCACCCTACTGCAATTAGACCTGTTTTGAATCAGCAATTGACCTGCATTCAAAGCTATCATGATTCCAATGATTTCATTCTTTCTCAAGAACACTGAGCAACATCAATTTTTCTAAAACATAGACAACATTTAAACTTAAATTAGGAAGTTTTGCGTTTTACGTCCTTTGTATATAAAGAGATTTTTCAATAAATTTAATATTGTGTACATAAAGATTTTTCAATTAATTCAATATTGTATACAGACAAATTTTTCAATAAATTTAAATATTATATATAAAGAGATTTTTCACTAAATTTAATATTGTATATAAAGCAGTGTTTCTCAAACTGTGGAGTGCGCCCCACTAGGGGGGCGTGATAGCTTTACGAGAGAGGGCGCGAGCATATCAAAAAGTCGAGAATAAAAGATTATTATAAAAATTTACTTAAAGGAAGCAAAACGTAATACATTCTGGCATAAAATATATACACGTCGCACCTTTATTGTTATCTGTTCCAATTTAAAAATTAGAAAAGAAAAGCAACACAATACTTTTCTTATTACTTAAAAGTATATATAATTTACCTAAAATATCTATTTACTTAAAAATGACTTACATAAAATATCTATTATTTGAAAGTAACATATACAAAATTTAATATTTATCTTGATAATTTGAATGGCTTATAATTAAAATAGTATTGTAGTTTAGCGCCAAAGTACATTATATATATTATATAATAACTGTCCTAAGTCAGTAATGTTCATAGCA
>BMAV01014913.1:0-94602 GCA_019973955.1 Trichonephila inaurata madagascariensis
TTTTTTCCATCTAATTATTTTTATAAACTCAGACCTCTGCGAGGCGAACTAGATTTTTTCATATATATAACTTAGAAGTAGATTTATCAATATTTTGCTACAACGGAGGGGAGAAATTTTATGAAAAAATTGGTGAAAACTCTTAAAATAACGTGAATTTTTCAAAAATCCTAGTTCAGACACTCTGGAAGAAGTCTCACAGAATTCGTTACTTTATATAAACAAAATATTATAATTATAGAAATATTTTTATAAAAGGAGAACGTTTTGAGAAAAAAGTTATTCTAAGTTAATTTTTTGCCAAAATATTGTATTTAATTAATTTTTTTTTGTCATAATGTCCTTATAAGAATTTTATACATGTATTCTAATCTAAGTGACTCTAAATATCATGAAAATTATCCATTTATGTGCTAAAATCACGGTTCCGAGCATATAGTCGGATACCTTAATACAAAACAATGGATATAATAAATATTAGGAAAAAAATTGAGAAAAGACCACTTCTGTAAGAACAAACCACATTTTTCATTTTACAACATTCGAAAGTATAAAAACAAATGCAAACTTAAGCTATTAATAATTACCTTGAAAAATATGCCTTGATTAAAATTTAAATTTAATATTCTTCGCTAAGTAATTAATATACTGCATTTTCTTCTCTGTTTTATTTCTTTTAAGGTAATATTTCATGCATTGCTGATCACCCAATTTGAATACTGAGGAATGCATAGTGCTAACAGTTCATTGTCTGGATATTTTAATGTGAAGAAAGAAATAATCTTGGAATCTCGTTTAATAAATAATTTCTGATGTAATTTTTGTTATTTACTACCTCTGATAAACACATTCTTGAATTATTTTAAGAATGTATTAGATTAATTGTTAAATTTTTGATTTAATATAATAATGTATTTCTTTGATTGAATATTAACGTCGCACTGTTCTTGGCGACGGACCACGTAATTTTGAACCATGGTCAAGTGACGTGGATGACACCTGAGATGGCACCCCCCTCTCCTAACTACCACACCAACGGGAGAACGTTTCAGCTCTCGACAGATTTAACGTGCATCGCTGCCCTACACGGCGGGTCTTTAGTGGTACTAGGCTCGAACTCGTGACAAGGCAAGCCTTGGTCCGATACCTATACCACTCGGCTACCACGGTCACATTTCTTTGTTAGATAGAAGTAATTGTTTATTAGGCTTCGTTACTTAGTATGTTTATTAATTTTGCAACAATTTGGTAAAATTATTATATTTTTTTCAGTTAAAATGTTTCAATGAAAATATGTTACACAAATAAAATTTGTTCTTTATTTTAAAACTGGAAAAACTTTTAATTAAATTATTAATGCACTGAGGGTTAACATATTGAACATTTCTATTTATTTTGAAATAATTTCAATAAGAAGAGAAAATAAAACAAACGGTTTTATAAATTAAAAAGGAAAATTTCTATTTTTTTATCGTACGTAGAAAGTTTCATTTTATCTGACAGTTAAAATTAAAATATAATACTAAATATAATACTAAAATTAAAATAATGATAAAAAATTATCTTAAATTTATGGAATTTTTAGATCACGCTACAAAGAAAATAGAGATAATATTTTATAATAACAAGTATTGAAATGTTCGCATGCTAATTATTTTTACTTAACCATTTCTACGGTAATATCACCTTAATATATAACATTAGGATCTCTTATTTACCTAATGCCTTATTTTGATAAAATAGTTTTATTGTAATTTTATTTGAATATAATAAGAATAATAGCTATGGCTTGAAATAAACTATAATATATGGATCGAAATGCTCTAATTATTATATTATAATAAATCCGAGCGGTTTCAATGATTTTGGACATTCAAATAGTACATTTCAAATGTAAACACTCTTTTTACATATTTATTACTGTATATATAATGTATTGAACACAACTAAAAACGGTCTCATTGTTAAATTTGTTTTAAATAAAAAAATCATTTACGAAAACAAAAATAAAAACAGATTCGTGCTTATAAAAATAAATACTTCATAAATGAAAAAAGAATTCAGAATACAACCTCTTTTCTTAGAAACAACAAGCTTTGTCTTAAATTTCTTAAGACTTGGTTTACAAAAGTACAAATGACTTGTACAATCCGCTGTTAGACTTCTCCGCACATATGTATTCTTGAATAAATTATATCCTCCCTTAACAAAACCCAAAAGGTTTCTCGCAGACAAATGTTTCATAAGACGAATGACTTAGATTACAAACATTACTCCACTGGGTATTTTCCTTTTTATGAGGAAAGAGCGAATTTACAGCTTCTTCAGTAATATATCAAATAGGAATGGTAACTTTCAAAGCATATCCGATAATTTCATTTGTTGCACTACTGCTCCGAGTGAAAGTGTTTCTTTTTATGGAAGAAGAAAAGAATATTGTAGTTCTAAGAATTCTTGAATTCTTCTTCAGAGACCGAAGCAATGATCCTTGAATGTATGTTCTTGTATGAGAGGGGCCTAACAAACTTTCGGTCCACCGTTTCCCTCTAGGGAGTTAGAGAGCATTTTTTAGGTTAGTTCTGTCTCGATAGTGGAAAATTATTTCCCTAGAGCCAAGTTCCTTGTCTTCATTCGATTACGGAATTACCTGCCAAGAGGATTTTTCTCTCTATTTTTCAAAGTTTGTTCCCAGTGTCTAAGTTTTTTTCCCTAAAATAAGATTTATTTGAAAGTTAGTGTGTCGCACACAAACGTAATCTCATATTTGTTTTTCCTGATACACTTGTGTATTCTAATCTTAGAAAATCATCTGTTGATTTTTAACAAAGGAAACATTACTCCAATTTTTTTCAAACTGTGGGGCACGCCCCCTATGGGGGCGTGATACCCCTGCAAGGGGGGGCGCGAGCATTTTGAAAAGTCGAAACAAAAGATTATTTAAAAAATTATTAATTTATTGAGGGAAAACAAACGAAATACCTTCTGACATAATAAAAAATAAAGTACACGTTTACACTGACATAATACACTTATAAATATATCAGTACAGCGAAATATATATTATAATTAATGTAACAATACTAAGTTAAGAACAAGTTTAATAATTACTAGTGACCTCATGGGATTGTCGTATATAAAATTATATACAAAAATTAACACTCATCTTGATAACTAATACTTTAAATGCCGAATAAAAATTACATGATTCGCTCCCCAATGCCAACCTTTAACACGTAAGCGAGCGTATGTGGTGTATTGGGGGGATGGTAGAAAAAGAATAATATATATGTAAATCTCCTGAAATAAGACATTCTCAAGGTTCTTTCATAATATTCCAGTCTTCGGAATAATTTTATGGATAGTAGTGCACAGAAAATATCGTACTTCGCGCGCGGAAAGACATATATATATACCTCCGGGCATTTAACGCATTGGCTGAGTGAGACGTTTATATACGCCGATGGCACTTAAGAGGTTTAAGTCGTATTGTAGTTTTAGCGTCAAAGTATAGTATTTTGAATTCACAATACATTGTTTTTGTATGGAGGGGGCCGCAAAGAAAATTATGATTGAATATTGGGTTGCAAATATTGAAAGTTTGAGAAACCCTGTATTATTCAGTTGGAAATGTTGAAAGATCCATTCCATGATAACATCATACGTATACATTTCGTTGACATTTATATGATAAATTTAATTTTCAAATTATAGGTGAGTATAATTTAATCATTTCTCACTAGATGAGTTGGGTAAAGTGGGATAAGTATAGGCACTGAAGGTAATAAAAGCACATTTAAGCAAATACCCATATTATACGTAATGTTTTTGAACTGATACAATCACACTACGGTGTTGACAATTCTCAAGTATCATGGAGACTGTGTGATTTGTTTGTGTTGTTGTGGGGTTAAAACAGAAGAACAAACGGACCATTTCTTATGTAAAAAGAGCTACCTGATATTTCGAATTGAGGTTTGAATTTATATTTTAATTATATTACTTAAGATTTAACACACAAAATTAATTTACGTAACCATTCATGGCTGCAATCTTATGTGAGTGTATTATCCGTTGGCGGGAGTGCGCGGTTGCGTTCTCTCTCCCTTCGCAACAATAATACCAACTATTGAATAATGTCATTATAGCAAATATGGACAATAAGATTAAGGGTTATATGGATAGTACCGAAACGTGTTATTTCTTTTATATAGGGCAATTAAATTGAGACTGATTTTTTAATGCTCTCTTACAATAAACATTAGGTTGTTTTTATGCTTCTGAATTATGGTGTTATATCCTTTCATGAAGAATAGAGTTGCCGAACGAGGTTGTAGAGAAGGTGTAGGAGCAAAACGTATGCACAGTAACCGTAAGTGCCAGCAAACACAATGCATCCTGCATTTATCCTGCTTGTGGTGCTAACAAGTATGATGCAAATCAAGAACAGGAATGGCTGTAATGTTATGGATCTTGTTCCTTGAGGAATGTGTCGAATTAGATGATTCCTTTTTTTGTAATGAGTGTAGCATATGATGTAAGCGAAAGTCTTCATTAAGTGCTGTTTTCCTCTTCAGGTTTGTAACAATTTGTGTAAATTTAATAGTATATCTTATTTTCACTATTCAGTTATTTTTAATTTATAGATAAAAACTTGAACTTCTTTTTTGTGATACAATTTGTTCAATAAAAAAGGTTTAATATTACTTCTTATCATTTGCTAAACATGTAATTTGTGTAAAAATGTATTTCTGTTTAGAAAAGGTAAATGTAAGGATGGCAGTTTCTCTTATTTCTTTTATAATGCAACCTGCCCATATTACCTGTAATATTAGTTAAATATGGGCAGTTGCAGAATTTATTGCGAAGATTCTTTGTACACATAGCAACAGGAGTAAAAGGTTTGTTCATATACCACACAATAGAAAAAAAAATCATACACTAAATATTAAAATATATTAATTTCTGGAAAATGGAAAGTATTTTATCTTAATATATATTTTTAATTAAATATTTTAGAGTAAATTTTTGTCCAGTTTAATGCCATTCATTATTCATCATTTAAATGTCACTTCACGAGTATTAAAATTATGGAATCTTATTTTATCAAATTGATAATTTTTTTTTAATTTATACTTTTTTTAGACTTTAAGAAATATTTTTCTTAAAAAAAAACGAGATGATATATATATTCCCTGTTGAGATATAATCAGTTCATATCACTAATATACATAAAAATATACTTAAAAATGTGCATGTATGAGAGATCTGCATCTTAAATAAGGACTCAATATTTTGCATTCGTATATTGATATATGCTTATAATGTTCTACTTGTTTAGTATATTTTGCCATTTATTGTTCAAAATGGCTTCTAGCAAATGTAGTCTTACTGCAAGAGGGAAATACAGGATTAAATTGTGGTTGATGCCTGATGTCGAAATTGCTTATGTTTGCACTAATGAAGCCATTACTGGAAAACATTTTGAAAATGAGTGAGACAAATTTTAAAGAATAAATATTGTATTGTGTCTAGTAAATTCCACACACATTTAGGGAACATATTCAAAATACTGAGGATGATAATTGTTTCATAAATTACACCCTTGTAACAAAATTGTAAAAAAAAAATAATCATAGTTGGAACATTCAAACTATTTATTTCTTCTGAATTTTGATTGCTTATATTTCTAAATGTAAATCCATACTTATATAAGCTGAGAGGGTGCGTTTTATTATAAAATATTTATCAAAAATCGAAACTGGTACGTAAACCGGCTTGGAAAGTAGTTCTTGTTATTTTCAAATATGTTCACCATGAGGGTAAAAGTAAAGAGTAGAATTCAACCCAACTGCAGTACAGTAAAGTGCCATTGCTGATAGTTTTATTTCTGGTAACTTTATCTGAAGTTAACACATTTTTCATTCATTTGTTATCTTGTACAATAAATGCGCTAATCAAACTTTCTGCTTGAAAAAAAGAGCGGGAAAAGAAATTTGTATAGGGCATGTGTTTCATTTCGTTGAAGAAAAAATTACTTCTTGGGGATCATATGCATTTTTGGCATCCCAATGAATAAATATGAATTTTACAAACAGTTTAGAAACTCAGATGGTGATACTGACTTCAAAGGATTTAAGTGAAATTGTTTTTTTTTAGAATAAAAGTTCTATTCAAAATACCCAAATAGAAAGAAGGTTTACATCACTTGCTCATGGTTAACAGAAGAATGATTTAAAAAAAACGATCTTTTTTAAGCTATTTTGTCCCATATTTTAGTGTGGATCTGTATTTATAAGTAAGCTTATTTTCATTTAAAAAAATTCCAAAACTCACTCGGCTTATATACGAAAATATAGGGTATCAGGTTATATATAGATAAATATATTCATCTTCATTTGGTTTTAAGCACAGGTATGACACTTATTTCACTTGGAGCTGAAAAAAAAATAACTTAGACATGTTAATTTCAACTTTGCGTCTTGTATCAAAGAAACTAGAAAATTTTTATATTGTTGTGAAATTAAAGATAAAGCTTTTTTTGATAAATTAATAGCCTCGAATACATGCAAAAGAAGAATTAGGAGATATTTTGCTGTTATATATAATTGTGCTCTACAACTGACCAAGAACAATAAATACTTTTGTTGTTTTTATGCAAGCAAATTATTTTATTATCAAAACAAGCTACATAAAAGAAGCCTTTTTTTAAAAGAACACGGAAAACATTTCACTATATTTTCCTAAAAATATTACTACGAAAAAATATCCCAACTATAAAAAAAGATTAAGTGACAACTACAGCAGGTAAAAAACTAGAAAATATGAGAGAAAAGGAAGATGTAAAAACGCTGTTTAAGGAATGATATTAAAAAAAAAAATGCAAATGCGATGTCCTTATGCTTTATACCTAGCCTTTTTTTCCAATTGCAAATGTGCACTACGTATTTTACTTGCCATCAAATATGTAAAAACACAATGTGTAAGGCATTAAATTGGTAGTTAAAAATTCCTGTTACTTCTCACGCTTTTAAATTCTTAACACCGCTTATGCAAACAAAAGACTAGACGAGAGGAAAGGATTAGAGAAACATAAAGTTAAAAAAAACAAGAGGGAGTTATAACACATAAAACTCGTTTTTCCTATTGATCAACATAGAGCTTATTGAAATAAATCTGTGTGAAAATATTTACTTAGACCTAGAATAGAATTAAAACCACATTGGGTCTAATAGACCAAACAACAAAAATGTAATTTTCCATTAATAGAAAGTTTCTGTTGTTCAAGCAATTAAAAGTTAGAAGGCAAGTATCTTATACATATTCACAATAAAAGAAAAAAAACATATAAAGCATATTTAATTTTAAGGTAAAAATTTACAGATTTATTACTCTGCTTTTATTTTCAACGTTTTTTTATTTATTGATTGTTTATTCTGTTGTTTTTGTTTGATTTTGATGAATGAAAATTCCCCGTGCTATCAAGAAATTTTTAAGGGAGGTTGGTCGAAGTCACCATTCTCGTGTCATGCTCCAAAACGCAGCCGAACATATTCTTTTGGTTTTGTCGATTTTGAGGAGCAAAAGGAAAAATATTATTAATTTTAAATTTGAACTAATTATTAATTACAAATAATTAATTTTTAAAATTTTAGGATTATCAAGGACTTAGGATTATTACAAAAAAATCAAGGACCATGGGGGGCCGAACTCGAGGACCCCCTCCTCCCTTGTGTGCACTGCTGAATTTCTTCTATATTATAATCTTTTAATATTTGTTTTGATAAATAATTACTTGTATCATAATGTATAAAATGATTATACCTAAAATAAATCATTTAAAAATTTTCAGTTAATTATTTTAAAGGAAAATATGATCTAGTTTTACATTTACGGTGTCTTTGGAAAAAAACGCTTTTAAAAAAATCATAAATAGAGTACAATGTTATCAAAAACCATTTTTAAAACTGCTTCATTAACTGTGCAAACTCTGCCTAAAGAAGTGTTCGCTTCTAGAGAAAGCAACAGAAGGCAATCAAAAAGCGGCCAGTGTCAGTACTGTTTGACTCGGAGCCAATTTGGAAGCCTGCCAGGTACCCGAACGATGCTCTAGAAAACTACTTATTAACTCTCACCTTGATCTTGGTATTATTAAACTAAGCGTGAAAGGTTAAAAATCCATGACCACCACCTACTGCTGACACACTAATAGGATTTTATTCCTTTTGGTGTTTGAACAAATCGCTCTCAAATCAGTCATTTTAGATGGTTTTGCGTGCGGATAGAGAAACATCTTTAATTCGTGGAAAGTGTTTTAATCTATTTGAAATGATTTTGATGAATGTCAAGTACCTTGAATTTGTTATTGAAAAAAGTAATAATAACTTCATGAAAACTTTTTAAAAAAATAACGAGAAAATCTTTTATCTTTGAGGATGTAAAATGAGCGCCATGAAGATAGATGTATAGAAAAAAAATTGTAATGCTTATTTTTTTCCTAAGTTACTGCGGAATCAACTACCAATTAATACATAAGTAACTATGAGCGCAGGAAGTCTTCGCTTTTAGCCTAGCGGAGATGGTCACGAACTTGTGGTCGTCATGTTATGAGTTCTAACTCTAGTTTCACTGAAGACCAACTGTATAGAGGAGATGATGCATGTGTTAAATCTATCGAAAATCAAAGTCCTCTCGTAGGCGTTGTGGGGTAGTTTGGAGATAAAATGACAGCTCAGGTCTCATCCTCGTGAAAAAGATTAGCGCAAAATTACATGGTCCATCGCCAATAGCTTCGTTTGTGTTGCTTTTTTGTGCGACGTTAATACACACTCAACATTACGGACAAAAGTATTTTTATAATTTTGACAGTGGCGTAACGCGTACACCCTCGCATTGGGGAAGCAGGGTTGTAGAGGGTCTCAAAGTTTGTTATATAATGGTTTTGCAATCCTTTGTGATATCCGTATAGGGGCCCAAAACCTGACTTTCTAGGGGCCCCTAATGTTCTTAGTTACGCCTCTGAATTTTGATAATACTAAATAATTTATTATCAATAATAATATCAATAATAATGTGTGTTAAAATAATTAAAAATTGGTTGGTTAAAATAATAAAAATTGATTTATTATAATTTACATTAAATAATATTACACATTTTTACAGTATAGTACTTCATAAATTTCCTAAGAAGACTCATACTGTGGTTCATAATCAATTTAATTGATAAATTTTTTTTATTCTTTTAATTTTAAGTATAATGACTTTTATTTTTTACTTAGTATTATTCCTTTAAATTAACATTCCCTCTAGTTCTATAGTAATCAATTTTTAAAACAACGTAAGAGAATTATTAAAGAAAAATTCAAAATTTTCCCAAAATTAACGAATTTGTTATTTACTTCGGGTTCAATTCAATATTTCTAAAATTTTTTATATGTAGATGGAAAGGGGGTGTTCCGAAGTGCGTTTTGAACTTCAGTGGGGGAATCGACCAAACATTGATTCAATTTCAAGTCTTTCAAAATTGAAAAAAAAAGGAGAGTGGCTTTCTTTTTATCTGCCTTGAACTTTGAGAATATTGAGAATAAATGCCCTGCATCTGTTCAATTTCTCCAATCAAATAAATATATCGCTTTAAGGAAGTAGTGTCTAATTAAGCCATTAAATATTATATGTATAGTACGTTATTATTTGAGTTAGATTTCTATCCCAGTATTTATTATTACAAAATATTACATTGTCGTTCAAAATTTCAAAAAAGAAGTAATTGAAGTTAAATGAAGTAATAGTAACTTGAACAAAGTATGTATTGATATGAAATGGAGGAAAAAATACTGTGTAAAATTTCAGGTCATTTTAAATTAATTTATATTCCTTTTTTTCCTTCAGTTTCATTAAATCTCAACATATATAAACTTGAAGACTAATCCTATTAAAAAGATACATAATTTTTGTTTTATTCACGATTATTGAACTATGGAGATACATATTACATCTTTATTATATATTTATATATCTGTATTGAAGAAAAGTAGGAAGAGAAAATAAATTAATATTTTACATCAATTCCTGTAGAAATTGCTATAGTACCTTTTGTAATGTTACCTTACTTACCTATTTTTATCGATTAGGAATCGAGTCGGTAATCTTAAAAAGCCCAACGTAGGGCTAAATTGACGATAACTGCTTGGAAATTCTGCATTATTCAAGTGAATGGTTGGCTTAATCGGCTTAAGTTGAGACATAGCCATCCTGTGATGACTATGTCTGGGGTGATTCGCGTAAGCTAGAGGTGTGGGATTATCTAAATGATGAGACATTATGTAATTCTTAACACAACTTTTATTAAGAATAACTTAAATTACTTAATTCTAAATAACAACTTTCTTAAAGTGAGAATAAGCCAACAATTAAACCTTATATTCAAGTCAGATCACACTACTAGATCACTTATCTTAATTTATATTTAATTAAGCGTCTAATCTAACTTCCTATACAAAATATTACCTTTTATAGAGTCACCTTCCTTCCTAGGGTGAAGATATTCCTATTATGTTAACTGAAGGTGAGAATACTCAGGCTTTCTTAATCCTTATTATATTTGATGATGGCGTATCCTTCTTCAGAGCTATAGGACGTCTAACATTTATTCAGAACAATTCCACACTAAGGTTATCTCTAGGCTTGCCGTTTTATCTCACCAAACTTCTATCCTTTTAAAAAGTATATCTCATTTGCATATTCAGATCCGTTTCTCTTCTTGGTATTGGGTTTGGAAAAGTTTTGCCATTAATCGTGGCCGTCAAAGAACTTAGGAGTTATGTTAGAAGAAGAACGTGAGAGACGTCACAAAGTCTTTGGCTGAGCAGTTTGGAATGAAAATAACGTTCATTTTCTTCTACTTTCAGGTTTCCAATAGCACATTATTCGTAAAGACCATTAATTTTTATTACATAGTGAAAATTTACCATTACCTGTTTGAAAATTTATCCATCTATATAAGAGCATACAAACTTTCAAATCCAATAAAAGTTTGTTCTTTCTTATGAAAACTGTCGAAGTAAAGGAAATTCTCAGCTTTTACGCGATCTTCGCTTTATACATAAGATAGCACTTTATGCTTGTTATTTTCCTTTATAAACAATAACAAGTGCATAACTGACTGCAAGTAATAACTGACTGTATAAACTATTAATTAAAGTTACATTTATTGTGAAAATATTAAAAAGTATATTATTTCTTTATCTCCTGGCCATCAAAAATGTTACACCAGGAAGCGAAGTATAGCTAGCAGATTAACATTTAATGTGCTTATACAATATGAAGGGAAGGAGACATGATTAAAGTTTCATGCTCTTTGGGGGTACACAATGTACAGAATGCAATCCCTAAAGTTGTTAACCATGACAACAATAACAGCTCCGACATTTCTGGGCATCGAGTTAAATTGAATATAGCTGACACAAATGAGAATATTAATTCCATGTGGTTTCATCTCTACGTATACCAGAGTTTATCTAAAGTGGGAGCTGACTTATGGAGAATAATCTCTCGTTAACATTGGAGCATGTATTTTTAATAAATGACAGAATGTGTTGTCCAGGACAAGTGAACATCTTCTGTATTGAATGAGGTTAGGAGAGCACATGAACTATGTTGTATGGCCCGGATGTGATTTGCAAGACCCGCCTTCCTATATATGCTTGGAGATTGATTAAATTAGCCCCATGAAATTAAATATAAGAAGAATTAGATTAAATAAGGCTAAAGAGCATACCAAATAGCAGTCTGAATTTTTTAGTGATGGATATAGGTTCATTTTAAAAAGGGATTATCGTCGTGTTCTGAGCTGAGAGGAACAAAAATATCAACATGAATCGTACACTGTTAAATATATGACACCTTTATTGTCTTTGCATGGTACGGACTAGATACTTTGATAGACCACACAGACTCGCATGTGTTCAGTGAGTGAGTGAGTGAATATTAACGTCGCACTGTTCAGCTACACAAGGGCTTTTGGCGATGGACCACGTAATTTTGAACCATGGTCAAGTGACGTGGACGTTTGAGCTCCTCTACACGGCAGGTCTTTAGTGGTACTGGGCTCGAACTCGTGAAAAGGCCAGCCACGATCCGATACCTTGACCACTCGGTTACCGCGGCCACCACCTGTATTCAATAAATTAACCATGGATGAGCAAAAATTTAGTTCAACAAAGAAAATCATATGTTGTTGATAATGTATTATGATTATTGATAATGTAAGGGTTAGTCTTTAGCAGTTTTGCCACCCCGGACAAAAATGGAAGTTTCCGCCCCTCTCTCCAAAGTAAAATATTATATATATGTAATATATAATTCCCTCTAGCACCTTTTAATTAACTCTCTTTTAATAATCTCTAAATAAGCTTTTAATTCTTAGGTTCAAAACTAACGCTTCAATCTTAATTGTAATCAACTAGCATCAGAAATCTCTTTCCTGCCCATTTTAACCAATCAGAGCTCTTGTTACAAAGGAGTCAAGCGATCTTCAAGGCGGTATAAAAAGCGAATTTTTTCTGTGCTCTCGCTCTCTCTCTTAAGTCTCAGCCTCGATGTGAAAATGTAGAAATAGCTGTGCAGCTTGTTTATCCTTTATGTCTTTGGATGTTCTTATGCTTATTGTGAAGTCGTAACGCCTTTGTTGTTTCATGTGAAAATAAAGAAGAGTAAAATGAAATCAGAAGGAGTTTTCCACTTATTATTAAGAAACCACCAGCAAGAATAAACCAACGTCGGCCCCAACGCTATATATATATATATATATAAAGAGAGAGAGAGAGAGAGACGTCTTAAAAAATACAGAATAATTATAGAAACTAAGGACATAATTAACTGTTAAGAGATTTCAAACGAGTAAAATGTAAGATAATAAAATATCCAATTTCATCGAAAAAAGTCTTCTGATGGTAGGGTTTGCAAGCATTTATTTTAACCTAAAGTAAATGCACTCAAGACTAAAATAAAACATTTCCCGTTGCTCTCTATCTACCAAAAACTCTTATTATCCCTATCCCCTTTTGGATAGCTGAGATCGGGCATCTTATGGGTGAAAGGAATGTCCGTTGTGACCCCGCTCATGGATGGGGAGGTTACTCGAGAAAAATATGTAAACTTATCAAATTTCGTAATTTAACATATATTTCCCTCTCGAACCCATGAAGTTTCAACATAAAATAAAGTTGTCATTAAACATGCAGATTACATAATAAGGGGAAAAAAAGATACGTTAAATGAAATGCCAAATTCATACTCAATAGTATTTAAGAGAATATATCAATTTTTTTTATAACAATTTTTTTTTAAATTCGATCTAAATGCCGCTCTTAAAATTTGTCGCCGTAGGCAGGGGTCCGGTTTGTCCGCCACTACAACCTCCCATGATAGTGTCCAACTGCAATGAACTATACATGTAAACAGGTATTTTCTTGATCAAGAGAATGGGGTGGAGAATGAAATGGAGAATTTTTTTTTTAATTTTAACAAAAGAACGATATTTTACAATTTTTTTTTCTAAAATGAATCTGCTTTACTCGTTTTTTTGAAAGGAACTTTTTCAATCACTCTATATCATTTCTTAATGATTTTCATTAAACGTGTTTCCGTACTGTAAAATATCACACTTTACGTTTTCAGAGAGAGAATCACTGATTTAAAAAAACAAATACTAAAAACTTTTTGTGTTTTTGGCGCATGCAAGGAAAGACAAAATCGACAACCTTACTATTTTCTTTCCTTTCTTTTTGCTGCTTTTGCAAAATATTTCAATTTTACTGGATTTTTCTATTTAGTGCCATTTTTTAAGCGAACGGTATGTAAAGATTAATTGGTAAATGTGAATATTTTTTTATCAATTTTATTATTTTAAATTCTATGAAGGAGAAATTATTGTTACAATAATGAATACATTAGTTTTGTATAATATAATTTCTTACGTCAAATACGTTTAAGTTATTTTATAAAAATTTCTTTCTCTTAATTTATGATGTACTGGAAGAAACTATTGAAACAATAATCTTGTGAAAATATAAGAACAAAATGTTAAAATGTTTCTGTTTTTATCATACATTATTCTTTACTAAATTAATTATTTTAGAATAAAATCGTACACTGTGTGTTTTATTCTAGATAAAAATAAATTAGGTTTTTTGAGACATTTATATGCTAATGGTTTGTAACGAGATTGATTGGTAAATGAAAATTTTAGATCTATTTTATTATTTTTGAAATAAAGAATATGCTTTATTTACGAAATAAATAATATGCTTAGTTTTTGTAATATATTACATCAGAGAAATGTTTTCTTTATAACTTTAAATTGATGTTTAAACTAAAGCAGTATTAACCATCATTGACTAAAACACAGTATTGTGTATTGTAAATCATTTATTAAAAAAAGTATTTTGGTGGAAGATCTTATTCCCGGGGAAAAAGAAGAAAATATTTTGAACTCGAAAATGTTCGTGCCATGCGGGTAAAAATGGAAGGAAAAGAAACTTGTCCGACAAGGAAAAGAAGTGGAACATAAAAAAAAATTAATGACAGAATTATAGAAATCTCTCACACATCGATCTTTCTCACACACAAAAGTGCTGGAGTCGAGAGGGAAAGGTCGAATTCTCGTGAGAATAAAGTTATACACTCGGCAAAAGCCTATGCCATGCAGAGCTAAGCGGAGGGGAAATCTCGTCCAACTAGGCAAAGAGAGAACGAAGGAATTTAAAAAAAGAGAATGTTAATGGCATATTAAGATATAGAAATCACACCCACACCTGGAAGTGCTAATATTGGGAAAGGAAGGGGACATTTTTACAGTCAAGAAAGCCCTTGCAATGCCAGACCATGTAGCTAGTACGTTATTTTAAAATAGTAAAATTAAAAAAAATTTTCAATTACATACTTACGATTTTGTCATAAAAGTGACTTTTAATAATCATTATTTATCATACAAATCATAAATGAAGGCCATTGAGAGTAGAATATAGTAAATGCAATTAAAAAGATTATATGACTTAATTCTCTTCAATTCAATTTAATTTTACCGTATTTACTCGAATCTAAACCATTCTCTAAATTCTCAACAAGTCCTTGTGGAAAGTGAAAAATAGTGTAAAATGGTTTAGAACCTGTAATTTCTCTAACTGCCCATCCAACGCATTTTTAAATTCGATTAGTAGTTTAATTTAGTAGCTTTAATAAGGGAAAAAAGTGCGGCTTATAGATTGGAGTTGTTATTGTTGTTGTTACTAATGCCACCTGACCGGCAAAGGCCAGATCAAGGCACATGAAATTCATCATAGCAAAGGGCTGTAAGTGACGCCTATCGTTAGCCGTAGCTTTAAGCACCATGCAGGTGACAGAACTATTTATCTTGGTTTCACCCCAATTTTGATGGATAACACCCTGGGGGTGATCAGGGGCCTTCCACCTCTCTTACCCTTCCACCAATCTCACTAGAGGACTTGCGGCTCGACGGCTAAAAAAAGTCCCCCCCATCCCGGTATACATTACAAAATTCATGTCTTCTCCAGGATTTGATCCAAGGCCCAACAGCGCAGCAGTCAGCGTCACTAACCACTATAGCAAATGGACAACTTAGATTGGAGGACATGCAGTATATATATTTGTTTTATACACAGGAGCTGCCCTAAGTCAGCAATGTTTATAATACTGCATCATACAGAGCTTTCATACTTTTTCTAATTCTTTTTTAAAGTTCCATTACCTGTTTTGGATGTTTCATCTATTTTTAGTTTTCTAATGATTTCTTTCTCTATAGTAGTAGACAGTGGCGCACACAAGGATCATGTAATAGTTTCTAATTTTTATGATAAAAGCGAAGAATTTAATTTCAATATTATAAAAGTTCCTCATTGGGAGAGTAATGTACATGTTTCTATATTCAGAAATATTTTTATTAATTATATACAACGTAATAAATTTCTGGTGTCAAAAAGTCAGAAATAATAAATAACTACAAAAGTTTTACTAAATATTACTTAAATCAGAAACACCCAATTGATTTTATTAATAGTTATATGAATAAAGATATTCAAAATAGTTAGGATTAAAAAAATTTTGGTTTATAATAGTTTATTTATAAAATTTTTTTTATGATTTATCTCCATAATCTAAAATATTAGATAAAATTACTTATTATTATTTTATTCATATTTACTCTAGTGTTATTAAAATGCTATAATTTGCAACTATTATTAATTTTAATTTCCATTCATTTTTATACGTTTGTTAAGTGCTACATTTCAGCCATTCACATGATTTAAATCAGCATTACGGTCCAGAATCTGGCAACAACTTATTTATTGCACTCAGATTTAGCGCGGGCTCTGCATTTATAAGTGTAATTTTTAGGTATGTTATCGCTATCTTGTAATGGATTTAGATATTCCTATCCATTACTTTCAATAGGTTTTTGCTCAGTATTATTTACATAAAGGGGTAAGGTTGGCTGGCTAAAAACATGTTCAACCCCAATTTTATATAAATTATTTTATATATTAGCTGTCCTAAGTCAGCAATGTTTATAACACTACAGCATCCATTTTATAATTTAAATCTCGATTACTCATATGTCCTTCATTGTGTGATTTTCCTACTGTCTATGTGTTTTTCGAATGTGATTGTTGGATGTTTTCTCTTGTTTGTAGAGAATAAACCTATATATATATATATATATATATATATATATATATATATATATATTTTGTTAGGATATCCCATTTGTAAGGTTAGATCATATCCTTTACCGGGGTCGGCAATTCTAATCAAAACAGTTTTCCCCAAATCAACGCCATCTAGCGTCCCTTATAAAACCCGACATGAACCTTTTCGCCAGAGGCCCACAACACCCGTCGAGAGAAGTCGTATTTCGCGCGTCAGCGCACGTACATCCGCGCCAGGCGGTAAATCTTAATAACACCATAATGAGTTCTATCATTAATAGCACCATAATGAGTTCTATTTTAATCTCAATTGCCTCCCTTTAAGTAATGTGATCTGACTTTCCTATTCTTCCCGAAATATGCTTATCTAACTTTCCTATTTTTTTGAAATATTCCCATGTAAATACCCCTTAATTCTTAATAAATTATTTTTTTTTTAACCAGTTTCTCTTTGAACTATGTTGTTTTTACTTCAAAATTAACTAATACCCCCCTAAAACCCAAACAAAACCCAAAAACCCCGCCATCTGAAGAACCCAATCTTTTTGGAAGATTTCGGTTGTTTCAGAAATAAGGGGGGGCTGGGCCCGGGAGTTTAAAACTTCTTTTCCTAACCTTCTTTTTTTTGAAAAAATTCTTCCCCAAATTGAAAACACTGACTGAAATGTAAACAAACGGTTTGCCTGTCATAACCATAACATACAACATTATAGCAGCAGCTTTCCCTTTTATGAAGTTCTTGTCTCCCAAGCGCTTTGAAAAATTTCAGTGAGCCATTTCGCTTCATCCCGTACCCAAGAAAATTACGTTTTCAACAACTGTATAGGCGTTTTTAAGTTCTTAAAAAAGAATGGGAAAAAGTTAGAAAACATATTTCGAAGAATATTAAAAGTTAGATCACTTTATTTTAAGGAGACAATTGAGATTAAAAGAACCATTATGGTGCTATTAAGACTTATCCCCTGGCACGGACGAATGATAGAACTCATTATGGTGTTTTTAAAGATTTACCGCCGGCGCGGATAGAACGGCCCCCCAAATCGACTCTCTCGACGGGGTTGGGGGCCCTGGCAAAAAAGGTTCATTGGCGTTTTTATAAGGGATGCTAGATGGCGTTGATGGGGGAATACTGTTTGATTAAAATTCCCGACCTCGGTAAAGGATATGATCTAACCTTTTACAAATGGAATATCCTACAAAATCCCCTCCTCTGACTGAGCTGGTCTCACAGCCTTCAGTGTTGACAGCTAAATTATTTACCAAAGCTAAATTGGATTCACAAACCATAAATTTTTAAAATATGAAGTTTATGTGGGGGTTCGGCGGGGAATTTAAATCTTCTTTTCTAACATTTTTCCCTTTTTTTAAAAAAAATTGGCTTAACGCTAAAATTGGGGACGCTGACTGAAATGTAAAAAAAACGGTTTGCCCCCATCCCATATTATAAACATTATAGCAACATTTTTCCCTTTAAAGTTACTTCGCTAAAGCGTTTTGATGAAATTTCAGTGAGTCCATTTCAAGCTTCATCTGCCGATCCAAAAAAATTACGTTTTCAACAACTGTATGGTATTTTTTTTATTATGTTCTTCATTAAAAAAAAAGGCTCTAAAGAAAATTTCAGAGCAATCGTCATGCTTTAATATCAAAAATTGTGTTTGAGTTTTTAAATATATGATTCATATTTTTAAAAACATAATGTTTATCTTTAAAATAAATTTTTCTTTTTTATATTTAATCGCCCCTTTAAAATCTTTGCAAGTATATCTTTTTAAAATATTAAGGGAAAAATAATATGCTTTTTAATATTTTGAACGAATTTATTTTATGTGTTTTAACGAAATGCTCTTTGCTCCCTTTTACCGGCCCATCAAAAAATCGATTGCAAAAAAAATTTTTCCTCATTTTGGGTAATAAATTAATAATTTCTTTTTTTGAGAAAAATTTCACTGGATTACTTTTTAAAAACATCGTTCATTTTCATAATTTATTATGAAACATCCTAGATGATCCCAATTTTTTAAATGGTTATTTATCATTCAATATATGAATATTTTGAGTTTTTTTAAAAATTATCTTTCTATTGAAACGTGTGCTTTTTTAAATTTTTATGATGAGATAGATCCTGAATGATTTTATTTTATTGATGTAATAAAAATATATATATAGCGCTTTTCCTTAAGTGACTAACTTCTAATCGTTTCGTTTCGAATGATTAACTTTTTAAATTTTTAATAAAATTTAATCTCAGTTTTTTTTAAAAAAGATTTACTTTTAAATTATTTTTTTCTTTCAAAATTTTTTTTGCATTTAATAACAAAAGGAACAACTGATATATTAAATGTTTTTTTGGTTTTTTTGGTTGAAATTAATAATTGAAGTATTTCAATTTAAAATATTGGTTTTAGCTGCACTGTTGTTTTTTTAAAATTATTGGTCTAAAAAAATTTTTTAAATGTTGTTTTGAGTATTTCATTGCATATTTAAGCTTTGGTGCATTACAATTTTTTCTTAAAATTTTGTTAATTGAAAGGAGATTTGCAATACATGTGGAACCATTGTTATTGTTGGAACGCGTGACACTTTAGTTTTTTTTTAGTTACTAAATAAAAAAAAAATTTAAATTTTAAAAGGGTATCTCGGAAAAGATCGACTGTTTTTTTCTTTTATCCACAGAAAAATTTAAAATTCAATAAATCGGCCACCATCCTCTCAAAAAAACCTAATTACTAGTGTAAAAGAATATGACGAAGATCAACCAAAACCTACACACAACGATGTAGGATCGTACGGCCCAAGGAGGAAAAAATTACGCATAGAAAACGAGAAAAAAAGAATACACATCGAAAAATTGAAGTTTGATAACAAAAATGTAAAAACAATTTGAATTTGGGAAAAGTTAGGACCCAAGCGCAATTTAAATTAGGTGCTGATAATCAAGGCAGTAATACTAATTTTCCGTAAAAAGAAGTGTCAAAAGTTATACATCGTTTCGATTAGAAAAAAACATCGTCTTTTTTAAATTATTCGAACGTCCCCGGATACGGGGATAAAAAAATCAAAAATTTTTTTCCACTTTCTTTTTGGCTGAAAAAATTCACATCATGCAGAGAGCCTAGACAAAGCTCACTTTTACGAACATTTTAAAAGACACTCTAAACTTTTTTAAGCTAACCCAGAAAAATTTCAAGCTATTTGTTTCTCATCAAAAGGCTCCATGAAAGAACATATATTGATTTCTATCATGAAAAATACTTTCTTAACGGATGGATGACGGTTTGATAGATACTTCGAAAAATTTTCTGATCTAATCAGAACATCACCAAAAAGGAAAACACCTTTTGAATTTAAAGAATATTTTTAGATGAATGGCCAAATATGAACCCCCTGTTCAATTAGCTGAAAAAAATCGAAGAATTCGAAGACGTTAAAAGGCATCAAAAGGGCAATCCATTTGGAAGAAAAGGAATTAAACCCCTTGATAAAACTCTTAGAATGAAGCACCAAGAAATTGAATACTAAAAGAACAGATAAGAAATTTCCACCCAACAAATTTCAACTCAAAAGAATCTCCTGTCCCCAAATAGAAAATGTTCAAAAAGTCAAGACAATGCACAGAAAGGGTATTACAACAAAAATTACGAAAAAACCCCAAACCAATGCTCAGAAAAGAAAGGGAACGGTTTCTGCAAATACTTAAAAGGTCTAGAATTAATCGTAACCCAAAGCAATGGAAAGAGAACTAATTGTTAATTGAAAATGGGCATTTCTCAGTAGCGAAAAAAGAAGAAATTGTAAAAAAATTTTTTTTTCCCAAAATTTCTAACGTGTTAAAAATAAAGTTAAGTGTCCCATGTATCTTGCTAATAAGAAAACAGGCAAAAAAAAAGGGGTTTTTTAAAACCTATTTCCCAAAAGAAACATCCCTCTAAGTACGTATCATATTTGATTTCTTTGGGCCCTTTTTCCCTTTTTCCACAAAAAAAATTTATCAACACTTTTTTGACCGTAGTAGACGCATTTCCCAAAACCCTTATTTGGGAATACCCCGAAAATTGTGTCTGCTGAAAATCCCTTAAAAGTTAAAACTACAACAAAAAACCCCTTTGGCAACCCTGTAAGAATTATAACTGACAGAGGTTCAGCGTTCACTTAAAAATTGTTCAACGACTACTGTACGGGAAAAAAATATTAAACATCTACAAAAAAAGCAACAGGCTTTTTTAGGGGGAAACGGACAAGTTGAACGAATACCCCCGAACTTTGATTTTTAGTCCTTACCAAGCAAATGTTAGACGCCCTCAACGAAATGGTCCCAAAACCGTCGACAGATTACAAAAAGAATACTAAACAGCACTATTGTCGAAGCTAAAAATGGACACCATTCAAAACCTTTAATAGGAAAAAAATGCGTAACAAGGGGGGAAATTCGAATCAGGGACCCTGCTGGGAAGAAATGGGGGAAAAAGAACTACAAAAAAAGTTAAATTTCTGGGAATGCCCAAAAAGAACATCGAAAGCATACAAAAATCGGGAGAACCGAAAGAAAAAAAAAAAAGTAAAAACCCTTTAAAAAAGGGGGGCCCCCCCCCAAAAAGGGGAAAAAAAAAAAAATTTTTTTTATAAAAAACCTTTTTTTTGGGGGGGGGTTTTGGGGGAAATTTGGGGCCCCCAAAAAAAAAAAAACCCCCCCTTTTTTAAAAAAAATTTTTTTAAAAAATTTTTAAAAAATTTTTTTTTTTTTTTCCAAAATTTTTTTTTTTTTAAAAAAAAATTTTTTTTTTTTTTAAAAATTTTTTAAAATTTTTTAAAATTTTTTTTTTTTTAATTTTTTTTTTTTTATTTTTGGGTTTTTTTTTGGGTTTTTTTTAATTTTTTTTTTCCCTTTTTTTTTAAAAAAAAAATTTTTTAAAAAAGGGGAATTTAAATTTCCGGGGCCCCCCCCAAAAAATTTTGGCCAAATTTTTTTTTTTTGGAAAAAACTTTTTTAAATTTTTAAACCAATTTAAAATTTTTTTTTAAAATTTTCCCCCTTTTAAAAAAGGGGAAAACCCCCTTTTTGGGGGGGGAAAAAAAATTTCCCGGGAATTTTAACCTTTTAAAGGGTTTAAAAAAAAAAAATTTCCCCCCAAAAAAACCCCTTTTTTTTGGGAATTTTTTTTCCCCCCCCAAAAAAAAATTTTTTTGGTTTTTTGGGGGGGGAAAAAAAAAAAAAACCAAAAATTTTTTAAAAAAAAAATTGGGGTTTTTTTTTTTTTAAAAAAAAAATAAAAATTTTTTTTCCCCCCCCGGGGGTTTTTTAAAAATTTTTTTTAAAATTTTTTGAAAAAACCCCCCCTTTTTAAAAATTTTTTAAAAAAATTTTTTTTTTTTTTTTATTTTAAAAATTTTTTTAAAACCCCAAAAAAAACCCCCCCCTTAAAAAAAATTTTTAAAAATTTTTTAAAAAAAAATTTTAAAAAAAAAAAAATAAAAATTTTTTTTTAAAATTTTTTTTTAAAAAAAAGGGGGGTTAAAAAAATTTTAAAAAAAATTAATTTTTTTTTACCATAATGAGTTCATTTAATCTCAATTGCCTTCCTTAAAGTTGTGATCTAACTTTCCATTCTTCCGAAGGCTTATCTAACTTTCCTTTTCTTTTAAAAATTTTTTCCCCATGTAAATACCCCCTATAATTCTTAATAAATTATTTGTTTTCAACCAGTTTCTTTTTGAATATGATGTCATTTTATTTCAAAATTATCAAATACCCCCCAAAAACCCTAGACACCATTTTTAAAAACCCCCCATCTGAAAATCAATTTTTTTTGGGAGTTTTGGTTGGTTTCCCTAATATATATATATATATGTATATGCTAATGCTAATACTTTCCTTATAAAAATTTCCCTTCTTTTTTAAATCAGTAAGGGGGGGGCTATACAAATCCCTTTTTAACACAATCGAAAGTTACAGCTAAGATTTATATAATAAACAATACATATATATATATATATATATATATATATATTGTGTGTGTGTATGTGCGTGTGTGTGTATGCGCATGTGTGTGCGTAAAACAGATAAATACCGATTATGCATCTCCATAATTGGCAATTTGTGTCTGGTCTGTACATAGATTCGGGATAGTGAGAAAGTACCTACAGCTTCATACACTATATTGCGATCCATTGTTTCAAAAAAAGTTTAATATGTACTCCTAGGTTTTTCAAGAGTTTATAAAGATGTGTTTCGTAGAATCTGCTGTAAATGAACAACTGTCAGGGAGTTTGTTTAACCGTAAAGCATTATCCAATGACAAAACGAATCAAAATATGTTTGAGATCACGCTCTCATACAAAATATCCAAATAATGAACACGCTTTGAATATTTTCTAGATATATATAAAAATTGTCAAGATCATTCAATAATCATTGCATTCAAGAAACAATATACAGTGAACGAAAGTGGATTGACTGTCACTTAACGCATTTTACAGCTAATTCTGTAAAATGGTAAAAATTACAATACAGGAAAAACTGTAAAAAAATGATTAAATGATTCTTTAATGAAAATCTTTAAATGAGATTTATCTCAACAATATTATACGATAGATACAAAATGTACTTCAATTTTCAAAAATGTCATCCCTAAGCAAAGTAAAAAAAAGGTAATTGAAGAAATGCTGGTTAATGTTGTTACATGTATTGTTAGAACACTTTCTTTTTCCTTGCAATTTAACAAGTCTACCATCTCACATTATAAGGCCTTACTGACATCATATGTAATTAACCTGATGAGAGAGAGAGAGCGAAAACAACACAGTATAAATCTAAATGCTATTTAGCAATATATATTTATATATTATAGGATTGTTATTTATAAATATAAGATGTTATAGATTTACTAAATTTTATACTACAATTCTTAACATTTGTGGAAATCCCATTTTAAAATAATAATATTTTTCTGAATAATGTTAAACCATGCGCTACCAATACAAAAGTATCAATGGAAGGTTTCTATCCTGGATTTTTTACTTATTTATAGGAAGAAGTGTCGACAGTTTAAATCATTCATTATATGATATATATACACTTTGTACAAAGACATTTAAGTACAAATATCCATTCATAACTACCTACATTTAATACGTTTAATTCCAATACATATAATGATAAAATGGTTTGACAGCTTTTTCTGGACTATAATGAAGATTTTATAAGGTTACTTTTGTGCAAACAGATGTTCGATGGCTATCAAAAGTATATCTTTGGTTCATTTTTCATCATTATACGATAGTGCAATTCAATTTTTCGATAGCAATAATGAGAGAAATGTATCCACAGTAAAAAACTATTTTTCATTTGGTAAATATTTTAAGAGATTTAATCATGTAAATCTGCAGCTTAAATGAACCGATAAAGTTCTTATAGACTGTCAAATAATTGTTTCCCTATTTATTCACAAACATTAATTGATTCGTTATAAACTATTGAAAACAAAATTTTCCATCAGTTTGCTCAATTGTTTCTTATAAAAATCATGTAAATCTAGAAAATATTGACTATGCAATTGGATGTTAGCTCTTGTTTGAAGAGAATAAGCCTATATATATATACAACCTCAGACAATAAATTTTTGGTGAATGGGGGGGTCAAAACGGCCGATTCCCCAAACCCTTATATATATATATAAAAGTTTATTCTCTACAAAAAAGAGATAAAAAAACTCCTTAAAAAAACACATAGCCCAGTAGGAAAATCCAAAAAAAGGGAAGGGGACATAAGGGAAAACCAAGTTTAAAAATTTATTTAATCCCGCAGTGAAAAACCCGGCGGACTTAGGACAGCTAATATATAAAATAATTTATATAAAAGTGGGGTTGAACATGTTTTTTGACCATCCAACCTTCCCCCTTTATGTAAATAACACTGAGCATATATATATACTCTTTTGCAAAAAAATCTGATTACCATGAAGGAAGCAGTTGTATTTAATGAGAATAAATATGTGTACAGCTCATACACAGATAATAAAATGATAAAAAATATCAAGGCTGTAAAACCCATCTACGGTTCACGCTGACAGCTATAATATTGAAATCAGTAGATGGTGCCTCAAAGTTTTGACATCATTGATGTCAGGACTGTTTTATAGTCAGGAAAACAATGACATTTAGTCAAGAAGCAATGACGTTAAATAAAAGAGTAGATTGGATACCTAGAAAGAGATGTGTGCCGAGAAAGGGGTCTTTCCTATGTCAAAATTGCATGTTAGATAGGAGGTTCAGTTTCAATATCCGGAGGCTGAGAGAGAAAATTTTGTTTAAGATGTCAGGAGACAAATTTAATAAAAAACAAAGCAGTGTAAAAGGCCGAAAAAGATGAAGCACATCTGTTATTGACGGAAGAACAAAACTATTATGTCTCCAAGATAAAAGAATGTCATCAACGGTCATCAGAAGTTATCTGAATGATACTAGTGTTTCTGTCCGTTCAAAAACAATCAGGAGTAGATTAGCAGATGTAAGACTAAAAGGTAGAATTCTACGAAAAACGCCTTATCTCAATTTACAGCAGAGCTAAAGGGGACTATAATGGGCAATGGAACACATTAATTGTACAAATGTGATTATTGGTCATGTTATATAGAGGGACAAATCTAAAATATCATTATTCGGTAATGATGGCGAAGAATATGTAAGACGTAGAATAAAAAACCACCCGACCGCATCCAAACCGTATAATTGTTTTTGGTTTGATTTCCAAAATGGGCTTTTTCATATCACCCCCGGGGCACTGAATGTAAAAAAAAAATACATTGACATCATTCTAGAACCCAAACTAGTGCTTTCCATCCTTGACCATGGTTCAAAATTACGAGGTCCGTCGCAAAAAGCCCTCGTCCCGGGGAGTTAAATACCACCACCCCCGCTTTCCATCGGGATCTGTTCCCCCAATGATTCATTTTTTTTTCCAAGATTCTGCCCCTTTCCGGGAGGGAAAAATAATTGAATTTCTTAAAAATTCTAAGATCATTGAGGGTTGGTTTTCCCGCCAAGGGGCGAAACAACCTGACCCCCAATCCCCATTGAAAAAATTGTGCACCATTTGAAAACTCTTGTCCAAATGAGGTATCCATGAAATAAAAAATAAGTAATTGATGATATAATTGTTCCTCCTGACATTATGTAATTACGAAGGAAGAGCTTAAAACTATTTTTCGCTCAATGAAACATCTATGTGAAGCTGTAATTAAAAATTGTGTTTTCCCCACTAAGTACTGATAACTCACTACTATCAGCAATATCTAATGTATATTGATAGTTATTTCAGCATAACCTTTTGGAGTTACAAATATTTGATTTTTTTTTATCGAATTTAGTAATAAATTCTCTTTAAAATGATGTAAAAAATTTGCATTTTGTGCAACGTAACATTTTCTATAAGCATATACAATCTTGAAAAACATAACAGTTTCAAAAGGTGTCCCAATTTTCCACCACTAAAATTTATATATATAAAGAAGAAAAAGAAAAAAAGAAAGGGAGACAAAAATAAAAGAAAAACAAATTCTGATCTGAAAAATTTGTTAAAATCTTAAAATGTAATGGAAGATTTGTTTCGCTACACCATGCATTATACAAGCATATATATATTATAATTTTTTGTTTATCAAACATTTAAATAAAAACAAGTCAAAGGTTTTCGTTTTATATTAAAATACTTAAATTTATTATTATTTTTTTAAAATAAGTAATTCTACATTAGTTTAAAATGTTTACTAAAAAGCCATAAAGCTAACCGAAAATGTTTTAAAAACACCCAACAAAAAAAAATAGGAAAAAATTTTTACAGCTTGTATTATTAGTTTTTAATTGTGTGTGAATGTTAAAAAATCTTTTTTCAAATTTAAGCAAAACTTTTAATAACAAATACTAATAGCATGTAAATAGTTTTAGAGCAATCCTTTTAAATATCTGAGGACTTTCCATCGATTATAAAAAAAGGGAGATACCATAAAATATATTTGGAACGAAACTCATTTATAAAGTTAAAAAAGAATTTCATAATAAATTTATTTATTTACCAGAACTAATATTTAAGTTTCGGGAAGAATAATGGTTGCAGAAAATTGTAGAATAAACTATAATTCTTTCCAAATGTTTGAATAAATATCTTTTAATAACATTTAAAATTTATTCCCCAAAAGCTAATTTTACTAACCTTATTTTATTTTATTTTTCAGGTAAAAATAGATTTACTCAAGGTTAAAGTAATTAGAGTATTTATGATTTTGAGCGACCTTCATATACAAAATATCCTGAAAGTTTGGAAACGTTCCACGATATCGGAATACAATTATTAAAAATATTAAAAGAAATGAAGAACTTTCGAGATTTCTTGGAACAAACATTTGTTTCTTAGCAACTGTGAAGCACCTCATTAGTTTTTCACATAATTAAGTAGCAAGTAAAGAAATATCATTTAACTTCAAAGGGTAATAGTTTCAGTTATTTTTATCATTAATTTTTTTCCTTTTTTGCAAGCTAAGGCTCGAAAAAAAGAAATTAATTTTTTTAGACGAGAATTAGAATATTATTGAGCGCAAGAAAAGTATTTTTAGTGATACTTTAGAAACTATATATGATGTTATATAGCATATTCACATGCATTAATAATTATGTGTAGGAACTCACATGAACAATTGATCAAACTTACGCATCTCATATTTTGCTAATGTTAAGTAGAAAGTTAAGAGAAATGTAAGCTAAAAGAAAGCATAAATTAGTGTGAAGCTATAGTCAACTTGATGTTTTTTAAGAGTGTTATAAAAACATTGCTGCTTGTAATAAACACGATTAGTGTAGTAGGGAAATTATATATATGACATGTTTTGAGTCAGAAACAGACTTCGTTTTTAAAAAGGATCTTTATTTGATGAAAGTTAGAAATCTTCTGACGCTAAAAGAGCGAGGGGAAAAAAAAAGACCCCCGTTTAAATGGGCTTACACTTAAAAACAGATGCGGTAAGTATCGGGGTTTTTATGACTGTATTGAAATTTAATGCTAAATATAGAGCTATTAAATGTAACGATCTAATTAGACATTTTATTGGTGACCTATGTTCGGAAGAAATAAATGGGTGATTATTTTTGATACTTGAAGGGAAAGAAAAAATAAAAGTTAAGTGCTAGATAGGGAATTTAATTTTTAATCTAATTTAATAAACCTGACACACACACACATATATATATATATATTAAAACAGCCGAAATTGGTGTGGGGAAAAGAGATTGTGTCTAAAAAAGATAGCCAAGCATTATATAATAATGTTACTTCTAACCATGAAAATTGTAGACTAAGAAGGAATGTGATAGACAGGAGTTATGGGAACAATGATTCAATTTTTTTCCTGTTAAAAATATAAATTCACAGCTAAGCATATAACAATATATTTAAAGATCGGTCGATAAAATTTAAATTGAAGTGATACTTTTGATTGAGAGCTTCATAGATTAGATTTTTTATGGTTATGTTTTTAAGTAAAAACCCTCATAACTGATGCTAAAATCTCATCAATGCTAAAAACGCATGCAGTGGGGCCCAGAAGATGAAAATGAAATGACGATGACAGCTAAGATGTAATTTAGTGTAATAAAACATTTTGCCTTTTTTCTTATCACAGGAAGAGTTTGTTTTGTTAAGTCTCCAAAAGTATTTCATGTTGACTGCTTCATTCTAACTGCAGACCACAGAGGCGGATCTTTGATGTCGCGTTCTTGTATTTTATTTGGCATTCTTAGGACTAATAACTATTAGAAGGATAGGGTGGTAATCGAAACTATAATGAACATACTCCTGAATCACGTTCATATAGTAGAGAAGACAATTGTTTCCAGGTAACTATTTCCCTTTTCAGGATGATAATGCTCCCGTTCAAGCAAATTGTATCGCAAGGGCTTAATGAACATGAGAATGAGGCCGAGAAGTTACTGTGGTTCTTACAATCATCATCACCGTCTTCTTTTCTTTCTTGGCAGAATAATTAAACTATATATTTCAGGTTAAATGGCATATATAATACCGTTATCTTATGTAAGAGATTTATAAATAGTGCGTTAAGTTGTAAGACTATTAACAAATTACTGAATTTCTGAAGAAAATGACGTAATATGCTACTTTAGCTTGTATGTTTAAAATTTACTGTACGGATGGCAACTTTAAAAACTAACTTAAATTTTACGAAAATCGACTTATTTTTCCAAAAAGTTATGAGACTTCTGATGATAAATTATAAAACTACCTGAGAAAATTAGCTTATCATACATTCCTTTAGAAACCCAAAAACACAAATTATTTTTATTTTTGAAAAAAAGTATTCCGAAAGAAATATTCAGGTTTTTTTTTTGTGTTACGATTTAGTAAAAATACCAAGATAAAAATTTTTTGTGAAATTAAAAATTTTATTTTTAAAATGGCCTTTAAAAATTTAAAAATTTAATTTTTTTTAAAAAAGTGTGTGAGTACATTACCAATATATCCTATTCTTATTTTGACCAAACAATGAATAAGTATTCGAATAGTGAAATTAAATTTTACTATCGTAATATTCTCTTTGAAAAGTATTTTTAAAGCTCGGTTTACCAAATGAATGTAGACACCTAAAAATAAACAAAAACACAGGTACGTGACTGACGTGAAACGATGATTTTGTGAAATTCAAGATCTGTATGTTTATTTTTGCATGAGAAATATTATGTACTTTTGGCAACTTTGACGTGAAATATACACTTTGTAACTTTATTTGAACTTCCTCCGATCTTTTTAAGAATAAAAATCAAGTATCTGAAGGTTGAAAGACATTCCAAGGTGTTTTGAAGTATTGATTCCCAAACCTCCAAGGAAATTCATGTGTGGCCTGATTCAGGGCAGTAGAAGAACTCTGATCAGCTCCCGTTGTCTGAGAATACTTTGTTTTACGTATGAAAAAAAGTAAAATAATCCTTAATGTCTTTTTAAAAAAATTTACTCCTTTTTTCTTCAAGAGTCTAGTATGAGAGAATCACAATGATAAGCATTGAAAAGACAATTAAAAATTTACATACTTAATTTGTTGGTAAATGCAAGAGTCTTTTAAAGTTAGTGAATCTCAATTTGGACTTATGATTTTGAAAAAGAAACAAAATTGCAAAATGCATTAATTCACAATACAATTAAAAAAATTTTTTGGTTATTTTTCTTTGGTGAAAAAACATTTTCTTTCTATATACTCACAAGTTTCCAATTCTATCCATTTTATGTTCCAAAATATTACAAAATAAAAATTGCAGATTTTAAGGGGGGATTGAACTCTTTCTTAAGTTAAATCTGGACCTTTCTTAACTGGTCACTCTGTACTAAGTCATGCGGATCATTGCTTCTCAAACTTTCAATATTTGCGAGCCAATTTTCAATCATAATTTTCACATCGAACCTCCCTCCATATAGTAACAATACATTTTGTACAATAGTAATGTACTTTGACGCTAGAGCTGCAAGATGTCTTTCATTATATACCATACAAATTATCAAGATAAGTATTACATTTTGAAAATAATTTTGAATATGTACAAGCCAATGGGAGTCACTAGTGATTATTACACTTGTTCTTAACTTAGTATTGATAAATTAATTATTAAAATACTATGTTGTATTGATACATTTATAAGTATATTATATCTCTGTAAATGTGTATTTTATTTTTTATTCTGTCAGGATAGGTTTCTTTGCTTCCTTTCAGGAATTAATAATTTTTAATTAATCTTTTATTTTCTACTTTTCGATATGCTAAGGGCGAGCTCGACAGTTTGTGAAACACTGATGTAGATGTGTGTGTGGTTGTTACGTGAACTCTGTATAACAGGCTCTGTAACCTGTCATGGATTTACAGACTTTACGTACATACACATTTCTAACTGTGAAATTGTAAAACAGTTTTCCTTTCTCAGTAATTTTTCACTTCTCCTAGAAGGTCTTTAAAGTTACATGCATAAGCTCAATCCTGAAACAATATTTTACAATCGTGATTTTTAATTTTGAGGTTTGTCATACCACATCCCAGTAGAATTTTCGGATAATTGGAAAGATGGTGAGAACACACGTAGCTGGTACATGTACTAGTATTTTCTTACCTTTTGAATTGGTACCTGTTTTATGGCATCGTAGAAAGAATAAAAGCGTTCGAATTTTACTTACACGTAATAAAATCTAATGTATTGCGATTAATTTAATACATTTTTATGAATCTGAGGAAAAATTGGATCCTTGAAAATCTTGTCTAAGATTTTATGCCTAGGGAAAAAGATTAAAATTAGCATATGATAATGTGAGATGACAAAAAAAACTAGCGGAATAACATTGATATACTTAGCGCTATGACTTAAGTCATTAAGGGAACCATACAAAACTACCCTCCATTGAGACAGAATGGTTTAAATTGCGTCCGCATTTCTTGGCTATATTTTTTAAGTAATTAAAGTCTTCTAAAAACAAATTTTTAAGATATTATAATTTATTGTTCTGTATATATATATATCGAATGAATCAAAAATATGAAAGTCATTGAAAACATGTAGCAGTAAATAATATGGACGAAGTACAAAAAACACAAAACAACATACACTCATTGCTATAAAAATGTGTGCACCAAGAAAGCGTTTTCAGAATAAAAAGAAATTCTAAATACGTAATTAAAAAATTGATAAATATGTTATAAAATCAAAGTAAAATGATCACTTATTGTAGAAACAATTACAAAGGAATGGAGTTTTAGTACTCTGTTGGGTGGGCCACATCTAGCGGAGCTAATGGTGTGATATGGTCTGTCATTGAGGCATAGAAATCTCATATGATATCCTGGGACATCTCGTTCCACAGTTGCTGTAAACTTGCTCTTAACTTGACTGAACTCCTAGGCTGTCCAATTTGGCCTTCTTTATGATTCTAGATATGCTCGATAAGTGACAAATTTAGGGATTGAGAAGGTCAGGGAAGGCTAGACAAGTGTTATGGAGGCAGTTCTGTGAAGCCCTTATTGTGTGTAGGCCAGCATTGTTCTGTTGAAAATGGCTCCTGGTAGCCCTGCTATGATTGGCAACGCACGTGGCAGAAAAATTTCACGAACATACCTCTGCAATGTTTTGATGTCGTGGATCAATAATAGGGACGGCCTTGAGTCATACTCGATTGCACCTGATGCCATAACAGCAGTTGTGGGAGTGGTGTGACACCATGCAGAGAAGGCAGGACTGAGACGTTCACCACAGGGCTTCCATGCACTTACACTATCGACATCACTGCTCAAATTGAATCTGGATTCGTCACTGAAGACAACCTTATTCCATTCGGTTGCACACATAGTTCAAACTTTCGAGCATGACACCACTCAAAATGGAGTTAACAATGGGTGGGTGTCAATGGCATGGAGCCTTGCAATGGTACGGAATAATATAGATGCTTTTAGTGAAGATGCTGTCTGTGGACGGATGGCGGACTATGAGACTACGGCGTTATTCATTCGTGTAATATGATGTGATGATAATCTCGACTATTGGTCTGTCGAGGGCGTTCTGAGCCTAATCGGCGTGTAATAAAAACTCTCTTGTCCTCTGGTTCCAGCACCATCTCACATTAAAGTCAGAATGGTTTAGGTTTCGAGCTACTCACAAGGTGGACCACGCGACTATCTCCGTGATTCTTTTCCATTCGAATTCTGACAGCTACTCAAATTGTTTCAGATGACGGCATAATGTCATCTCCAGTTAAACAGCCTCCCTCTGCAACAGATTAAATACACACAAACAAGCTCTGCCTAGCTTTTACATAATACAAGGGGAACGAAGTTCAACGCCTTCTGCTGGCGTAATGCGCAATTCCGTTGTATTTCTAATCTTTTACATATCTGCGTGACACGTACTTTCATGCCAAGATTCGTAATAATTCCACTCTTCCTTGCTTCGTATTAATCCTATTCTTCCTTTTTGTTGTGCAACTTTTTATGGCAATGAGTGTATTAAGTATATAAAAGTTGTACAATTATACAGAAATAAAAAAGATACCCAGTCCCTTATCAGGAGGTACTATACTTTGTATACAGGAGGTTATAAAATTAATGAAACACCTTAGATTTATGAAGAATTATTCATTAGTAAGGTATATAACAGTTTTTGGCGTTTAATACAACTTAGATTCACGTAGAAATCGATTCCTACAAGTGCCGAATAATGTTTAGATGAATATTGTACCATTATTCACGAAGTAATTGTGAAAATTCTGGGACATATACTGGTGGAGGATATCGGTTCCGTACTGAACTTTAAAAATTGAATACAACGGTTCTAGTAGAACTCCCTCAGTATAGAGGGCACTGCTTGTAAAAACATGCTTTGTTTACACCAGAGATCTGTACGTGACCGAGTGCAGACGCACTCCATATTCCATTAAATGTATTATTTAATCTTACTCTTGTCTTCGATGATTTACTGAATTTAAATTGAGGTAGATTGAAACATTCGACCCTATCTGAATTCCAAAAACATAAAATGATGTTGCCAAGGGCTTATCGTTTCACTGATTTAATAATTGAACACTATCACAAGAAATCTTTACATTCTGGCTTGCAAACCACATTATATTTAATAAGACAGTTTTATTGGATCTCATCGGGTCAGAACCGTGTAAGAAGAATATTAAATAAATGCATTACGCGTTTTCGCACGAAAACCCAGACAATAAACCAGATGATGGGAAATTTACCACGAGACAGAATTGTGCCTTCTCGATCCTTCGAAAAAGTTGGATTGGATTAGGCTGGTCCCATAATCACAAAACCAAATTTAAAAAGATCAAAAGTGACTTTAAAATCGTATATTGCCATATTCATCTGTTTCAGTACAAAAGCCACACATTTAGAAGTTGTTTCCAACTTGAACACAGAAGCCTTCTTAGCATGTCTCCAACGATTTATAGCAAGGAGATCTAAGCCATCCATCATTTGGAGTGACAATGCAACGAACTTCAAGGGAGCAAGAAACATTCTTATTGATTGGAACGAAATTTGCAAGTCCGACACAATTCAGCTATTCAGCGAGGAACAGGGAATAGAATGGAACTTCATTCCACCTGCTTCTCCCCATTTCGGTGGATTGTGGGAAGCAAATATTGTCCATGAAACACATTTTATTGAGGGTAGCGAAATAAGCTATTATGAACTTCGAAGAGTTAACTACGCTGGTGACACAAATCGAAGCAGTTCTGATTTCACGTCCTTTGACTCCATTTTCTTCGGACCCCAATGATCTTAACCTTTTGACCCCGGGGCATTTTTTGACGAACTGTGCTATTTCATTCTTTCCTAAACCTTATACTGCTTCGGATTATTTGTCCTATCATTACAGGTGGAAATTCATTCAATCTCTGCGAAATAAATTCTGGAGCACAGAATATCTGACCAAATATTCAGACCCGTGCTAAGTGGAGTATACAGAACCTTAACTTGATGGAGAATCAGCTCGTTCTTTTGAAGGATCCTAACCCCAAGCCCTTGGACTGGCCTATGGGGCGTATTCTTGAAGTATTTCCCGGTAGTGATGGTCTTGTGAGAGTAGTTAATGTGAAAACTTCATCAGGTATTTTAAAACGAGCCATTACAAAGATCCTGCAACTGTAGAACACACCATTTGAACATTTTACAATTTCTTGAACTTTAACCTTTATATTATTCTATTTTAAAAATTACTAATTTGATTTTTCAGTATTATTGATAACTCATGTTATTTAAGAATTGCTGATTTGATTTTTTCAGTATTATTGGTAATGCATGTGATTTAAGAATTGCTAGTTTTATTTCAGAATTATTGATGATGCATGTGATTTGAGAATTTAATTTATAGGATTTTATTTTTATTATTTCATATTGCATGAATTTTATTTGTATTATTTCATATTGCATGAATTTTATTTGAATTACTTTTGAATTTTAAATACGTTAATGTAAACTCCATAGGAGTTTAAGTGGAGAGTAATGGTAGAACCCCCCTCAGTATAGAGGGCACTGCTTGTAAAAACATGCTTTGTTTACACCAGAGATCTGTACGTGACTGAGTGCAGACGCACTCCATATTCCATTAAACTTATTATTTAATCTTACACTTGTCTTCGATGATTTACTGAATTTAAATTGAGTCTAATAATTGTGATGATATGAGCGTTGATTGATACAAAAGCATTCTACCACTTATGAACAATGATTTATATTACTCACTGATTGATTGAGCCACTGATGACCGAAACAGGTTCAATTACAATGATATCGAGTGACTGTGTGGGTCAAGGTAGATGTTTAACTTCATCTTCGTGTTCATTAAACCATGATTAGACAAACCCCTTGCATGGATAGGGGCATTAAAACATTCTGGAAAATTCCATCTCCAGTAGGAAACATTGTTTCCCTCATACAAAAGACCTGGTTAGCTAAAATATATCTATACTTCAACCCAGGGTTTCTTCTTTTCGAGATTATGATGGTCTAACAAAAAACAACGACACGGTCCCCCATATGACAAATCCCCCTATATGCTTGCCAGATGAAAAGAGACAATCCTGATCTTACATGTGTGCAGGTATCCTCTAAACGTGCACACCCCACCTGTTGTAGGGAAAAGTGAGAAAGACGATTCATCAGACCATAACACTTTCTTCCATTTATCAATACATTAGGTTTGGGAGTGAGACACTACTGTACAAATGATTACCACAAATATTGAAGCGACAGATGGAATGGAAATCTAGTTCCTGTATAAACAAATGATGAATGATTAGTTAAGACAATATGGCTTGAGTTTCCAGATCTACCTCGAATACGGGGAAAATTAAGACGCAAAAAGACAATGTCGCCTTATCTCTACAAAATAACATAATATTATCAACAACAAAATCAAATGCTATGATTGATACAGTGTTTTTCAGATTCTTAAATGATATTGAGTGCAAAATCTACATTTTTTTTTATTTTAGTTACCACAAGCCATTGATAACAAAAATATGTGCTGAAACACCCATAAGCATAATGGAAATATACTAATAATAAGGATACTTTTCTGTAAATGCATACAATAATTTTTTTTGAGTATTATGTATTGAAAATGAAAATTTTGTTTGTATTTATACCTTTCCATCCTAATTATTTTTAAATACAGTTTGAGGTAATAATGTCAATAATAAATTTGTTAATTATATATGATTACCTTAAAATAAAACTTAATTATACAATACAATACATATAAGCCAAAGAAATAAACTTCTACCGCGTGTTTACACTGATACACGCATAGAATTTTTATATATGTAACATTTTATGAATGATTTACAACTTATTCCGTTACCTTGGTGTGCAATCTTTAGTCTAAATTATTACTCTAACTTAAAAGATTTTTCAAATTGACTTAGTGTGTGGTCAGAGTTCCTCTTACCAGTCCTTCTTAAAAAACGATAGCTTGGCACAGACCCACTGCTATTTCCTTCCACAACTCCGGGTGCATTCGAAACTAAATTCCTATTTCAAGCCTTCCTATTCGCAAATCGCTTTCTACCATTCCGAGATTTCGTAATTGACCTAAAAAAACCAATGTCAAGGTGTAAATAGCATTTACATTTGCATACCATCAAGTCACCTCTACGGAAAGCTGATGGCCGCGGTAGCCTAGTGATCAATTTTCGGATCGTGGCTGAAATGTCACGAGTTCGAGCCCAGTACCACTAAAGACACGTGTAAGTGAGCGATGCTCGTTAAATCTATCGAGAGCTCAAACGTTCTCCCCGCGAGGTGTGGTAGCTAGAAGGAAGGGGTGCGAACACAGGTGTTGTCCTCGTCACTTGACGATGGTTCAAAATTACGAGGTTCATAGCCAAAAGCCCTTTTGTAGCTGAACAGTGCGATGTTAATATTCACGCACTTACTCACTCTACGGAAAGCTGTATTTTAACAAAAATCACAGAAAAGAGTAGTTTCCTCAAGAGGATTAGTTAAAGTACCGTGAATAGCATACGTCACACAATTATTGCTTAAAGTTAAGCGAGATGCGGTAAAATACAAACATCTCGACAATACATCTCTGACTAACACAAAATGAGGTATGAAACGAAGAAATATTTTGATTCTTAAAAGAAAACTTGACCTCTTTTTACAAAGTTGAAAGTTGTAAGGGCTTCCCCCTCGGGTGCCCTTCTCCTAGATTATCAGCGTGAGCTAGAGTAGTTGGAATAAATGAAGAAGCTGCCATGATCTTAATATGACTTTATTTTAAGATCTTAACTTATACCAATAACACATTATATAATAATATGATATGTGAGAGAATCTAAGGTGGCTAAATACACAATATATATAATACTGAAATAACGTAACCCGGACCACTATCAATAACTAACTCACCTAAGCTCAATTCCAATGCGATCACAGATCCGAATATTTAAATAGTCACTTCTACCTTTAATGTCCCACGAAATATGAATCTATCTGACCCTAGTTGAAGTTGCGATTCACTGGCGTGCAATGGTATGCACCTTGACAAAGGGCTCTCTGTACCAAGTAATCTCTCTTGACTGTCACCTCACTTCGCGAAATACTCTTCACACTTGCCACATGAACTAACATAACATTTCCCATATGCCACCATGCTTACTCTTAACTTCTGTAATTTAAAAGTTTCCTAATTTGTATCTTTCCTTCACGTTTTATACTTATTGGATTGGTTGGAAAAGAGTTGCTATTCATTCTGGCCCCAAAGATTCCAAAAGGATATGTTATTGAAAAAACGCGTGCGCCCGTCACAATAACCCCCAAGAAGCAAAATGTGATTTATTTGAGGGTCTTAATGGCCCTTAAGAAATTAAGTGCATAAATTTTATTTATCTGAACTTGTAACTTTCAATATTCCCTCTAAATTTTAACTTCGAAAAGCCACTTCAACCATTAATTTCCAATATTCAAGTTAAACTTTAATTTTCACCATTAATACTAACTTTAATTTTTAACATTCCTCTCTAATTTGAACTCTCAATAGCCACAATAATTTTACTCAAATAACTAGACCAACATTATCAGTTATGTATTTTAATCACGGTAGATTCTCCTTAACAAATAATTTGGTGTTCCCTATTCAGCCAACGGGCCCCGAGAAAAACCATATACGTTTTAGCTGGATAAACCAGGGCCACACACCCCTTAACTAACTTAATTCTACTTATTGCTACTTAAAAACTATTACAATCTTCTTCTGTATAACAGGTCATTTCCATCTTGTCGGATTTACAATGTTGTCTAACAAAAATTCTGCTTCTTTTCAGCAATTCATGATCAGCCACCATGAAATAAAAATCTTTAAGTCACGTGGAATAACATATTTTCACATAATACCATTACGTTTTACAATTTCTATACTTTATATACTATCATTAAATTACAACTAATTTTCATATATACACATCATTTGGTTTTTTTAATAAACTTCCCCTCTAATCGCGCAGCGCTGTAAGTGTTATTGTTAATAATCTGTCTACGTCGCATTCCCCCCAACCAGATGCATAGTAATATTAATCAATATAACAGTATATATATACATTATACAATTAGAAACATTTTTTCAGTAATCCATTAAAACAAACAACCAAAGGAATTTTAGCATCTCAGTGAAGTCATACATAGAAGTATACAAATGCATATTTACAAATATTTTCTCCACAATTTTGAACGAAAACTTTTACAAGTCAAAAGCTCATTTTCCGTCTTCTAGAAAAATGCACTCATTGTAGGGTCAACTTTTATTTGACTAAGGAAATTTTAAACCTTAAATGACTTGCTTCTTTGCAATAATTCTTCCGACCACTTGTTCGAAAGAAAATATAATGAAACGATACAACCTGATTTTTATGACTTGTAATTGACGTCTCCAACTAGGATCTCCGGGGAGATGGATCTGTTGCTGTTCGCTCCTCCTTTCCTATCCTGGCAATGTTGTTGTTGACCACTTCTGCTTCTGGTATTCCTGCTGCTTGACCTTGCTTACTCTTCGATGTGGATGCTATACTGAAGTTCTCGGCTTCTTCTGGCTTGAATTGGTCCTCCTTGTGTCATCTTCTCATTGGTTGGTCGGAACTCCACCTTTGCACCTCTTCTTGGTCGCAAATTGTAGCCGCTGAAACTTGGCATTAATGTTTCCTCTGTTCGGATTTTCTTTCTAAATTGTGGTAAATCGTTACTATTGTTCAAAAACAATGTTCTTTTACCAACTCTATGTCCTATACCCTTTCTAATCTTCCTCACTGGTCCTCCAGACCCAGAGGGTAAGGATCGCTAATATGTGAGAGTTTGCTTCCTACCCACTTTAACTTTTCTATTTGGTTCTGACCAACAGCCAGGCGGTGGTCAGTAAAGTGGTCTTCGCTTATCGGTCATACCTGTGTGCCTCTTACCCTGATCTTTCTTAAAACTTATCCATCTGAAACTTATCTTAAAACTTTGTGATATAGCCCCCCTTTGGTGATCATATCTTTGATTGTCAGCTTGAGCTAGAGGTGTGGGGTTTCCTGAATAAACATACATTTTAAATTCTTAATATGACTTTATTAAAAATAGAGCTTAAATGTCTAACAATTTAGATAAATTTTAATAAGTAAGAATCTAGAATGAACGAACACACAGTGATAGTTAAACCGAATCACGTAATTTAGACCACTTTCTCTACGTTATAATTATTTTCCGTCTACTCTTACTTATAATAATATTACAAGTCCTAATATCAAATAATCAGTCCTACCTTAATCCAAACTAAGATTCGATCTCCATATGGAAACTTCAGGGCGCGCGTGCAGTGGTATGCACCTTGTAGTAATGGCTGGATTTTCCGGTAACCTTACGATAGGCTGTCAAATTCCCGCCTCTTCCCCAAAACCCCCCAAAATTTCCATTTCGGCCTCGCCCCGAGGTTATGTTAAAGGCGCGTGAGCCCGTCACAACCCCTCAAAAAGAAAAACGTGTTTTTTTCGGGGTTTTAATGACCCTTAAAAATGACGTCCTTTTTTTTCCCCCTCCTTTAAAGTTTTATTTAAATTTTATCCTTGGATCTCTCTTGATTTTTAACTTTTTTTTCAATATTAAACCTTTTTTAAATTTTTTCATTATCCATCTTAAATTTAATTTTTTAATATTCCTCCTTAATTTAAACTCTTGACAGCCACAATAAATTTTACTCAATTAATTAGACCAACTTTAAACAGTTATGCATTTTAATCATGGTAGCCCCTCTTGAACAGAAAGGGGCATCCAACCCAACAGGAACCAGAAAAAACCATCTTTGACTTAGAAGGAAAAACGGGTCCGCATGCCCCTTAACTAACTTTCTTTTAAAAAACAATTACAATCTTCTTTTTCCCTGCTTTTTTATCCAGCTGGGAAAATTTCGAGATTGTTTTCCTAGTCCTGATTGATATTTTTCTTTCCCAAATTCAGGTTTTTCACACAGAAATAAAACTCTTTAAGTTACTTGGCAAAATCTATATTCCCTACTACCATATTTTCACAATTGTTATCATTATATATTTTTTTAAATTACAACAATTTTTATATATACACCTCATCTGATTCTTCCATAAACTTCCCCTCATCCGGCCGTTAAATTTTGTTAGTATCCTTCCGCCGCGTTTCCTTAAACCAGATGTAAAAAATATGAAACAATACAACAAAATATATATATATATATATATATACACTATACAATTTCAAACATTTTTTAATAAAACTTAAAAAAAAAAAACCAAAGGGGTTTTGCATCAAACGAAGTCATACATCGAAGTAAAAAAATTAATTCAAAGTTTTTTCCATCAATTGAAAAAAAATTTTTAAAATTAAAAGTTCAAAAAGAAAAATACATGTTGTGGTCCCCTTTTCCCTTGGGTTATAATTTTAAAACCGGAGCCCCTTTTCTGCAATAAATCTTCCGACCACTTGTTGGAGAATATAAATGAAACATAAAACCCGATTTTTTGGGGCACTACTAAAACCTCAAGGATAAGGTACTATTGTCTTCTGTCCCCTTCTTATTTCTTGGCTGCTTTGTTGGGATTTTCTTTTTTTTTGGTTTCCTGCTCCCCGATCTTGCCCGCTCCCCGATGTAGGTCGAGTTTTCTCCTTGGCTTTTCCTGGCGTTTCTTCACTTTACTGGTTAGTCGGGGCTTCTGATCTTGCTTCTTTCGTGGTCTGAGGTTATACCTCACTTAATCTTGAACTGCTCCTGCCGTTCGGTTCATCTTCCTACTTATATAAATGTTATTATTATCTGATGACAATGGGCTTTTAATTATTTTATGGTCTAAAGTTTTGCAACTTTTTTTTTGTGGTCCCCTTTACCAAGTTCCTCGTCGTTTATATCCTAATCTTTCCTGGCGTTTTCTTTTAATATTTTTTTAATTTTTGAAAAAGAGCTAGGTACTGATCTGATACTGGTTCGCGCTTATCGGCGCTACCTGTGTCTCTTACGTTCATTTGATTTAAGATTTATCCCTTTTTCCTCTAACTCACGTTTTACATCTGACCCCTACTTCTACCAATTGCGTCGTTTGATCCCCGTTGTACGCTTTCCCAACTACTCTTTTCCCTGCTGAACTAATGCTATCGAGCTACCTGTTCTATATCAATCTCGTAAATTTCCCTATGACGATATATTCTCCTTGATCGACATTGAGGGTTTAAACCCTTTTTTCTGACATCCATATTATAACATTTTTCTTTTTTTTCAACCCTTTCGCGCCTTCAAAAAGTTTAAAATTGGCACAATTTTGTTTGCTGCTGAAATTAAAGGGTGTGTTTCTGACAAGACCCAGTCTTTTACCTTAATATGTACATGAGTCCTGCGTGTATTATAACACTTCTCCTATTTTTCATGTTTAGCTTTTGTCTTTCGTCTAGCCTCATCAAACAATTTTTCAATATCTTCTACTGCAAACTCAGTTCCGTGTGATACGATGATTAATTTTTGAAATGGGTAATCAACTGTCGACCCAAAGTAATTCCGCAGGGTTTTTCCCGTCGTTTCATTCACTGCTGTACGAATAGCATAAGCAAACTCATGTAAGAATTGGTCCCAAGTATCATGTTTATCATTTACATAATTTGCAATCATTTGCACAAGATCACGATTCTCGCGTTTGGTTCTATTTGCCTGAGGCCTATATACAACAGTTTTCACATGCCTTATGCCTAATCTTTCACTTAAATGTTCAAAAATTTCTTATATAAATTGGGGACTGTTTTCACTTATTAACTTTATTGGTGCTCCTAAACGCAATTTAAAATTATCAAAAAAAAATATCCCCTATGCAAGACGGGCCTTTTTAAGGTATGATTTCAGCCCATTTGCTGAAATAATCGGGGTTTCTAATACATATCGATTACGTCTCACTATTGATGTAGGATACGGACCTAACAAATCTAACGTAACCCTATCTCATTTGGATAATTTGATACAAACGGTTTAATCGCCCAGCTGGTAACGCTTTTTTATAACTTTTAAACGGCAATTATAGCATGTAGAGACATATTGATCAATAAATTTTCTCATATGCGGGAAATAACAAACGCCCACTATTTTATGATAATTTTTTAAAACGACCAAAATGACCTGCTTTTGGGTTTTGTCTTGAAATTCTCTCATTATTTCATTAATTAAAAAACTTTGGAAGGTGTGACATCTCTCGCCTTCTTTTTCCCAAACATAACTCCTACGTTCTTTGACGTCCACGATTAATGGCAAAATTTTTCCAAACCCCAAATTTTTAAAAGGGGAAAAAACGAAGCAACAATCAAACAAATATCCTTTAAAAGGATAAAAAAAAATTTTGGGGAAAGCGGATGATGGCAATCTTAAAAAGCAGTGTGGAGCAGTTCGGGAAAAAGGAACGGGCGGCCTACTCACAAAAAGACGGAAACGCCCCCTCGTAAAAATTATTTATAAGGGGGAAAAATTGTACACGAGTACATATATCTGCCTACAAGTATCAGAATCGATGGGGTCTTCAACCAAGGTATGGATTATATTCTAAACGATAAAAAGTATAAAAAAGCGAGATTGGGCCCAGATAATAAATTATTTTTTTGGATAAGTGTTTCTTTTTGGGCGATCTGACTTAAATGATCGGCATACTTTGTGGTTTATTCTCAAAAATATAATTTTGTTCTTATATATTAAGTAATTTAATTTAAAACCCCAAAAAAAAGTTTTTTAAAGGGTTTTAAAAAATATCTCATCCTTCCGATAATCCCACACCCCCCTAACTTCGCGGCCCCCTCGTCATTACCCTATCGAAAAGATGGCTATGTCACATTTTCGCCCGAACATTCATAATTCTGGGTTAGGTAATGCAGGGGGGATTTGGTATATTACATAAAATTTGTTTTTCCCGGGTCTGAGAATGTAGCGGATTTTTTTGGAAGCAATAGATAATCAAATACAGTTACGAAATCTCAAAAACTTATCAAAAACTTATTTGAAAAGTCATCTCGGGGGAAGGGGGTCAAGATTGGTACTCAATATTTGGATCGGTGCTGGGGCAAGATTCAGCCACGGATTTCGCGCAGCTCAAGGCTGAATTAGCCCAAAACTTTTCCCCAATCAAAAATAAGAAAAAAATTTGGGGGCTAAAGGTTTTTTTGCGTCACAACAAGGGGGAAAAAATCAGGAACCAACAAAACTTTGTGTACGATTTATAAAAATCCATAAAAGTTTAGAGCCCAAAGGGGAAAGTCGCAGGCGGAATTGGTTGATCACATTTTGTTTGGGGCTCCCAACCCAAAATCCAGGACTACGTGGAAGTTCCCAATCCGCAGAACACCGTACAACTTTTGAAATGTTGAAAAATTTAAGGGGGTATTCTTAAAAAATTAAAAAGGGGGTTTACGAATAGTGGTAATGTGTGGAAAGGCGGGGGAAAAAGCGCATAGGATGCCTTTTGATGTTAATCGTAGAAACTGGGAGAAATTCTGAGGTTGGGGTGGCCCAAATAATGGCAGAAATGATTTTAGTGGTACGTATGAGAATAGCCATCAAAGTAATAGAGGGTTCGAGGAATAGATTTCCCGAATGATGATCAGAGATTCAACGAAAAAGGATTTCCAATTTCGAAATGACAATTTTAATAAAAGGGGGCCGTAGAAATAGGGGGTTTGAGTGAAAATTTCGGGCGGGCGATAGGTCAAAGGGGACGATTGAGTGTTGTAAAAATTAAAATTCATCCTCCCAAAAAGGAAACGGCGGGGATATACCAATTAAGCTTTCTCCGATATGTATATCACCGTAGGCTTCCCCACGTTCCCATTTTTTAAATAACACATTTTTTAAAGCGCTATGGGACACCGGGCAAATAAAACCCTTTTTATCGGAAAAGTATATAAAAATATTTTTATAAGCAAATTAAAAAAACGCGAGCCCAAAATAATAAAAAGGGACGGGGGCGAAATGTTAAAATTTGGGGGAAATTTTTAAAAATTTATTAAATTCCCAAAACAGAGAATTTTTTTTTTGACCCCGGTCATTTCATTTTGTTGTTATTTTGGGAAAACCCATGTAACCTAGGGTTTTTGATTTTATAAGTGGATCAAGGATTATTTTAGATTTTTTATCGAAAACGGTTTTCAATTCAAGGGGTTCGCTGGTTGAAGATAATAGGGTAAGAAGGGAAAGGGGTTTTATTTTATGGGGGGCAGAAGGAAGTTAAATATTGTGGCTAATTTTAAAACGAAAAATCCTGTGGAAAGTATAATAAAAGAAAAGTTAATTGTGCAATAATCAGTTTGTTCTTTTTTTTGAAACAGTTAATAACAGAAAAAAACCCTGGCCCGGTGGGCATATCTTGATAAAAAAACCGGAACATAACTCTTTTTGCAATAGAAAATGGTCCCGGGCCCTTAATTAAAGGCTTGTTATTTTTTAAAAACCAACGTCGTTAATGAAAGGGTTATCATTCAAATCTTAAGGAATAAATTATAATAATTTCCGACAAAATGCGGGACTTTTTAAATTTAAAACTTATCATAAAAATTCGGGCTTTTTTATTTCTTATATGAAAAATTTATTAAACAATATTTCCCCATGCCATATTGCCAATTAAAAATATAAAACGGTTACCAGCTGGTTGTTAAATCCATTGTATAAAATTATAAAAGAGATAGCCGTTGATTTGTTGGCTACCTATATCGAAATAAAAAACCCTTTTATTTTTAGTAATAACCGATCATTTCGAAAGGGGCGTTACCTCTTAAAATCGTCTCGTATAATAGCGGATTTTTTTTGATTTTTTTATATCGCATTTTGGGCTCAAAAAAAATTAAAAAGAAAGGGCCCCCAATTTATAAAATTTTTTTTGAACCTTTAAGTGAAAGATTAGGCAAAGGCTTGAAGCTGTTGCTTTGGCCCGCAAATCGGCTAAAAGAGTTAATCGATATAGTGAAATATTGAAATTTATGTTAATGATCAACACGATACTTGGGTCAATTTTTCTTTGAGTTTGCTTAATCTTTATTGTCGGCTGAATGAAAAAACGGAAAATCACCTGCGGAATTATTTTGGGTAAAAAAATTGATTCCCCCATTTCAAAATTTAATGATTTCAGATGGATGGAATTCACAGTTAGAAACATCAAAAAGTTTTTTAAAAAAGCTAGACTAAGTACGAAAACTAAGCGGGAAAAAGTGGGAAAGATATAACGACAAAGGGGGGGGAAAACAAATTAAAAATTTGGGTCTTTTGAAACACCCTTTAAGTTCGCAAAAAAATCTGTTCCAAATTTAAACAAAATTTGAAGGATATAAGTAAGAAAGAAATAAAAAAATATTGTAATATGGAAGTCAGGAAAAGATTAAGGGTTTAACGTTGATCAAATAAAATTATCGTCATAGGAAATGTGACGAGGTGAGTTGGGAACAGGTAGCCCAGAATATTGTTCACGTCAGGGAAAACGAGTAGTTCGGAAAATGTACATCAAAGATCAAATGAGTCACACAAGGGGAAAAAAAAACTGTGGGAAAACTGAGTTAGAAAAAGGGTTAATCTCCAATCAAAACAATATAAAGAAAAACACGGATAGGGCCGAAAAGCGCAATCACTGGTCAGATCCCCTTTGTCATTTAAAAAATGACAGAAAAAAAAAAGAAAGGCTCAAAGGGGAATTAAAGGTCGTATGGAGGGGGGCAAATGGAAAGGAATTTGGTAGAAAAGGATAAATAACAAAAAAAGACCATTACTGGCTATTTTTAAAGTAGGAAAAAAAACAAGCGGAAAAAAGGGTTCAAGATGGAGCGTTAAAGCGGCCACGCCAGGAAAGGGTCGATTTGAGGGCCAAGGAAACATCCCGGGGGTTTAAGATAGGACTAAACCTTTTCCCCCGCCGGAAAAGGGTCCCGGGGTCCCCCCTGGCCAAGGGGAAAAAACAAGACAAGCAAGGGAAAAACCCACAAAGAGGCACAAAACCCACGCAGGCAACAAAAAAAATTCCCGTGCAGCCAAAAGGGAAAGAAAAGGAAAAAAAGTGATAACCCCCATTTCAAATGATGTGTGGGGATAATTTTAAAAAACAGGATGTATTTTTTCCCCTTTTTTATGATCTTTCCCAAAAAGTGGTCGGAAAAATTTCAAGGAAGGGAAATCCGGTTTTAAAAAATTATAATCCCAAACAAGGACACACAATGAGTGTATATTTATTTTTGAACTTTTTCGAAAAAAAATTTTCCCCTTTTAATATTGGTGAATACAATTTAAATTGGGATTTGTTTGCTTCATGTATGACTTCGGGTCGTTTTTGGGGTATTTTTTTTAATGGTTTTTGAAAAAAGTTTGAAGTATAATATTATGTATTTTTATTGTTTTGGGATTTTTCATTAAGATGCATCTGCTTGGGAAACCCCTAGTCAGGGCATAAAAAAAAATTAAAATGTGGGGCATTAGGTTTTTTGGAAAAATGGGGTGGAAATGAAAGTTTTTTTGATTTCAAAGTAAAAGCAAAAATTTGTTTTAAAAATTTTGTAAATATAAAATTTGACAAAGCTTAGAGAGTTTTTATTTCGGGTGACAGACTCCGAAAATACCTTAGCTGATTGCCCAACTCAGAGTGGAATACTCTATTGAATGTTTTTTCCGATGCAGAGTTTAGGTCTTTCACCCGGAAAAATTCCCTAAAGGGTTTTAATTATCTTTAAATTTCTTTAAATATAAGTTAATATATATGTAAAAGTGAGAATATAATTTTAAAAAAACAATTATTAATGTTGGCCTAGTTAATGGAGTAAAATTTTGGTATCTTTTACGAGTTTAAATTTTTAATTAAATATTTAATTTTTCTGATGAATAATGTTAAATTAAGTTAAATATTGGAAATTATAGAATTTAAAAAGGGATTCAAAATTAAATTTAAATAAAACTTAAAAAAGGAAGAGATTCAGAAATAAAATTTAGGCCCCAATTTTTGGGGGATCATCCCTTTTATTCTTTCCTTACTAATAATCAATCCTAAATACTTCAATTCATTACAACCAAATCTACACTTTTCTTTATTTAATGTCAATCCTGCATCTTGTAATAAAGTAAAAACCTCCCTTAAAAATTCAACATTTTGAGTGAATGATGGAGACGAGATGATCACGCCATTCTTATACACATTCACAAACTTCCTTTTTACCGGGTTCAATATAATTTATATCACTTTCTGAAAATTGGGAGCCACTCCTAAAAAGCTAAGCGGCCTACTCCGAAATGCGTAGGGGCACCTTTTTACTAGGAACACGGTCTTAACAATATCACTGGAGTTTACTGCAATTTGAAAGTACCCACTTCTTAGATCAAGAGATGACATATTTATCGTATAGGGGATATTCATTATTAAACCATCTATTAACGGTAAGGGATAGCGTGCATACTTCGTGACCGAATTTAGTTTCCTATAGTCAAAAGAAATTCTTTATGCTTCCGGATTATCCGGTGGTAACCCATTATTTTTTTTACATAACACAACAGGTGGCGCGTACGGGGATTGAATTGGAACTATGGTTCCTTCTTTGAACATTTTCTCAAGGTGAAATTCGAGTATTGCTTGTTTTTGCCAATCATACCTGTACAGCCTGGAAACAACCGGTTTACTATCTCTCGTATCAATTTCATTGTATAAAACTTGGGTAAGACCTGGTTTATCTGAGAACAATCCCTTAAATCTACTAAACAAATTTTGTAACTTCTGTTTTTTCTTAAACTCCAACTTTGTCTCAGACAGATCTATTTCTACATTTTCTTCCACAATTGTTTTAACAACCTTATCTATTTGCGAATCGGGAATCTTTAACGATTTTCGATCAAAGTCTAAACCAATCTTCGCTCCCTTTGCCGTGATCACCTGAGCACACGTTTTTTTTACTTGCTTATAAAAAAAATATTTTCTATATATTTCCTCAGATATAAATGATTTCTCCGCTCAAGTGTCTCATAACGCTTTCGTGAATGTTTCATTTAATAAAAGAGGAACATATGGGAGTTCCATTAGAGACATACATGTCGCAGAAAGTTTAATCGATATATCCACTGCCGAGTTCTTTTGGTTACTTTGAACATCATTAACTTTCAAAACATTCAATCGTCCCCTTTGCATCATATCTCGTCGACTAAAATTCTCACTCAAACGACTATTTCTGTGGTCCCATCTATTAAAATCATCATTCCGATCTCCCTTTCTAAATTGGTATTTCCTATCGTTGAATCTGTGGTCATCGTTCTGAAATCTATTCTTACTATCGAACCACTGTTTTCCTTGACGGCCATTCTCGTAGTTACCCCTATAATCATTTCTGCCCTAATATGGTCTACGCCCAACTTCTCAATTTCTCCAATTTCTGCGATTATCACCAACATTAGACATCCTATGCTCATTCCGGCCTCGTCTTTCCACATTATCACCATTCTGCGAACCCCGCGTTGATTTGCAAGAATACCTCTCTTCAAATTTAGCTAAGATCTCCAAAAGTTGTACCGTGTTTTGTGGATTTCGAACCTCCACGTAGTCCTCAATTTGTGGTTCGAGTCTAACAAGAATGTGATCCATCAAGTCCGCCTGCGAAATCCCTAGTTCCTGTTTTTGTTGTAATTTTAATAAATCGTAAGCAAAATCCGTTGGCTCCTGATTCCTTCCCTGTTGAGATGCATAAGACCTCATCTCCAAATCTTTCTTATTCCTTATGGTGAGGAATGCTTTTGATAATTCTGCTTTAGCTGAGCGAAATCCGTTGTGGTATCCTGCATTAACACTGATCCGAATATCTGATACCAATCTTGAGCCTTCCCCGGAGAAGACCTTTCAAATAAGCACATGCTAAATCGCTAGGTATTTCTAGTAATTTTATTTGATTGTCTATGGCTTCCAAAAAGTCGAACACATTTTTCTACCCGGAAAAGCACACTTCTGTTAAAATACCAAACCAATTCGAGCTTCCTACCCCGGTATCATATAAATTAAATTTCGTTGGGCACCACTGTGATATAGCCCCCCTTTGGTGACCGTATCTTTGATTGTCAGCGTGAGCTAGAGGTGTGGCGTTTTCTAAATAAACATACTTTTTAAATTCTTAATATGACTTTATTAAGAATAGAACTTAAATGTCTAACAATTTAGATAAATTTAAATAAGGGAGAATCTAGAATGAACGAACACACAGTGATAGTTAAACCGAATCACGTAATTTAGACCACTTTCTCTACGTTATAATTATTTTCCGTCTACTCTTACTTCTAATAATATTACAAGTCCTAATATCAAATAATCAGTCCTACCTTAATCCAAACTAAGATTCAATCTCTATATGGAAACTTCTGGGCGCGCGTGCAATGGTATGCACCTTGTAGTAATGGTGGATTCCCCAGTAACTTTACGATAGGCTGTCAATTCATGCTTGTACCTCTTCCAAACATAACTTTCCCCAAATTGCCATTAATCTTGGCCACCAAAGAACCCAGAGGTTATTTTACAGAAAAGACGCGTGAGCCCGTCCCAACCCCTCCAAGAAGCAAAATGTGATTTATTCGAGGGTCTTAATGGCCCTTAAGAAATTACGTGCCTAAATTTTTATTTCTTATTAGCCTCACTTTCCAAGTTTTATTTAAATTGTATCCTTGAATCTTGATTTTAATTATTAATTTTCAATATTCAACTTAAACTTTAACTTTCACTATTCATCTTAAATTTATTTTTTAATATTCCTCCTTAATATGAACTCTTGACAGCTACAATAAATTTTACTCAATTAACTAGAGCAACATTAACAGTTATGCATTTTAATCATGGTAGATTCTTACTTTTACATATGTGAGTATGCCTCATCTGAGCGGAGTGACCGGGGAAAAAACCATCCTGGACTTGGATGGAAAAAAACGAGATCAGCATACACCTTAACTAACTTAACTCTACTTAATTACTACTAAATGTTACTTAAACTACTATAACAATCTTCTTCTGTTCCATTGCTTTTCCATCCATTTGAGATTACAAAAACTATGAGACTTGGTTTTCAATTTAGAATTCAGGGTCTGTCACCCTGAAATAAAAACTCTTTAAGTTACTTGGCAAAATCTATATTCACATAATACCAGTAAATTTCACAATTTTTATACTTTATATATCACTTTTAAATTACAACTAATTTTCGTATATACACCTCTTCTGGTCCTTCCGATAAACTCCCCATCAGTCGCGCCGCGCTGTTAATGTTATTGTTAGTTTCCCTGAACCAGATGTACATTAATATGAAACAATATTACAATATATATATATATATATATATATATATACACTATACACTATACAATTACAAACATTTTTCAATAAATCATTAAAACAAATAACCAAAGGAATTGTCGCATCTCAGCGAAGTCATGCATCGAAGTAAACAAATGCATAATTACAATTGTTTTCTCCATCAATTGAGAAAAAAAAATTACACAAGTCAAAAGTTAAAAAAAAATAAACTCGTTGTAGTGTCAACTTTTCCTTGGATTATAATTTTTAAATACCTCCTGAGACTTCCTTCTCTGCAATAATTCCTCCGACCACTTGTTGGAAAGAATATAAAATGAAACGATACAACCTGATTTCTATGGCTTGTCGTCTCCTACTAGAACCTCCATGGATAATGTAATGTTGTGTGGTCTTTGCTCCTCTTCTCTTTTCCTGGTTGCTCTGTTGGCCCTACATTGTTCCTTCGCATCACAAGATCCTCTAGAAGACTCCACTCATTCTCACCATCATGATCAGGCAAACACGTGCAGAGTCTTTCCTCCTGTGTCAGCTCTCATCTCGATCTCTGTTCTCTGCTATCCCATCTTTCATTTCAGCAAAAAATGACCCTTTTAAACTCCAGGAGCGGGTCCACTACAAGCCCCTCGTCACTTCTCATTGGCAATCCTCCAAAAACCTGTATATGGTCTTCGGACTAATTAGCGTCCTATTCGCGCAGACCGCCGGCCCGTCTTGATCGCCCCTGCGCCAGACGCACGTCTTCAGATCTGGACACTTGTCCATCAGCTCCTATTGTTTTCTTGAAGCCCTTCTCCCGTCATGCTCCTAGGATTTAGAGTTCTTAGTCAGAAAGGATCCATTAACTGTCACCAGGTGGGGGCACTTTAATGTCCATTATGTCTTCCAGTCATAGTGTCGTCACGGGCCCGAGGCCAAACAATAGACTATGACCTCAAAACGACTTGCACTGTCTTCGAACCACCTTTTCTAATCTATAAAACCTAACATAAATGGAAGGGTGTGGATTGTATCAAAGCACGGTCGTCACAACACATTATTATCATCTACAGCGATGAATTTTTCTGATAGTTCAATAGGACAGTCCACACAATCTGGCTGTAGTTTTCTGCATTTTGTGCATTCCCAGAAGGTAAATCGTTTCATTTAAAGAGATTTCGTTTCGTATTAAGAGAAACAAAATGCAGGAAAATACACAGTAATTGTCGAGACCGTTGGTTTTTTTGTTGCTTTTTTTTCGCGTTAAGGTATCCGGCTATTTTCGGAAACCTTTTTTTTTCTTTTAGTTTTCTAAAAATCTCTAATATTTTTACATATTTTTACTTTCACTTTTATACACAATAATAAAAAATACAGTTAAAAATAATATATGTATATAAAAATTTGCAAAAATTTAAATTTTTAGAGAAATTTTAATCAAATTTTGGAATTTTTTCAAACACTCTGATTTTTTTAATTTTTTTTTTTATATTTTCCCTAAAAATTGCTGCAAAACATTTTTTTAAACACATTTTTAGAGAATGACCTGCAAGTGTTAAATTATTTCTTTTGATTCAAAAGTTATAGCCAGTCGAACTTGCAAACTAGGAAATTCAATCAATTTTTTGAAACTTTCAGAAAGAAATACAAATATAAAATAACTAAAAATTGTTCAATTTCTTAGCTTGTAGGTCTTTTTGTAGATAATACCATTAATAACATTTGTGTAAAATTTCATACAAATATCTCTAATAGTTTTTTAGATATCATGTTTGAAATATCATGAAATTTACAAAAAAATAGTTTTGAGAAAAATGCATTTAAACTTTATAAAAGCAATTTCAAAACATAATATGACAAGTATATTACTAAAACTCTCCTGATTTATATTTAATGATTCCACTCTTTGGTATTTTGTTAAATTTTATCTTTCTTCGTGTCCCCCCTCTGGTTGATTTTAAAAAAGGCAAAGAATATTGTTTCGAGTCAACTACTCGAATGATGATAACAACTCTCATCACGCAGTGTATTATAACTTGCATTTATGCCAAGTGCTTTCAAAATACCAATCAAATCAATAAAAGCTTTTCTTAAAAATAATGACGGCAATATGGGTACCTAAAGAAAATGTTTTTAGCTCGACAAAAGTTTCTTTCAAAACGAGTGCATTAAATGATACATTTGTGTCTTACCATGGAGGTAATTTTATAATAACTGCTTATCACACTGCTTCGTGTACACAATTTTAACAATATTAGAAAGGTTCACAGAAAGTCCTACACTTTTTTCTGTTTATTGTTTTCCGGTGACGTTGAATCGCTGATATTCACACCAGTTCTCAGCTCCAATCGGGCACGGTTCATATATGGGTTTCTCCCTGCTGGAGCAACAGTGAAAAAGTGCCGCTTTTGTAGCACTTAGCATAGCTTTGACGTGATTGGTGTTACTGCTATAACAGTTTTAAATTTTATTAAGATTCTGATAAGTTTTCTTTTCCCACCGAGGTTTTCCTGGCCTTTTTTTAAAAATTTTCTCTGTGTCGAATACTCAATCTTTCTTAGAAGTATCTTATGTACTCATATTTGATGACATTGTTGATACCATACACATCTTTAACAGAAAGGTATCCTTGGAATTCCCATCACAATATAAATACATATTCTTAAGATCTCGTAGTGCAGAAACATACAAAGATTTTTTTAAGTACAAATACATTCCATGTTTGAAGAAAATCCCAGAATATTGCAGGAACACGCATGTACGACTGGACTTTCTCTTGTCGATTTTTGTGTCAAAAAAATCAGACATTATAAATAACTATAAACATTTTACTAAATATTGCTTAAATCAGAAATACCCAATTAATTTTAGTAATAGTTACATAAATAAAGCTATACAAAATAGTTAGGATTAAAATTCTGAGATTGATAATAGTTTATTACTATAAACTTAATAAATTTATTGTTATAGTTTTCTCCATAATCTAATATTAGATTAGAAATTACTTACTATTATTTTATTCATATTTACTCTGGTGTTATTATAGTTATGCTATAATATGCAACTCTTATTAATTTTTATTTCCATTCTTTTTATTCTTTTGTTAAGTGCTACATTTCAGCCATTCTTTTGATTTAAATCTGTATCTGGCAATATATTAATGTTTGCACTCAGATTTTGCGCGGGCTATGCATTTGTAAGTGCAATTTTTAGGTAAATTAGCTCTATCTTGTAATGGATTTAGATATTCCTATCCATTATTTCCTATTGGTTTTTGCTCGGTGTTATTTACAAAAAAAGGGGGAAGGTTGGCTGGCCAAAAAACATGTTCAACCCCACTTTCATATAAATTATTTTTTATATAATAGCTGTCCTAAGTCAGTAATGTTCATAACACTGCAGCATCCATTTTATATTTATAATCTCGATTACTCTTTTGTCCTTCATTGTGTGATTTTCCTGCTGTCTATGTGTTTGTCGAATGTTTTTGTTTGGATGTTATCTCTTGTTTGTAGAGAATTGGCCTATATATTCTCACATATTTTGTGGCTGCATTGCGCCTATGTATGTTAAAATTTTGACATATGTATTTTGGATCTTTTTTAAGATCCTGTAATTATGTAGCTAATGCTCATAGTCAAATATTTTTATCTAATAGGTTAAATTTTTTTACTATTTTTCATTTTAATTTCTTTTTCTTTTTCTCATTTTTATATGTAATTCCAGATTTTTGATTTTGTTTTTAAATGTCTTTAATGCACTTAAAAATGGTATTTATTCTTTTAATTATTGTTAATCTTTATACGTCTATATATGCTTTTTAACATTTTTTGATGTAATTAAAATTTTGATACTTTTATTACTATTGGGATGATAATATCAAAGCCAAGCTTCATATGTAATCTCATGTTTTTGGTGTATTGTTTTTCTATACCCTTTATGATGTTTAGTGCAAGGTATATATATTTTATTTCAATTTGTAAATATATTTTTCTATGATATGTGTATAATTAGTACTCATTCCAAGAAATATGTGTTAATCCAGTATTATATTTCAATTTTTTATTTTCAATATTTATCTAATATTTACTTTATTTCATATTACTTTTTATATTTCAATTTTTGTACATGTTTCAATATATTTATTTGTAGTACTCCGGTTTTTAAAATTATTTTAAATTTTTGTAAACACTGGGAAGTACTATTTTTAGTAGTATAAGTATTTAAGATGTGTTATTTCATTATAACCTATAGTGAATGTTTTGCTGGTAGATATTGAGTTCTAATTAATAGATAATAAGATGTACCCTACACTAATATGACTAGTTTGAAATTTATAAATTTAGAGACTGGCAACTAGGGCTCAGTAAATATACCTGGTTCTTGCTCGGTAAGGGCCATTAAGTGATGGTATATGTAGCATCGATAGAAAATAACCATTAACTCCTTGATATTGCGGTATTGGTAGGCTAATTAGTTAGTTTATATTTTTAGTAATTAGTATTTTAATATTGGTAGTATATTATAATCTGTTAGGCTCTAGTTTTTTTAACAGTATTTACTACAGAAAGATGAACACAGAAGATAGTGACAAGGTTATGAATGCAGGTCATGGTAGAGATCTACGAGATTTTTTAATACATATAAAACTAGAGTATTCTGGAATAAAGAATAATTTAAAGAATTTAAAAAGATTATTTGCATTAGTAAATAAAGTCAGTACAATTAACTCTAAGGCCTACAAATGTACAGCTTCTAGATAATCTTCAAAAATAGTATGTTAGCCAAAGTCCTGCAAAAGATGGCGACAAAAGATGTAAAACTGGTAAAGTGATCCATAATGATCAACAAATCAAAGAGGATTCTAAATTTACCTCTGTAAGACATATAACTGTATTTTACTTATTGACATGCAATAAATGCCAATTTAAATAATATATAGGACAGATGGTCTAAATAAAACAATATTAACTGAATCAACATAGGTCGATACTAAATTTTAATAGTATTAGCAGCCCAAATAAAATAGGAATAAGGATATTCTCAGTGCTGCTGTTTCTGACTCATGTATCACTCAGCTACAGTTTGCTAAAGTTGTTCCTAATATTAAAGATAGATTATGGTGGGAAAAATTACTATACTAAATATTATAATGCAGTTTATCCTTATAGACTAAATATATTATACCAAGGAAAAAATATTCTAAATGCAATTAAACAAAATTCTCAAGATTATTATTACAATAATGAGATTAGTAGTAAAATATCCAATAAAAGAAAAATAGAGGGCTAGAAATAAAAGATTAAGTAGAGACCGTAAAAGTCCCTTCAGATAGTACTACAGATATATTATTTGTAATAAGCTTTGATAGTCACTTAACATAAACACATTAAATGTCTTCTTTCAAGGTTTGGACTCAGTAAGGCAGAATTCATAGTATTACAGAAGATGTACTCCACTTCAAATAAAATTCAAAGAGATTGTCATGCTTTGCATATTAATAAGGATATTCATAAATTTTTGAAAACATAAACATAACATAAATGTTAATGTAAATAAGGATTATCAAATAGAATACTGTACACTTTTATATATATGAATAAATCTTATGATATTTTTAATTTTTCTGACATTTCAAAGTCATATGTCATCTTTCCCAATACAAAATATCACTATTAAAAAGCTTTTTAAATGTATAATAAAAAATAGGTAGATCGCTAACTATGCCTATAAAGCAAACATAAATCTTCTAATATGTAAATGTAGTGAATTTAAAGATTTCATTGATCAACATCACAAGCATGTTGTTAATTGTGACCTCAATATTGTAAAGACAATAATCTTAGAAACATTATGAATAAAGGTTCGTTTCCGATTAAATGACATTCGAATAATAATAAAATTATCAAAAATCAGTTATATCGATATTGAGCATTTTATATATAAAATAGATATTAAATATAGTATGCCTATAGAGGCATTCACAGAATCTCAAGCAAACAAAAATTGCCAGCCTAATAATTATAACTCCGTGCGATAATAAAAATCTTTTAATAATATATTAAAAGTCAGATTAAAATTTACAAAAATAAATTTATTATAGTTTATGCTGATAAAGCCAGGAAATTTTGCCTTCATATGTAAATACTATTATAATTTATTGATCAACAATTATTTCGATAATAATACAGCTTATTAAGTCTTCTGTTTCCTGATAGAGAAATAAATAAACGTATCTTGGCTTTCATAAACAGTTAAGAATTCACAAATTAATAACAATTTTAAATTTTCACATATATTTCTTACTCCCAAGTTTCATAAAGACCCAGTGTTAGATTTAGGACAGAAAGACCCAGTTAGATTTAATGACGTCTTCACAATCGCTTTACCTCCTTTATTATGAGCACACATCTGCAGATTAAAGCACAATTCTTACATTTTAAAAATTGAATAGACAGCGGTATTTTGGAGGACACAAAAGACCAAAAGCAGCAAGTATTTACAATCTTAATGATGGCGGCCAGCAGAGAAAGAAGGAGTGATTACATCAGATTAGTTTATATACCAACAGTGCAAAAGCGCGTGACTATTCGTAATAGTAGTTCTATGGCTAGAATGCGCGGGATTTGATTTCGGTTTAGCGATTACGATTAAGATTACAATGTTTTTTAAACCTAAGAATTAAAGATTATTTTAGATCATTAAAAGAGTTAATAAAAAGTTTTGTTGAGGAATTTTTTTCCCGAAGACGCGTGTGTGGCCAGGTTTTGACATAATACCGTATCTTACAGAGAAATTAAATTTAAAATTTGAATAAAATTATTATTTTAAAACCTCCTCCCTTTTGGGTAAGGACATATAGCAGATCCTCAACACAGAAATTAGATAAGAGAAAATATAAAAACAAAAATATACTGGTAATTGAAAATATGGGTACCATAAATAACCTTCAAAACAAATAATAAGATTCAAAATGAAAAAAAATCAAAAAGTATTGTTCAAAATGTTCAAAATTTCCTTAAGGGGATTAAAATTTACCCAATAAACATTATATCATAAAATACCAATATCAAAAAATAAAAACAAGGAACACTTGAAATGGAATGAAAATAAAATAAGATTCAAAAGAATTGTAGCTTAAAATATCAAAATATCATCAATGATAAACATCATGGAAACATCTGTTTGTTTCAAAAATAAAAATTTGACTTCTTAGTCTAAAGTAAACTTAATAATCTGAGACTATTAAGGAAAGGGAATGTAATTCTGACTCTTCCCTGTTTCCATCCAAGAGCATACACTTCTCTAAAACTGAAACAGTATGCCGAGATGAAAACAGGAAAAAATCCGAAATGGATTGTAAGATGGACCCATGTTTCACACATTATAAGATCTGTAATCATTTCTTATTGTGATATTTCACAACAACAGTAAAAAAAGAAGAAAAAAAAATATCTCAAGATTGGAAAGGGGGTCCACCTAAGAGGGGTAAAAGGACGATGATTTGTAGGTGTGTGTGTATTTTAATTTTAGTGTAATTATTAGTATTATTATTCATGACTTAATTTCAGTTCTTCAGGAGGATAATGGGTTCTCAATTTTGAAACGTAAACAATTTCAGATTAACGGTATTTTAAAAAAAAATTATCTTCACTTAAAACTTCAACGTAAAAATAATCAAAAATTGGCAAAAATATAATTTTTAATGTGGGTAAAATTTTTTTAAACAACCTTCGGTTCAGTTCTAGGAGAGCCCACACCCTTGGAGCGAATTTTTTTGGGTTGGCAATAATTGTGCCATCTTGGTAACCCTACTTTGATACACTAGATATGGTAAACCTAACTATTTCTGGAAATTTCGTATTTTGTCGGCGGACATTTCGAATTTCATTTTGTTTTGGCTAACTAGGCTGGAATGGTTGCGTGTGTGAAGGAATATATCTTAGAATTTTTTACTTTGTTGAATGCGAAAGGTTAGAAATAATTGATTGAATAGTGTATGAAGGAAGGATTGATTGCTTAGAGTTATATATATGAATGTCCTAAATGTAACGATCGGCATGATGTAACATGGTCGAAAATAAAACGCTTTCTTGGAAATTGCTCCAGTCACGCCGAACGTATGTTGGACCATTAAATCGCAGAATAAAAATGGCGAAGCTCCCCCACGATCATTCACTTAGCGAGGAGACCTTCAGGACTTTTTTAAAATCTGTTGTTATGCTGTATCCTCCACTAGGAAATGATCAGCAGTAAGAAAGTAAGTGCTATTTTTTATTTTTTTTATCTTAAATGCTTAATTTCTGTATTGTTTACATATATTTTCATTACGCATCTACCTTATCTCTCTGTATTCACTTGCCGCCATTGTCGGTTTCACTTGGCGCCATCTCGTTCTGGCTTGGCGCTTTTTTTGATTTGTCGCCAAGGGTGTGGGCTCTCCTAGGATATTACCCAACCTTTCACCACCTTATTATTATTGACTATGAATTCAAAATATAAATTCCTAAAATACAGAAAATAAATTTTGCCAAAAATAGATCAAAAATTGGTTACAAGAGCACTGAGGGTGAAAACAGACTATAGAAAAAACTAATCAAGAGATTGACCCACGCCTTGCACAATCATTAAGGCAAATTTACTTCTTATCGTGTATACTGCAACATAACTTCAAAAACAGAATTTCTCAAGACTGGAAATTGCAAGTCAACCAAAAGAAAGAATATATATATATATATATATATATATATATATTTAGCTTTAATTTTTAAAAAGGTACAAGTTAGGAGGCAATAGTATTTTGACAGTCAAAGGTGAAGTCCTTTGAGGTACTCACTATGCACAATCCTTTCAAAACCCTTCTTATTTAGTATTTCTTCTATACGTTATTATTTTGCTTATGCTTTTATTTGTTTATTAATATTTTCTCAGCCTAAGTGCTTTCAAAACCATTATCACTTTATTCACATTAAAAGTTGTTCATTTTAATATCAAATAAATTGTTTCATTGTAATAGAGTAAATCTTATAATAAAAATTCTTAAGACCACATAAATATATCAAATAGTATCAACATAAAATTCTCAAAATAAAAATATCGGTAAGAATTCAATAAACACTTAAAAAAAACTCAAAAAAGCACCAATTCTCATATTCAAAATCAAAATTCAAAAATATATACCCGAGGTCTCTGGAAACGTTTTTAAAGTGGTAACTTTATAAGAAAACATACACAATAATGGGTGAAGTTGACTGCCCAATCAATAAATTTAGATTGAATTAAAAAAAAAAAATAACTTGTTACACATTATATAAAAAACAAAATAAACCATAAATATACAAATATACATCAATATCAGAATTTGGATCAAAATAGATTATTAGATAGCATATTAAAACTTTAGGGTTATTTGGAAATTATCATCAAACATATAAATTACAATATCTTTCTTTAACATTTTTAAATCACAATTATTAAAATTCAATAATCAAAATATACACTCAACTTAGAGCTGACAGCAAAGCCAAATAAATGGAAGCCAAAACACGAGATCCACCAACGTTGCAAATTCGCTGAGATCAGCATTCAAACACGATTTTTCACAAAACACGAAGCTTTTTAAATTTTAAACCAAGATTTCTTTCAATTATACGACGCACACATATCAGCATTTAATGCTTTTCGCCGGATTGGAAGAAAGGGGATTCCCGTTTTCAGAACGAAGTAATGAAACTATTTGGCACATGTTACGATGAATGGACATGAATGGATGCTTTACCTCCTTTATTATGAGCATACATCAGCAGATTAAAGCACAATTACGTTACATTTTAACATTGAATAGACAGCGGCATTTTGGAGGATACAACACAAAGACCAAAAAAGCAGCAAGTATTTACAATCTTACATGATGGCGGCAATCTTACATGATAATATACCAACAGTGCACAAGCGCGTGACTATTACGTAATAGTAGTTCTGATTGATAGAATGCGCGAAATAGGGATTTCGCTTTAGCTGATTACGATTAAGATTACAATGTTTATTTTTAAACCAAAGAATTAAAAAAAAGATTATTTATAGATCATTAAAAAGAGTTAATTAAAAGTATGGTATAGAGGGAATTATTACACACACACATATATAAATATATATATATATATATATATATATATATATATATATATATATATATATATATATATATATATATATATATATATATATATATATATATGTATATGTATAGATGTATATATGTATGTATATATATATGTATGTATGTATATATATATGTATGTATATATATGTATATATTGTTACGTAGATCCAAGGGCTCGGGGATTTTATGCAAAACAATCACAAAGAAAATAAACAGTTCTTAAAGAGCGATGCGAATTTATTAACAAAAATCCAATCCTTTAAATACAGGATTCAGCAGCAATACTCACAGAGTAAATATCCGAAGGTCTTCACACCTTCAAACCGCTATCAAACACAATAATCAGTGTTTAAAAATACACGTAAGTAAAGATTATTCACAAGCACAGCCGAGCTAATCGCTAGTCAAAACAATCCTCACTACTCGCTGGTTTAATCCAGACTCCTTGCCGTCCCGGCGAGCATCCTATTTGTAGGCGCGACAGAAACTTCCAGAAATATAGCCGCTGGTGACATTAGTGGAGAGATCCACTACTTTCTAGAAGATTCCAGAGGGTTCCGAACTCGCCACGATGGTCGCCAACGACGCCAAAATGGTTACCAACTTGGTCGGCAAAAATGATGCCAACTTGGCTCAAGCGCCAAAATTTTGCCTGCTCTCATTGAATCGCCATTATAACGTAAGGGGCGGCATTGCTTGTGAATGGTACTAATTTAACTTGAAATAAACATAACATAGATAACATTAATATAAATGCATTAAACACTCAAATACAAATTATTTACACAAAATTCATAACAATATGTATGCATATATATATTTATATATATATATATATATATATATGACATGATTTTAGAATCAGAAACAGAATTAGTTTTAATTAAGGTCTTTATTTGATCAAAGTTAGACATCATCTGACGCAAGAGGCAGAGAGAGAAAAAAGTACGCCACCGAATATCGCAGCGTCCATGAGGGCTCTTGAAATTTAATGCTGACATATAGGAATGTTAAATATAACGATCTGGAATTAGACATATTTATTGGCTAGGCCATATGTTCGGAAGAAATAAATGGGTGATTAATTTGATACTTGAAGAGGTGAGGAGAAAATATAAAAGTGAATTGCTAGATAGGGAATTTAATTTTTAATCTAATTCCAGTTATCCTTACATTTGTTCCCCAATTTTTAAATTGAGTAATGGCGTGGTTTTTTCTCTCTTTAAAAACTTAATCAATTTTCAACATATAGAAAACAATACATAACATTTGGAAACGCATATTACACGCAGTAGAAATATTTATGTAAAAGGAATACTAAAATCAAATTGCTCTAAAATAAACGAAACTATAAAAATAAACACAGTAATGACACTTCCAAAATATTAATTGATAAAAATGAATTTCAGTACATATAACTGAAGATTAGCTTGTTCAAATCTATTCGACATCCAGAATAAGAGCTCACGTTTTCTCCTATTCCTTCATAATAATAGATTCGTATTGTAGCTAGCAGATAATGCTTTCAAAAAAATTTATATTGGAAAAATAATATCATATGAAACAATAAGATAATATATATAAAAAGACATGGTATCATACAAATATTAAAACACTAATTTTGTATAAAAATCTACTCGGGCGCTATCGTAGTAATACATTATAGTGTTACACAAAATGTTTTGGATATATAAAATACATTTTTTAAAAGGATAAAAAAAATATAGACACTAATAAAATGAAATTATTAATAATATTAAAATGGTGTACAACAAATTATATGCACTATTCAACGCAATAAACAGTATTTTATTTCATATGCGTTATAAACTAGAAGAATATAAAAATATAAAAATTAAAAGAATATAGGAATAAAAGAATATAAGAGTTAGAAGATTTAAAGAGCTCTTTAAATAATTGTGTGTCGGTAATGTGGACTCTTCTATCATGACCTTTAGTATTTATGTAAAATTTCCACAATATTCAATGTAACTTAACAATATCGCATACAATATTTTGAATCTCTCCGTAACCTTCTAAGTATTTGTTTCATAGACAAAATTCTTGACTTTCTCTGATTTAACACATTCACTACTATAAAATGTATCACATCACTTATTTTTGAACACATCTCTCTGAGAAATCTGCGTGATGGAATCACAGATGTTCAGGGATGCTAATAAGAAAACAATAAGAGGTGTACATATCAAACTAAACACGTTTGTCCTCTTAATGTTTCAAGACATATACAAAAATATAATGATTGTATTCTCCTTTATATGGACTGTACAATATATCCAAAAATAAGCTCAAAGTTATTAAATTAATTTTAAATTTAGATAAGGAGAAAATTTTTTTTGAGAAATAGTGAATTTTGATATATGGCCGGTATATCAGAACACACAATTTCAAAATGAAAAAAAATTTAAATTACATGCAATAAAGTTATTGCTGGATAAAATAATTAACAAAATAAAATTCAGTGGAGAAAAAAGAATGCAACGTGACTTCACTTTTTTTTCTTATAAAAATCAGTATCACGAGTATTAGTACATTAGTAAATTTTCTAAAAACTTAATTTATATCTTTCATCTTTAAAACACCAATTTATATCATAAATTTTAATTCATTCGACATCTTAAGACAAAATTATGAGAAGTATATTAAAATTTCTCAAAACTTTGTATGACGAAACCTATACACTTTTTCTCCATTAAAATATAAAGTAGAAGATCACCTAAAATAAATCCATATATTATAAAAAATTAAATATCATATCGTACCACATATGGATATTTTTCTTCTTAAAGTTCTTGTTCATTAAAACTCAGTCACTCAATGTTAATAAAATTGAAATGTATAATTTAACTGACCCACTCTATGCCGGCAGGAACTCTTGCGTGCGGTAATCCAGATACGTTGTCACAGATTTGCAGACTAGTAACATCAAAGTATTTATTTATTTTTTTCTATGTTGGTACCTCTACCATTGTAAATCAGATAGTGGTGCAAAATTCACGGTAATTGGGCCTATGCAGACTTTCTGCGAAGAAGATTTTTTTTTTTCCTCTGACGGAAGGAATTATGTTCGTCTGTTCGGGATTTAAAATTTTCTTTATATTTTGATCAGAATCAGTGCCGTTCTGGATTAACTGCTTTTTAAACTCCTAACCTTGTTGAAAAATTGGCTTAACGCCCAAATTGGAAAACGCTGGACTGAAATGTAAACACAAACGGCTTGCTCTCCCTCATAACATGCTATTTTTACTTTAGTGATCCTTTTTATGGAGTTATTTCGTCCTGCAAGTGTTCTCATTTCCGAAATTGATCCAGTCCATTTCAAGCTTCATCTGCAGAATTCATATAAGAACTCCTTTTTCGTTTTCAACAAATGTATCAGGTACTGTGTTTCTTGTTGCTCTTCATTAAAACTAAAATGGAAATCTCTTAAAAGAAGTAAATTGCTCATCGTCATGCTGTTAATAACAAAATTGTGTTTATTTTTAAAAGTATATAATTCATATTTTTAAAGCATAAAGTTTATCTTTAAAATACTATTTTTCTATTTGTGCATATTTAATCGCCCGTATTAAATACTTTGCAAGTATATCTTTTAAAATATTTAGGAAATCGAACTTAATGTTTAAGTCATTTTAACTTTTTGTAATTCATTTAAAAACGAATTGATTTATTGTATTTGATATGTTGTACAATGTGCAAAACTAAGCATTTCCGTTTTGTTGCGTCACTGACCTTGACTGGTGTCTTTAGGAATTATGTGTGTCCGTCATTCTCAGGATCAATATTTCGCACAATTTTGATTACTGATACATTTTTCCCGCAGCTGTTGTGTAATAAATTCTTAACTATCCTGTATTTTGAGAAGAAATACCGAATCATTTTGCCGAAGCCCTGAAATACATAACATTGTTTAATTTTTTATAATTTATTGATGAAGCATCCTAAATGACTTAATTTTTTAAAGGCAGGTGTATTTTATCATTCAATATATGAATATTTTGAGTTCATTTTTGACAAAATTATTTTGTTTTCTATTGAAACGTGTGCTTATTATTAGAATTTGATGATGAGATAGATCCTGAATGATTTTGTTTTTTATTGGTAAAAAAATATGAGCTTTTCTTTATGCGACTGATTTCTAATTTGTTTCTGTCGTCAAGAACTTATGGAATGATTAAATTCTTTTCTCATTTTATAATAAATTTAATCTCAGTTTTTAAACAAGATTTACTTTTGTTTCATTTTTTACTTGTATTTTTTGCATTTATTATAAAAAAAGGAGACCACTGATATATTAAATGTTTTTATAGAAGTTTTTTTTTTTTGGAGGAAATTAATAATTGAAATATTTCAATTTAAATATGACGTGTTTTAGCTCGCACTGTTGTTTTTAAATATTAATGGTCTAAAATATTTTTAAGTGTATAAGTTTTGAGTATTTAATTGCATATTTAATGTATTTTGGTGCATTATGATTTTATCTTAAGAAATTTGTTAATTGAAAGCGAGATTTGCTATATTATAGTGATACCATTGTTATTGATGGAATGCATGTCAGTTTAGTTAATTCTTTTAGTTACTAAATAAAATGAAATTTAAATTTTAAAATGGCCTATCTCAGCAAAGGTCGACGCTGAAAAATTGACCTGTCTTAGCCACAGAACCAAATTCTTAAAATTCGATGCTGTGCCAAGGACCATCGCTACTCTCAAAGACCTAATTACTAGTAGTAAAGAATATGACAAAAGATCTAAACTTCAAAAACCTACACACAACGATAGTAGAGAGGATCGTAAAGCCAAGGGAAGAAAAATTACGCATAGAAGAACGAGAAGAAAGAATACTACTATCGAAAAAATTGAAGTTTGATGAACAAAAACGTAAAAAGACGAATTTGAATTGAAAAGTTGAGGATCGAAGCGCAATTTAAATTAGGTGCTGATACATCCGAAGGCAGTAATACTAAATTTCACGTCAAAGAAGTGTCGTACTTATACATCGTTTCTTTGATTTGAAAGAAGACATCAGTCTTTATCTTAAATTATTCGAACGTCAAGCGCAGATACTGGATATAAATCAAGAATTTTGCTCTCTCAATTTGTTAGGCTTATTTCCGGCTGAAATAGCCCCATCATATGAGAGAGCCCGAGGACAAAGCTCACTCTTTGAACATGCTAAAGGCTTACCACTGAAACGTTTTGCCAACTCCAGAAAAATTCCCGACAGCTATTTGTTTCTCATCTAAAGGCCCTGATAGAACATATGGATTGATTTCACCATGAATTAAATGCTTACTTCAACGGCTGGATAGATGGTTTAAAGATAGATACTGAAAAAATTATTTGATCTAGTCATAACGGATCAACTTAAACGGAAAGTACTGAATAAAAGAATATTACTTTAGATGAATGGTCAAATATGAACTCTCCTGTTCAATTAGTGAAAACTCAAAGAATTTGAAATATTTTTAAAGAATTTGAAGCAAAGGGTAATCCATCGCAGCGTCGTAAGAATTCAAAACCCATTGAAAAACCTCGTATATATGAAGCACCGAGAAAATTCGAATACTATAACAGAACAGATAAGAAGTCCGCGCGTCCAATTTCAACAAACATTATAAAGTTCCTGTCACTGGCACGAAAATGTTCAAAGATGTCAAGACAATGTACCAGAAAGGGTATTAACAAAAAATACACACCAAACGCAGCACAGCCCAAGCATGCTCAGACGAACTATTCAAAGTCACGGAAATTCAAAGAACATCCAGAGGGAACTTGCACACCTAATGTCAAGTTAAGGAATAGTTTACGTACTAAAGAAATATTTTTCGGAAAGAAGAAAAATGGCTCTTAGACAGTGTGGTAGTACCTTAAGTTTGCTGCGAGAGAACACAAGCAGAAGAATAATCGACCCAAATGTGGCCTTCGAAGAACAAAAATATTTCACATGTATTGGCGAAGCACATGTGACAAATAATATCTGTTCCTTTGAAATATGAATTCTTGATATTGACAATGAAACTGGTACTCATTGGACTGGCGCGGTTGTACCGTTACGGGAAATAAATATTCGAAGCAAAGTATCAGCCTTTGGAACAAGCTTCGATGTTTCACGAAAGAAGGAGTTAAATTCTATCAAATATGAAAATCGCTAACTTATGCAAATTATGCAAATAGGCCCGCCGGAAAACCTTCTAAGAAGAGCTAGACCTGCGTCATGTTGAAAATCGCCGAATTAAGAAGGAACTCGAGAAGTTAATACAAGATTTCAAGCCAGAAAAACAGCTTCTAACGACGTCACAATGATAATTATTCTGAAAGACGAAGAACCAGTCTGTCAACCACCGTCGTTTAGCGTTCACCGAAAAGACAAGAAGTAAATGAACAAAAAAAGAGGAATGGCTCGCCAAAGAAGGGATTATACGTCCGAGTTCGGAATACGGAAGTCCGAGTAATAGTAAAAAGAAAGATGGATCGTCGAGAATGTGTATTGACTACAGAAAGTTGAACCAGAAGCTAGTAGAAAGATAAATTCCCTTTACCTCCTCATCACGAAGATGTTTTTGGACACTTACAGTTAAAGGTATATTCTACATTAGATTTATGTAATGGCTTTTTCCACGTTGATGCTATCGACGAAGCACTGCATAAAGTATACGTCCTTTATCGTCCCAGACGGCAATTTCAATTCAAATAAAGTTCCGGGACTGGAGCACAAGTCCAGTGAAGCCTTCCACCTTTTTCTGCAAGTTTCTCAAAGGTATTTAGAGATCTTACACGGAAAGGAATTGTAATCAGTTATTTAGATGATCTCGTAATTCCAGCGAAAGACGAAAAGGAAGGTCTAGAAAAATTTAAAAATTGTTTTCGAAGTCGCTAAAAAAAACGTTTAGAAATTAAATCAAGTAATGCCAATTTTTAAAAAGACAATTTTGAATTTCTAGGCTTCTTGTGGAAAAAGAACTATTAAAACCAATTCACGAACACAAGCTGATCGAAAATTCCCCGAACCAACAACAATAATAAAAAAACAAGTCCAGAGTTTTCTGGTTTAACTGGTTATTTCCTCAAATATATCAAGGACTATTCAACGATAGTTAAAACCACTTGAAGGATTTAATAAGAAAAGAAAATCCCTTTGTTTGGGACTCTCAAAAGCAGCATTTGAGAAGTTAAAGAATATTATACTGAAGCACTCTGTATATCTACAAATATGGAAGAAGAACAGAACTGCATACTGACGTTTGTAAACAAGGATATGCGCAATTTTACAAGAAGCCGAAGGTGGAAAAGTTACATCCACTTCGGTTTACTACATGTCGAAAAAGACAACAGAAGAAAAGAAAAGTATGATAACTACAAACTTAGTGCCTCGTTATTAACGCATTAAAGAAATCTCTGTGCCATCTCTTTAGGACAGCCTGCAAAATTGTAACTGACTGCTCAGCATTTCAGAAGACCATGTAAAAAGAGATCTTACTACTGTATAGCCAGATGGGCACCCAATTAGAAGCAATTTTATCACAAAATAGAGCATAGAGTTGGAAGTCGAATGAAACATGTTGATGCTATAAGTCGATATCCAGTAATGATAACGTAATGATACATTAACTTCAAAAGCTGAAAAAGCACAAGAAGAAGACGATATATCTCAAACATTGGTCGCTTCTAGAGAAGCAAAAAATCAGCAGAATTTTTTGAACAGAAAGGTATACACCCTGGCTGGCAACACTTAAAATGGTTGAGAGAATTAACGTGTGTTCCTTGAAAGTAATTCTAAGTAAGCAGAACTAATTAAATTGATTCACGAAAATGGTCATTTCTCAGTAGCGAAAATGAAGATAGCTCGAAATATAGTTCTTTGTCCAAACTTAACCAATGTCGTTAAAAAAAGTAAAATTGTGTCCCATGTATTTTAGTTAATAAGAAAACATTCAAAAAAGTTTTGAATCCGTATTTTCCAAAGTAAACATCCCTCTACCATATTAACTTCATTGGCCCTTACCTTCCACACACAAATAAAAAGTCATCAACACGTTTTGACCGTGGGTAGACGCATTTACCAAATTTTTACTTGCCTATATCCTGTTAAAAACTGTGTGTCTGTTGAAATCTTGGTAAGTTAACTACAACAGAAAACCTTGGCAACCCCTGTAAGAATTATAACTGATAGATTAGGGTTCACTCAAAATTATTCAACGACTACTGTACTGGAAGCAGAAAATATTCAACATCTACAAATAGCACAGGCATTCCTAGAGGAAACGGAGAATGAACTTTGATTCCAGTCCTTACCAGCTTGGGTACCGTTAGACGATCAACGAAATGGTACATGTCGACAGATTACAAAGAATATTAAACAGCACTGGCGTCGAAGCACAAAACGTAATACCGTCTCTGGACTTTTAATAGGAACCAAAATGCGTAACAAGGAAGACATTCGAATCAGAGACCTACTGCTAGAAGAAATGGCGGAAAAACTACAAGAACAACGTGAATTTCTAAGCGCGAATGACGCCAAAAGAACATCAAAACCAAGTATGTACAATCTGAGAACCGAAAGACATACAACAAAGGAAAAAAGATAGCTCCAATGTACAAAGAAAAAGTGATCAGGTAGCCATCCAAAGGGACTCACCTGAACTGACCAAACCAAGAGCAAAGTTCTTAGGTCCCTTTACAAAATAACCAAAGTGATTTCTAGAGATAGATATGGAAGTGGAAAAGGATGGTATCACGAAGGGACTGAACTCACCCACCACAGTTTATCATACAGCCATTTTTGCAAACAAATTTTGAATAGTAATTATTTGCGAGTCAATTCCTTCTCATATTATATCCTGATGAGAAATTAATTGCTATTATGTGGTAAAACCTCGTTTGGCCAATTATCTTATATTCGTTTGTGAAATTGTTATATTTTCGTATTATTCTTTTACCTTCTACCTATTCGAAGGATTTCTTTTGTGATTTGGTATATAGTTAATTGCGGTATCGCAATATGGAATATTTTGGTATTTTTGTTTTATTTTAGATCCGGAATTGTGTAAAATATAGTGTTTTTTCATATTGTATATTTTATTATAATAAGAATAATATTTTTTGGTTATTGCATAAACATTCATATATTTAAAATTATGGTTATAGCCGAATCCAATTTAGCTCTATCTTAGTAAAACAATTTAGCTCTCAACACTGTAAAAGTTGAGAGACCAGCTCTATTGGGGAGGTGAGGGTGATTTGTAGGATATCCTATTTGTAAAAGCTTAGGATCATATCCTCTGCAGGTCGGCAATTCTAATCAAAACAGTATTCCACATCAACGCCATCTAGCGTCCCTTTTAAAACGTTGACATCAACATTTTCGGCAGAGGCCCACTAACACCCGTCAGGGAAGCGTCGTATTTCGCGCATCAGCGCCATTCGACCGCGCCAGGCGGTAAGTCTTAATAGCACCATAATGAGTTCTATTTAATCTCAATTGCCTTCCTTAAATCAATGTGATCTATTTTTCCTATACTTTTGAAATATTCCCCATGTAAATACTACCCTATAATCGATAATGAATTATTTAGTTTTCAACCAGTTTCTTTCTTAAACTATGTTGTCAATTTTATTTCAAAATTAACTAATACACAATAAAAGCACTACATACCACGCCAATAAAAACCCCTCTATCTAAAGCATCCGACTTTTTTGAAGATTTCGGTTGGATTCCCACGTATAAGTATATATATATATATATATATAGTGTGTGTGTGTGTGTGTGTTTTATATAGTTATATAAAATAAAAGTGAAGAAGTACAAGAACCTACAGTGCTAAAGCAGGAAGAGATTGGAATTCACCAGACACAACAAATGTAGATACAAAAAATTCTTTCGACTAAACTGGAGACCTATTATTCTATATATATATATAAAAAATGTTACGAATTTTGCGTAAATAGTGTAAATAATTTGTATTTGAGTGTTTAATGCATTTATATTACTCTATGTTACGTTTATTGCATGTTAAAATTGTACTATTAACACGCAATGCCGCCCCTTACGTTATAATGACAAATCAATGAGAACTTGGCGAAATGTTGGCGGTAGAGCCAAGCTGGCATCATTTTGACGACCATTTTGGCGACTTTGGGACAATTTTGGCGTCATTGGCGACCATGTTGGCTAGTTCGGAACTCTCTGGAATCTTCTAGAAAGTAGTGGATCTCTCCACTAATGTCACGAGCGGCTCAATTTCTGGAAGTTTCTGTCGCGCCTATAAATAAGATGCTCGCCAGGACGGCAGATGAGTCTGGATTAAAGCAGCGAGTAGTGAGGATTGTTTTGACTAGCGATTAGCTCGGCTGTGCTTGTGAATAATCTTAACTTGCGTGAATTTTTAAACACTGGTTATTGTGATTGCTTTTGAAGGTGTGAAGACCTTCGGATATTTACTCTGTGAATGTTGCCGCTGAATCCTGTATTTAGAGGATTGAATTTTTGATAATAAATTTGCCTCGCTCTTAAAGAACTGTTTATTTTCTTTGTGATTGTTTTGCATAAAATCCATGTACCCCTAAAGATACGTAACAGTTTGGTGTCAGAAGTGGGATTTTATGCCAATAACCAGAGCGATGGATGAGCAACTGAAGGCTCTGTTGGAAGGCATGAATGCTTTGAAAAACAGCCAAGAGACTAGGCAAGAAATTCAGAAATGCCAGGAAGAAATGCAGAAAGGCCAGCAAGAAATGCAGGAAGGTCTTAAAGATATGCAGAAAAGCCAATAAGAATAAGTTAAAGGAGAGAATGGAGAAAGGCCAACAAGAAATGCATTAAGGTCAAGAAGAGCTGAGAAATACTTAAAAAAAGAGCAAGTTGAGGAAAGAATTGAAGGAGTGGGTGAAAATTTTAGCCTTATATCACCGAGAATGGAAGATCTTGAGAAGAAACTTCTAGCTGGCGGAAATGAGAACAAAAGCGGGAGTGTGCCTGTGTCTTTTTTTCCAGAACCTGTGCTTGCTTTTACAGGGTCATTAAAACTGTCAACCTATGACGGAAAAACCAACTGGGAAGTATACAAGACACAATTTTCCATAATTTCTGAAGCCAATGGATGGACTGAAGGGGCGAACGCATGTCAGCTAGCACCATCCCTTAGAAGAGACGCGCCGAAATACTGCTGACTCTTCCCGACGCACAGCGACTGAATTTGAACTCCCTGTATAATGCTCTGGATCTTCGGTTCGGCCAAAAATACTCCAGTAAACTACACACGTCTGCAGAGGAAAACAAGACTCCAGAAAACCAGAGAAAGCTTGCAGGAGTATTCCTCCGAAGTAGAAAGGTTAATCAATTTGGCTTTTTCTCAACACCCAGCATCTGTGCGTGAAGTATTTGCAGTATTTCGTGGACGGATTGAAGGATGAGGAAATCCAGAAGGCTGTAAGAATGGCAGATGTTCAGAATCTTAAATCTGTCCTGTTATATGCCCTGAAATTGGACGCCACACCAATGAAGCCAGTTGCAGAGACAGCCATTCATTCGTGGAGCTAGAGTGACTGCGAATGCCCCCTGTGAATCTCCATGGATGAAGGAGATAAAGAAATTGAAAGAAGAAATTCAAGACTTAATGGCTCAACTTCAGAACCGGAGGAGACGTAGCATCACGTGTTGGGGGTGTGGTGAACCAGGGCATCTCAGAAGTACCTGCCCCGGAAACAATAAGAAAGATCGTAGCATCAAGTGCTGGGGGTGCGGTGTAGAAGAGCACCTAAGAAATAAATGGCCTCAAATAAACAAGGAACATCCGCACCGTGCACATGTAGTCGAGTCTAAAGAAGTGTGTAGAAACCGGAAAGGAGGAATAACAGAGGGGAATGCAGACGCCCCTTCGAAAAGACCTTGCCCGGAGAACAGTAGATACAGCTCAAGAGTGGAAAAGAAATTTTGCGTAATAGATCAAGTAGTCCGCCAAGTTAAAACACCATCAACATCGGCGTTGGACCCGTGGAGTGATGAGAGCGTCCGAAAAGATCAACTGGCTCAGCCTGAAATAAAACCAATCTTAGAATTCAAAGAGTCGTCTGACGAAAAGCCCAGCTGGCAAGACATCGCAACTTTCCATCCTACAATGAAGCAATACTGGGCTCTTTGGGACTCTCTCCATTTGAGAAATGGTGTTTTATATCGAAAATAGGAGTGTGACGACGGAAAAACATTCAGGTGGCAATTAATACTCCCAAAAACAAGAGCTTCAACAATCCTTAGGGACCTTCATGGCAGTCCAGCTGGAGGTCATTTTGGTGTTATGAAGACCTTACAAACAGTACGTGAGCACTTCTACTGGAACAATGTGCGGAGTGACGTGAAAAAGTGTTGTCGCACATGTGATCCCTGTGCTGCACGCAAAGGTCCCAGAAAACGCAGTAGCGGAAGACTTCAGCTGTATAATGTGGGAGCGCCTTTCGAACATATAGCTTTTGACATCCTAGGCCCACTTCCGAGATCGTCAGATGGCAACAACAACATCTTGGTTGTCATGGACTACTTCACAAAATGGCCTGAAGCCTATCCTATTACCGAAAAGGAGGCCTCGACTGTTGCAGAGGTTCTAGTTCAACATTGGATTTCAAGATTCGGGGTCCATCTACAACTGCACTACGAACAAGGGAGAACCTTCGGTTCTGCAGTTTACAAGAGACTGTGTGAAATACTCGCCATCGATAAAAACTAGGACAATAGCTTTGCATCCTCAGTCTGACAGCAGGGTAGAGAGGTTCAATCGGACCATCTTGAACAGCCTCTCTCTCCTGGTATCCAGTAATCAACAGGACTGGGACAAGAAATTGCCCTTTTTCCTGCTTGCCTACAAGAGTGCCGTTCACGAGACCACTGGCTTTTCCCATCCCTAATGCGCTTCGGACGAAATCTTCGTCTGCCTGCAGATCTTCTGTTCATCCGACCACCAGATGCTTCCTTGGCGCCTGAGGAGTATGTCGAGAAACTCCAGGTACGGATGGTGGAAATACATCATCTGGCTAGGGAAAGAATCGGCTTGGCTTCCGAGAAGATGAAGACCCGATACGATGCAAGAGCAACAGGGTACCACTTCCACGAAAGCGACAAAGTGTGGTTATGTAATCTGAAACGTCGCAAAAGACTCTCGTCAAAGCTTTACACAAACCTGGAAGGTCTTTACACAGTCCTAAAAAGACTGAATGACGTTGTGGTGCGTATACAGAAATCACCACACTCAAAACCGAATGTAATACATTACAATAGGCTAGCCCTTATCTTGGCCAAGATGAATAATATCCTTAAGTTCAGACCATGGTCATTAATGATTTTGAAATAATGTAAATTATTTCCCTTTTCTAATTCCTTAAATTTATTTTAATATTGGAATTTATGTTTACATCTCTTCATGTGCTTTGAATTTATTTGTATTGTATATGCTGTGGAATACATTTGTAACTTTATAGGTGATTGTGTTATGTGAGTAGTTTGCCTGTAAATAGATGCCTCTTACTCAAGGATTGTACTGTCCGGTACGTGCTGTTTTTGAGGGAGGGCAGTGTTACGAATTTTGTGTAAATAGTGTAAATAATTTGTATTTGAGTGTTTAATGCATTTATATTATTCTATGTTATGTTTATTGCATGTTAAAATTCTACCATTCACAAGCAATGCCGCCCCTTACGTTATACTGTCAATTCAATGAGAACTTGGCGAAATCCGGAAGGTAGAGCCAAGTTGGCATCATTTTTGGCGACAAAGGTGGTGACCATTTTGGCAACTGTGGCGACTTTGGCGACAATTTGGTGTCATTGGCGACCATGTTGGCGAGTTCGGAACCCTCTGGAATCTTCTTGAAATAAGTGGATCTCTCCACTAATGTCACGAGCGGCTATATTTATGGAAGTTTCTTTCGCGCCTATAAATAAAATGCTCGTCAGGACGGCAGATGAGTCTGGATTAAACCAGCGAGTAGTGAGGATTGTTTTAACTAGCAATTAGCTCGGCTATGCTTGTGAATAATCTTTCCTTACGTGAATTTTTAAACACTGATTATTGTGTATGATTGCTGTTGAAGGTGTAAAGACCTTAGGGTATTTCCTCGGGGAATATTGCTGCTGAATCCTGTATTTAGAGGATTGGATTTTTGATAATAAATTCGTATCGCTCTAAAAGAACTGTTTATTTTCTTTGTGATTGTTTTGCATAAAATCCTCGAGCCCCCGGATCTACTTAAAATATATATATATATATATATTCTCAGAGTAAATACCCAAATGTCTTCACACCTTCATCAGAAATCAAACACAATAACCAGTGTTTAAAAATACACGTAAGTAAAGATCATTCACAAGCACAGCCGATCTAATCGCTAGTCAAAACAATCCTCACTACTCGCTGGTTTAATCCAGTCTCCCCGCCGTCCCGGCGAGCATCTTATTTATAGGCGCGACAGAAACTTCCAGAAATATAGCCGCTCGTGAGATTAGTGGAGAGATTCACTACTTTCTAGAATATTCCAGAGGTTTCTGAACTCGCCAACATGGTCACCAATGATGACAAAATTGTCGCCAACTTGTTCACCAAAAATGATGCCCACTTGGCTCTACCGCCAAGATTTCGCCAAGTTGTCATTGAATCGCCATTATAACGTAAGGGGCGGCATTGCTTGTGAATGGTACAATTTTAACATGCAATAAACGTAACGTAGAGTAATATAAATGCATTAAACACTCAAATATACAAATTATTTACACCAATTAAACAAAATTCGTAACACTGCCCCCTCCTCAAAGACTGCACGTCCCGGGCAGTACAATCCTTGAGTAAGAGGCATCTATTTACAGGCAAATTTCTCACATAATAATCACATATAAAGTAACAATTGTATTCCACAGCATATACAATACAAATAAAGACAAATCACATGAAGAGATCTAAACATAAATTCCAATATTAAAATAAAACTAAGGAATTTGTGAAGAGAAATAATTTACATTAATAATTAATGACCATGGTCTGAACTTAAGGATCTTATTCATCTTGGCCAAGATAAGGGGCTAAACTATTGTAATGTATTACATTCGGTTTTGAGTGTGGTGATTTCTGTATACGCCCCACAACGTCATTCAGTCTTTTTAGGACTGTGTAAGGACCTTCCCAGTTTGTCTGCATCTTTGGTGAGATTCCTTTGCGACGTTTCGGATTACATAACCACACTTTGTCGACTTGGTGGAAGTCGTGTCGGTTACTCTAGCGTCGTATCGGGTCTTAATCTTCTCGGAAGCCAAGCCAATTCTTTCCCTAGCCAGATGATGTATTTCCTCCATCCGTACCTGGAGTTTCTCGATATACTCCTCAGGCGCCAAGGGAGCATCTGGTGGTCGGCTGAACAGAAGATCCGCAGGCATACGAAGATCTCGTCTGAAGAGCATCTGGGATGGAGAATAGCCGGTGGTCTCGTGAACGGTACTCCTGTAGACAAGCAGGAAAAAGAGCAATTTCTTGTTCCACTCCTTTTGATTACTAGATACCAGGAGAGAGAGTCTGTTCAGGATGGTCCGATTGAACCTCTCTACCATGCCGTCAGACTGAGGATGCAAAGCTGTTGTCCTGGTTTGTCGATGGCGAGTATTTCACACAGTCTCTTGCAAATTGCAGAATCGAAGGTTCTCCCTTGATCGGAGTGCAGTTGTAAAGGGACCCCGAATCGTGAAATCCAGTGTTGAAGTAGAACCTCTGCAACAGTTGAGGACTCTTGGTCGCTAATAGAGTAGGCTTCAGGCCACTTAGTGAAGTATTCCGTGACAACCAGGATGTTGTTGTTGCCATTTGATGATCTCGGAAGTGGGCCTAGTATGTCAAAAGCTATTCGTTCGAAAGGCGATCCCACATTATGTAGCTGCAGTCTTCCTCTAGTGCGTTTTCTGGGACCTGCACAAGTGTCAAATGTGCGACAACACTTTTCCACCTCACTCCGCACATTGTTCCACTAAAAGCGCTCACGAACTTTTTGTAATGTCTTCATAACACCAAAGTGACCTCCAGTTGGGACCCGGGAAGTTCCTAAGGACCGTTAAAACTCTTGGTTTTGGGGGAGTATTATGCCACCGAATATTTTTCCGTCGTCAGACTCCCATTGTCGATAGAAACACCATTTCTCGAGGGAGAGAGTCCCAAAGAGGCAATAACGCTTCGTTGTAGGATGGAAAGGGCGATGTCTGCCTGCCGGGATTTTCGTCAGACGCCCTTTTTAAAATCCATGTTGGGTTTTATTTCGGGATCGGCCAGTTGATCTTTTCGGACGTTCTCAACCCACGGGTCCAATGCTGATGTTGATGGCGGTGTAACTTGGCGGACTATTGATTTTACGCCAAATTTCTTTTGATTCTCGAGTAGTATTTGCATCTCTAGGAGAGGGTTTTCTCGAAATCTGCTTTTCCCATGTGCTGATCCACGTGGCGAATATCCACGTCATACTCCTGTAGTCTCTTTATCCACCTAGCTATTTGGCCTTCGGGATTTTTAAAATTCAGTAGCCAGGTCAATGAGGCATGATCTGTTCGCAGCAGGAATTTTCGACTATAGAGGTAAGGATGGACGTGTTCTACGGCTTTTCTTTGCAAGCAGTTCCTTCCTGGTCCAACAATAATTTCTTTCTCGTTTAGACAAGCACTTAGTAAAATAGGCGATGACATGCTCTTGAAACCATATATCTCTTGAGACAATACAGCCCCAATACTCTTATGACTTGCATTTGTATCCAGAATAAATTGTTTCCCAATTTCAGGATATGCCACGATTGGAGCAGATGTTAGTGCGTCCTTAAGCTTGTTAAAGGCGTTGTTACAATCAACCGTCCAGATGAATTTCTGTTTGCCCGGTCAGCTTATGGAGTGGTCTGGCGATCATTGAGAAATTTTTTCGGGAATTTCCAATACGTGCATGCCCCAAGAAACTCCGAAGCTGGTGAACATCCGCGGCATTTCCCAGTCTTTCACAGCCAAGATTTACCCGGGGTCTGTTCGTACACCTTCTGCCGAAATGATGCACCCGAGAAGGTATTCACGCCGGAATAGGTGGCAATTGATGGACTTAATTTGACGTTAGCTTTTTCAGCTTTTTGTAGCACACGTCTGATATTTTCAGATGTTCTTCGAAGGAGTGCCCCACGATGATAATGTCATCAAGATAAACCAGGCAGGCCTCATACGAAAGTCCTCCGGGGGACTGTTCCATAAGACGCTCAAAGTTGCAGGTGCATTCGCAGCCGAAAGGCATAACCTTAAATTGCCACAGTCCTTGTCCCATGGTGAAGGCAGTTTTCTCTTTATCGTCAGTGTCTCTTTATCGTCAGGGCCTGCCAATACCCACTCTTGAGATCTAGGGTAGAAAACCCTAAGTATTGCCGGCAAGTGTGTCCAGCGTTCATCTATTCTTGGCAGAAGATAGCTGTCTTTCTTGGTGACGTCATTCAACCGACGATAATCCACACAGAATCTGGTAGAGCCATCTTTTTTCTTAACTAAAACGATGGGAGATGCCCAAGGACTTGACGATGATCATGACTTAAGGATCATGATATTTCATGTCCTTAATGAGTTTTTGGACTTCTTCCTGTTTAGCAAGCGGTAGTCGTCGGGGGTGCTGCTTAATAGGAGGATGCTCTCTCGTATCAGTTCGGTGTTGCGTTAGTCTAGTTCTTCCAAAGTCCTCAGATGTTCTTGAAAATAGGCTTTGGAATTCTGTAATCAGCTTTCCTGCAGCACATCTCCCGTTTCTTGTCTAAGTCAGTGTTTTAGTAAAAACCTGGGCTAGATCGTCTGAAGAATGGTCTTGGCTATTGCATTTTCGTTATACACACGTGAGAGGAGCACAATCTGCTACTACCTCTCCCTCCTGAATATTCCTCGTCTTATTACTAATGTTAGCCACCCTCACTGGGATGACTGACTTCGAGAGGTTTACAACTGACGAAGCTATCAGTACTCCTCCTTTTGAGTTGTCTGTGTCCGGATAATCAATTAGGCCGAATCGGAATTTTCTATTTTCTGCTCCTTAGCCTGGTATTATACATTCAGTTCTTGGCGATAATGAGATGTTGGTTTTTGTAATAATTTTATGGTTGGATTCAAATTGAGTTTGTAAGCCAAAAAGAGTGATGTCTTCAAATTTTGAATGCATCTTGCTATTTTCAAAGTCCAATTTAAAGTTATTGTACTTCAGAAAATCTAGTCCCAAGAATACAGGGGTCGGTGATACCTGCTATATAGCCGTATGGTGATAGTCTATATTTCCGAAACCTTAGAGTGACGTTAGCTTTTCCATGAACCTGAATCTTGTCACCCCTCACTTTGCAGGGAAAAGCAGGGCGGCGTCCAGATCATCCTAACTTTTGAATTTTGAGCCAAATCTTTCTGATTATAGACACATTCCAGTATCAACAACCATACGGCACGAGATTTATTAATTTGTCCTATAACGTAAAGTCCCTTGTTCCGCCATTCACGCCGTAATCTGGAGAATTTTTGTGATGGGGCTTTTCATTATCTGGCAACCTCCGCCCCGCGAGATGACCATATATTAGTTTTCCTGTTTAGAAGAAGAGACGGTGTTCTCCTCCTACCTTGCTCTTGAACAGTTTCTTCTCATGTGTCCCGTTCCACCGCATCCTCAGCACTTGAAGTTGCGTTTCTCATGCTTCCAAATTCCGGCCTTTATGGTTTGCATTTCCTCTTTCAATTTCTCCATCTCCTTTATCAATCGAGATTCACATGGCTCATCTGTAGTCACTTTAGCTCCTCGGATAGAATGGCGATCTCTGCGACTGGTTTGAGTTGCGGCCTCCAATTTCAGGCCATATAACAGGGCAGATTTAAGATCTTGCACACCTGCCATTCTTACAGCCTTCTGGATTTCCCCATCTTTCGATCCATCCACGAAATATTGCAAAGAGATTACTTCGCGCACAGTTGCTGGGTGTTCAGAGAAAGCTAAGTTGGCGAGCCTTTCTACTTCGGAGACATACTCTTGCAAGCTTTTTCCGGTTTTCTGGAGTCTTGTTTTCATCTGCAGATGTGCGTAGTCCTTGGAGTATTTTTGGCCGAACCGAAGACACAGAGCATTATACAGGGAGTTCAAATTCAATCGCTCTTCGTCGGGAAGAGTCTGCAGTATTTCGGCGCGTCTCTTCTGAGGGATGGTGCTAGCTGACATGCGTTCGCCCCTTCAGTCCATCCATTGGCTTAAGAAATTATGGAAAATTGTGTCTTGTATACTTCCCAGTTGGTTTTTCCGTCATAGGTTGACAGTTTTAATGACCCTGTAAAAGCAAGCACAGGTTCTGGAAAAACAGACACAGGCACACTCTCGCTTTTGTTCTAATTTCCGCCAGCTAGAAGTTTCTTCTCAAGATCTTCCATTCGCTGTGACATAAGGCTAAAATTTTCAGCCATTCCTTCAATTTTTCCTCTACTTGCTCTTTAAATTTTCCTTCAAATTGCTTTTAATTCTTTCCTCAACTTGCTCTTTAATTCTTTCTATTTCTTCCCCTACTTTCTTCTCTACCTTTTCTTCAACTACCGCAATTTTTTCTTCAACTACGGCGATCTTTTCTTCAACTTTGAATGCTATTTTCTCTTCCACGCTATCTATTTTCTTTTCTAAATTATTTCTCAGCTCTTCTTCACCTTTCTTGGTATCTTGGCTATTCTGTACATTTTCCACACCTTTCTGCATTTCTTGCCTAGTCTCTTCCAGACATTTATGATTCTTGCTTATTCTCTTCTTGGCCGTTTTTCAAAGCATTGATGCATTCCAACAGAGCCTTCAGTTACTCGTCCATCACTCTTGTTATTGGCATAAAACACAACTCCTGACACCAAACTGTTACGTAGATCCGAGGGTTCGTGGTTTTTATGCAAAACAAACAAAGAAAATAAACAGTTCTTCAATAGCGATGCGAATTTATTATAAAAAAATCCAATCCTTTAAATACAGGATTCAGTAGCAATATTCACAGAGTAAATATCCAAAGGTCTTCACACTTTCAACAGCAATCAAACAAAATAACCAGTGTGTAAAAATACACGTAAGTAAAGATCATTCACAAGCATAGCAGAGCTAATCGCTAGTCCAAACAATCCTCACTACTCGCTGGTTTAATCCAGACTCCCCGCCGTTCCTGCGAGCATCCTATTTATAGGCGCGACAGAAACTTCCAGAAATTGAGGCGCTCGTGACATTAGTTTAGAGATCCACTACTTTCTAAAAGATTCCAGAGGGTTCCGAACTCGCCAACATGGTCGCCAATGACGCCAAAATTGTCGCCAACTTGGTCACCAAATGGTCAACAACGTTCGCCAAAAATGATGCCAACTTGGCTCTACTGCCAAGATTTCGCCAGTGTATATATATATATATATATGTATATATATATTTATAAATGTGTATATATATATTTTTTTATAAATGTTATATATATATATAAATGTTTGTTGGTTTTTTACGCTGGCATAACCAAAAATTTCCCATGGATTTATCTAAAATATTGAAAAAATTGCTTTTTACCCCAGTCAGGATCTTATGTATTTTTTTATTTTGAAATTCCTCAAAATTTTTTTAAATTTTAAATTTTTTAAGTGTTTTTGGGGGTTTTATGACGTCATACGATGCCCGATTCGCTCTGAAGGGAAAATTTAAACTTTACGCATGGATTTTTCCAATTTTTTAAAACTATTATGGTTATTTTATTGTTGCATTTTAATCTATTTTTGTTCTTTTGATACGTTGGGATTCTTTTCGCGAATAAATCTTTTTTTAAAAATTATTTTTTTCCAAAACTCAAATTTTGTTTTGTAGTTATGGGGCAACAATCGGATAGCATTATCGCGGATATTTACGACTTTACTTACATTCTACATTGTGTTTTTTTCTGTAATTTTAAGCTAAATTTATTTCTTTTTATTAAGCGGAAATGAAGTTTATATATTTGACTTCTGTACGCTACTTATTTTTTTACGAAATAGTTTCCGTTAACCATTTACCTCAAATAAAAAGACATGGCCAAATGCTGTGATATAACATTCAATGTTTGGGAAAAAAATTTTCCCCTTGGTGACATTTAATTTAACGAAATAATAAATTTTTAAAAAGAATGTTTTCTCTGTTTTAACACAACTTTTTTAAAATTTTATTTGATTCCCGTATTATATCCCTAATTTCCCCAAATTTCATGATAACTCCAAAAATTGGCCATTCCCTTTTTGCAGATGTTGTACGCGCGGAAATTGCAATCATGTGCTTCGTTTTTTACAATGTCGCCCAATAGGCTGCGATAAACTAAAAACCCCCATTTGATGTTACTTTTGAAATACAAATAGTAAAACTGTTTTTTTATTTTGATCATCAAAATATTGCACCTTATTTTGTTCTTGATTGCTTTATAAGATTATAACTTTCTTAAACAGAGAGAGATTACATTATTAATTTGTTAAAAAAATACTTGAAGTTATTATGTTTTGCTTTTATCAGGGACATAGAGCTACCGCTGTATCAATGATGCAGGGGCTCCAACAAATGTTATTACAGTTCCACTTACATGGTGCTCATATCTGAAAAAGGGCCCCAAAAGAATTCGGATACAAGGCCCACTCAGGGCTGTTTTGTAATTTCATGTTATTGTTTTAACCTACATTTTAACTGCAGTCGATCGGCTTCAGTACATAAAATTGTATTGCAGAGACTCGAACTTAGGTCATCATACTGGCCAAGCAAACGCAGAGCGAGGAGTAGTTGCTCATCAAATCAGTGAATGAGCAAAACAGACAGATGGCTCAAATACATGTTGAGGAAGCAGATGGTTAATATGATTGTAATTATTTTTTCAAATTATACTTTCGCATTTATTGTAATTATTTTTTTCAAATTATACTTTTCGCGTTGATAAAGATAGTTCAGCTCTTCTTATGTCAATTAGTGTTAGAATTGTATATAATTTTTCAATTTATTTTAAACTCGATATTTACTTCCTTGATAAAAATACTAATTTAATTTGTACAATAATGGATGTGTTTAACGTGATTTCAAAATCTCTCCACAAACGAGTAGTGTATCGCTTAAAATCTTCCACCTTTTTTTATCTCTCTCCAATGAATCTAAATTAAATTAATATATAACTTTTTTTGGTACTTATATACATATATTTTTTAGTTGGGCATTTACCTAAAATCAAAAGACATGACCAATCACTGCAATATGCATTCAATAAGGAAAAACCATTCTATCCCTGTTTGTGCAGAATAATAATACTTTTTTGCACTTGGTAGTGATTTTTTCCACGAAATAGATATTGAAGTTTCTAATATCTGGGGCAATAACATTATATAGACTCACAAAAATCTATTTTGTGTAATTTCAAAATTTTATTAGGTGTTACTGTGAAATACAAATGGGAAAATTAAGATTTTCTGATGTATATTTTGTGTTTGTTTTGATAATTATGTATTATCGCAACCATATTGGCAACATTAGCACTTAATTGTCAATTTACCGTGTATGACGCGAACAAAATCGGGGTTGATATAGTTGCAACGGTACCCAAGTACCTTTGTTTGCAACTTTTTTAAATTTCATCAAAATATTGATAATTTGTTGTTAATTGTTGGTTTTTGATAGCTTTTTATGATTAGCTGTACCCAACCACGTGATGATGATTTATTTAGCTGTACCCAACCACGTTTTCCTGTGGCTCAGTCTGGTTAAAAAGAAAGAAAAGAGAAATCACACATTTCTAATATCTTTAACCGCTTGCACTTAGAGTATGAATTTTTTTATAAAAAAATGTGGAAATATATACATTAACAAAACTTTTTTAAGCAGATTTCATTTGTAATTTGTTAAAAGAATACTTCCAAGTTATTATGGTTTTTTGGTCATGTTATGAATCTAAAATTATTTGCATTGTCTCCATAGGGGAAGTGCCAAGTTTGAAAATAAATTTAAAATGACTCTTCTTGAGGTCAAAAGGTTAATTTTACAATGCTTATGGGTAAAAATTTTGTGTTGCTTCATTGTCTGTATAAATACAGAAATTGTCTGCTGTGCCTACTTTAGAGCAGTAGAAGCTGCTATTTTTTCAGCATCATGAACCACTTAATGTATAACTTTGTAATTTGCGGTTCACTAATAGGATTGACCTCTATGTGGTGGACCACTATAGTTATATTTACATCTTTATTTAATCTTCCATACCCCTGAAAATAAGCTTCATGAAAAGCAACAATCAACAGACAGAAGTGTTTTGCCACCAAGTTTCCAAAAATTGGTTGAGGTTACCAAAAATCGCTAACCTCAGGAATTTTGTTCATTTGTTTTTTCGTTTAGTTATTTCGGTAACTAAAAGCTTTTAGTAAAGAATAATTCATGTTCTATAATATGTTATTTTGCTGTTCATCTTTTTTTAAACTGAATCTTCATATAAGTTTAAATAATATCCCAATTTTTCTGCATACCATCCAAAATTTCTCACGCATCACCAATTGGTGACTACTGCTCTGTAACACACATCAGTAATTATGTATTAGCATCACCGTAACAAAATTAGTACCATGTGCACCTTAATATCTAAGCAACAAAGATTCTAACATATTTTTTTATGAAAAAAGAAATGGATGGAAAATGGTGTGATTTGCATGGTGGTAATTTGTCTGCGGTGATGCTAATATTTAAGTACACAGATTACAAATAATTGTCCATGTGAAAAGCAGTCTGTGTCTAGATACAAGGCACTCAGTTTTACAGAGAGGCCCTTAACTTTGTTGATAGCAGTTGCTAATGCTAATTGAATTGTAATTTACAAAAATACTCCATCATTATCAATGATTGCCGGTATTTCTGCTGCAAACCATGTTTATATATTGTAATTTCCCTGGTGTATCTGGATTAAAAAATATCTTCAGCCTCTCATTGGTGTTGGATTTCTCAGGTGTATCAATTGATGACGTTTGAAGTTACATTTCATTACATTTTTATTTTTCCTTTCTTTTGTTCCTGATTTTTAAATGTTTTGGAAATTTTATATGATTTTGTTTTTAATTTCTTTCTTTTCTTTTATGCAGTTTTAAGTTTTTAAGAAATTTTGGTATGCTTTGTTTGAATTTTTTTTCTTTTTAAGTGCAATCAATTGGCTTCACTACATAAAAATAATACCTAGCGGGAATTCAAACTTAGGTCATCATACTTGCAAGGCAAAAGTACTACAACTAGTGTAATTGCACATCAAACTGAGAAAGAATGGATATCAGCAAACGAGAAAAACAGACAAAAAATGGCACAAACACATGCTGAGGGCGCAGCAGAGCAACATGCAGCCAGACTTTGCGAGCACATCATCCCTGTTTTACAATATCAGAAAGATGTTAACCAGAAACAGCACATCTGCTTCAAACATGACTTTGTGGTGAGCAATCACACAAAAACACTCACCTTGCATTCCTGTACAACCCAGTGGAAGATTCTAGGTTCAGGCAACATGTTCTCATCTACACAATGATGGAAGTGTATTTTTATGGCAATGCTCTGGAATTTAAGAAAGAAATAAAAGAAATGTTTTGTACCACTGAACAAATTAAACTGCCTCAAATCGGAGAACCACAGAGACATTAAAAATTTTGCTTACTAGATATACTGCGGAATTGAAACATTTTCTATATAACATCAGGAAAAACAATTCATGTTTCCAAGTGACATTGTTTAGGTAAATGTGCATTTGTGAACACACCTATGTGATTTAATAGAAATATCCATAAGTATTGTAAAACCAACCCATTGCCTTCAAGGAATCCAGAGTAGAGCCATTTAAAATTTATCTTCAAACTTGAGGTCTGCACTTTAAGAACAATGTAAATAAATTTAGGTTCATAACATAAAGACAAAAATTAGCCGTAATAACTTCAAGCATTTGGTTAACAAATTATAAATGATAACAGTTAAGGAAAGTTTTGCGTATATATATTTATACATTTTTTTTTATAAAAGATCATACCTGCAATCCAAATGTTTCAACATACTGAAAACATGTGCTTTCTGTTTAACAAGACTGAGCCACAGCAACGCGTGGCAGGATACAGCTAGTATATATATATATATATATATATATATATATATATATATATATATATATATATATATATATATATATATATACTGCTTTTTATTTATCTGTGAATTTTAAGTCTAAATTCTAGGTCATAAATCCATATAATTGTAATTTTTTGAGTGTTATCGTTCAAAAATCTGTACATTTAAAAATATTAAATGAGTTTTATAAAACTTTTATTTTTTTCGATAAAAGGGGATACTACTATCCCTAAGGCGTTTATTTTGTTCAAGATAGTCTTAAAATTATTTTTCTACATTTACTTTCTTATATTTCTTTAATACTCAGTTGTAAGGTATTCGCCCGTGGGTGATATCTTACTTCTAAGTTATCTTCGTGACCTAAAGTTGTGGGAGTGAATGAAGAATCAGGCGTTGCCATGATCTTAAAATGTCTTTATTAAGACCTAAACTTAAACACTGACAATGATAATATTTATATTATAACTTATATAGCGGATCTGCTGAGGTGAGAAAACACACAATACGTGTTAGCAAATAAGCGCGACTTTGAGCACTATATTCCCGCTTATTCCTAAAAAAAAAATCTCAACTTATACACATTCCTAATAGATAACAGAATTTTCCAACCTTAATCTCTTGATAACCGCAATCCTCTCGGATCCTAAATATCTTTTATCTCGCGTGGAATAGTATCCACCTTGACTTGATCGCACTGTCACGGATAGCTTCATACTCAATAATGGCTTTCTTCTTTTCCTTCAGTTCACACACACACGCGCTTAAACTCAGACGAACAGAAACGCTTACGTTAAACTTCTGCTATTCAAAAGGTTTCCCATTTGCATATTCACGCTTCGCATCTGGATTTGGTTTGAAAGAATTTGCTTTTTTCGTTCCCAAAGAACACAAGAGGAGTTTTTAGTGGAAAACGCGATGAGCCCGTCATACAGTGGTCTTGAAGAAATATGTTATCCTTATCCCTCTAAGACTCGAAATATTTTTATCTTTAAATATTACATTTTTCTTGCTGTTAATACTATACTAAAAGCTCAATGACACTGGAAAAAATAAAAATAAAAAATTGCTACCTCCCTGGAACGTAGAGTGTTCCATCAAGAACGTGCGACATATTGTCTACTATAAATTTTAATAGGAACTAGTGTTCTAGTTATTTTTTTAAAAACTGTCAAAGTTATAAATTTTAGTTTTTGAATTTTTTTTTTTAGATAAACAACAAAAAAATAAATGATTAAAATTCAGTTAAGATATATATTGTTCATCATTAGAAAGATAACGGGTTTTCCAATAAGGACTTGACAACTTTTTTTCAAAATAAAATGAAAACCATTTGAGATATTTCAAAAACTTTATTATCGGGTTGAAGTACATTCAAAACATTTATGAATGGAACTCGACTTCGCTCATATGGCCACCGCGGGCACGTTTGCAGCGGTCGATTCTTTGGACCCAATTTTCCATGACTCGGCCACACATTTCGGCCAAAATGGCTGCTATTTCGCGTTCAATGTTGGCTTTGAGCTCTTCCAATGTCGTCGGCTTATTAGCATAGACCAATGGCTTGACGTAGCCCCAAAGAAAAAAATTTAGAGGCGTTAAATCGCATGAACGAGGCGGCCAATCGACTGGTCCATTTCTTGAGATAACACGCTCATCAAACTTGTTCTTCAATAAATCGTTTGTAACGTGTGATGTGTGGCTTGTGGTGCCATTCTGTTGAAACCACATGCTGTCCAAGTCCATATATTCCAATTCGGGCGAAATATAATCGATAATCATGGCGCGATAACGATCATCATTCACAGTAACGTGGCGACCACTATCGTCGACGAAAAAATATGGCCCTATGACGCCGTCGGCATGCAAACCGCACCAAACAGTTATCTTTTGTGGATGTGAAGTGGTTTTTCATTATAAGAACATGTGGATTTTCACCCGCCCAATACCGCATATTTTGTTTATTGACAAACCCATTAAGCCAGAAATGAGCTTCGTCACTGAAGATGATTTTGCGATGAAATATTGATAATCTTGGCGCATCTTTTCCAGAGCCCAATCGGAGAACGTACGTCGCTTCGAATGGTCCATCAGCTGCAATTCTTGAGTGAGCCTGATCTTGTATGGGTGTAAAGTAAGATCCTTACGCGCGCAAAACTCGCCATAAAGTGGTCATGGCGATGCTCAACTCTGGAGAATGCCGTGGAATTGATTAATTTGGATCCTTTGCTACGGATGTTTCAACGACAGCGATATATTCGACACTTCGACCAACCCGTAGTCTCACTAGCACGGTAACATCACGCAACGAATATGTAGACTCAAACTTTTTCACTAAACTTGTTACTGCCTGTCTACTAGAGCGAGAATTACAACCGAAAATCGGAGTTAACGCTCTTAAAGTAGCGGCCACCGACTCCAAATTTCTGTAGTAAATTTTTAAGATTTGCAGACGTTGTTCGTTCGTGTACTTCACCATGATGAAAAGGTTATGTTTACTGAATAAACTGACAGTCACAGTTCGATGTTAAGTGAAAAGGAGCGTTCACAAACTAAATTCAAAATTGTCAAGTCCCTTTTGGAAAACCCCTTATTACTAAAAATTTATTGAGAAACACATATGCAAAATTAAGTATAAAACAAAATTTGATATTAACAAAAATTTTAAAACAACTTGTTAGTATTTTAATTTTTTAAAAGAATCTGTTTCATAATACAATTTGAAAAAAATCAATAATTACTTTTGAAACTATTGTCTACAAAATATTTTCGAAGGGTATTATGTATCCTTAATTGTAATATCTCCTCATCAAATTGATCCATTATTTATAAGGATATACTTAGCTTTATACCTACCTTTTTGACTTTATTTCTTGATTTGATAATGTAAATTTAATGCATCGTTTTTATTTTGTCATTCATGTTTATGTTAATCCGAAGTCCAGTGGGTGGGAGGTGGTTCATCGCGCTTTCACACCACAGGTCCAAGGTTCAAACCCCGAGCTAGACAAGGTCGACTCAGCCTTTCATCCTTTCAGTAGGTCGATAAATGTGTACCAATCTTGCTTGGTAACTTAACACTGGGGATTTTCGCGTCAGACTGACCTCCAGATCGCAACTGCTCATGCACCTCAGGGCCCCAAATCCCTACTAATACTGAAATGGGCACAGAAGAGGTCTTGGCCCTCGTAGGCTGTTGCGCCACTGAGGTAAGTTATATGTTAATCCACTTTCCTGAATTTGAAGCAAAATTAGATTTGAAAGCTCTTAATTGAAAATAATTAACGCCTTATTTAAAAATTTTAAAAAAAAAATTGCAAGAAAATTTTTAAATAAATTTACTGTTTTTCATTTGTAAACCATGTTTTTTACTTGACATATGAAATCCGAAGTCACTAATTTGCTTATTATTTTAATTGATAATTATTTCAATACATGAAAGCTTCTATAGAGCGTTATGTCCACCGAATATGGCTAGAAACTTGGGATGAGCGAGACATTAACAAGCTACATCATATTCATTACTCATTGGACAACGGAACCGGTACAAAGTTCCGATGTCCACATGACATGACTTCGTATCTTGTATAATACATTAACATTGTCTGCTGGGAGAGAGTTCTTCACTATGTCACTTTGGCCGATGGGACCTTTCTGTTTAACATGTTTTAAAGGAATCTCCTCATTACTCATCCCCAACAACCCCACCTTTTTTAAAACAAATCTTTTAACTTTGATTTGGTGGTCGAAAACCCCATCGAATAGAGTTATTTTATAGATTTTATTATGTATCTAATTTGGTCATTTTTCTATGAATTTCTATGAATTGGCTTCGTAAGAACCATGAACACTTGAGCGTTGATACATTTCTAATAAAATATTACTAAAATGCATTTTAATCCTTTTCTGACTTCTCTCACACACACACATGCACTTACACACGCATACAACACACACACACACATATTAACTACTAATTAACTACTAATTACATATTAACTACTACACACATATAACTACAGATTTACATTTTGCTTAAGTATGATGAAGTCGTTCTGGCTGAAAAAATAGAGGCTTGATCGGATCACATCATTTATTTATGTTGACATTAGGACAGTTTTTTGAGCATGCTCCACGTACAAATACTAAAATGCAAGAGACTGAATTTGTGACGGGCATTTATCGGTATTTTTACTAATTACCCTCTTGGAAGTTCTTTGGGGCCAGAATGACAATTCTTTCCAAACAATCCAAGAAGAGAGTGTGTTTGTGCAAATTAGGAATCATATATATTGGAATGTTAGCATGTGCGACGATCGCTAAGTGAAACTCTGAGCGCTACGTGGAGAAGTAATTATAGAAGGGAAGTGAGATAAAGTCTAGGCGAAGAGTCTTAATTTTGTGAGCCGGTCTAACTGTGCTACTGAAGATAAGCAAAAGTGAGTCCGAGACCAAAGGAGTATTGTCTTAGCCCGTGCAAGTCAGATGGAAAGCTAAATTAATGTTATATGGAACGTGGCTGTTTACCCGGAAAATAGTGTTAAGTTTGTTCATTTAAGCTTTAAGGATTGAGCGGATACTATTAAGACAGGAAATGATCTATAAAGATAGATTTAGTGGTTAACTGCGTTATTTATCAGTAATACGTTTTGTGTTGTTTCACTCTTGATCATTATCCTCCTAGACTAGTATTGTTGTTGTATTGTATATACATTAAGATCATAATAAACTATTTTTATTATTTCAGAATTTAGTGGTTCCTCTTTCGTTCCCTCAGACGTAGGTCGCGTGGATAGTGGAAAGAGGGTATCCCCATCAGTGGGGATATCACAATATATAAGAAGAACCAGGTTTCTATACATAGGGAAGAAGAGGTAAAAACGTATTATAAAAATGACAGTCATGAGTTTCCGCGAAGGGAATAATTAGTGATAATTCATGGTTGTTTTGAGAACATTGAAACTCAGTTAATAAGACACGTGGAAGCAATTACTTCTGTAATCGTCTATAAATCTATTAAAAATTCAAGGCTTTGAGAATCAGAATAATGAATATACCAAAGTAATGCTTTTAATATTTTAGAAAAAGATAAAATGAGACGCGTTTCGAAATGGGATATTCGGATTTATGAATTAGTTGTTATAAATAAAGAAGTTTCGAATTTAGAATAGGCATTAATTTAAATTATTACATGTATATGTGTTTTTATGTACATGTGTATGTATATACATAATTTTACACTTTTGATATTTTAATGATTGCTTTTTATAGTTTTAATCCCACCATAATCTCTCCGGGAAATTAATTGGGAGAACCTGTTTCTTTCTTAGATGCAAATTGACTAACAGGCTACATGCGTTTTCTTTGTCTCAGTGTGTTCCCATCTCTTTATGTTCCAGTATCGTTTCGTGATGTGCTTCTCCAATAAAAATATTTGATATTGTACCACCTTGTTGAAAGTGGACTCTTAAAGTTCTCTTCATCACACACACATTGTTACAGATTGTTTGGCGCAGTTAAGCCAAAATTGACTCTTAGCCATAAACCCCGACACTCACTCAACCTTTAATTTAATAAACATTTTTTTCTCTTAAATATTTATTTAATTTGATTTTAATCATTTACACCAATACTTAAGATCGATGATTGAATTAATTTATATTTTTTTTTCAGGTGATCTAGCGAATGCCATTACAGAAATAAAACGGATATTCGTTTTTGAGTTTATCATTCCAAGTTCGAATGGTTTCGTCCATTGCATATTCTGTAAAAGAAAAATGGCTACACAACTCAGTATTTTATTGATGTATGTGTATGAGTGAGTGAATTTGGATTTTAATGGGAAGGGCAGCAGTAAGTCGAATTTTTTGATTGTAAATTAATTTAAGGGTAATAATTTCTGAATTTAAATTTTTAACGAAAAAAAAATTTAATACTAATAGAATATTCACACGTTTGTAAAAAATTTGATTATAATTGAAAAACTGTTACTAATAAAGCATTCCGATTTTAATGATAATTTTATGAGATTTTTTACATGATAATCCAGAAGAAAGTAATAAATTCCCTAGTTTCACTTTTTTTATGATTAAATGAAAATTCAGAGACTTAGAGAATTTTATTTAAAAGCAAAATATGGAATAAGCGAATTATTCGGAAAAAGTAAGTCGAATAAGGTGTGTCAAAATTGAAGTGAAATTTAAACTATGATTTTCTACAAAACGAAAAATTAAATCTGTTCCATAAAGAATCGTTTAAAAATTTAATTCTTGAAAAATATTCAAAAAAGAATATTCGTAAATTTAACGAGATTTTTTTTATCTATAAAATCCCGTAGATTCTTGTAATTCCCTAGGGAGTTGTCCCAAAATTCTGTTTATATATAGAGAGAGAAAGAGATAGTGAGAGAGCGAGAGAATCTTTATTTAAAAGAAAAAACCTGCTTAAGGAGTTTCGTCTGCAAGACTTATAGTTCAAAATGAGGTACGTTGGGTGTTTTGCGAGGGCAAACTTCTGAAATCCTTATCGATTTCCACAAAACTCAGTCCAAATACAGCTCTGTTCCATAAAAGAATCATGTTTGCCAAATTTAAATTCTGTAGATCAAATAAATCAAAACAAGAATTCTTGTTTGTAACTTCCTCGAAATACCCCCTTGGGGATGTACTTTCACAAAAACGCGGCCGCGGTAGCTTAGTGGTCAAGGGTAAAGGACTCATGACTGTTATGTTATGAGTCTAACCTTGTGCCACTGAATCCCTAACATGCAGAGAGGGTCGATACGCGTGAAATATGTCGAGGCTCAAACGTCCTTCCGAAGGTTCGGAAGTTAGGAGAGGAGGGTGCAAGCTCAGGTATAGTCCTCGTCACTTGACAATGGCTCGAAATTACGAGGTCCGTCACCAATAGCCCGTGTGCAGCCATACAGAGAGTGTGACGTAAATATAACTATTTCTCTAACTATATTCAAAAAACCTTTCTTAGCGTATGTCTCTACTCAACAACAACAAAAAAACCACCATATATTAGCTAAGTTTCCAGTCATTAAATCTAATAGTTAAAAATGGAAATTTTTTTTTTGTCTGTAAGGACTCTGTGACACTCCTTACGAAACGAATTTTGCAAAACCCGTTCCAAGCGGAGTTCTGCTTTACAAAAGTAACTTGTTTATCAATTTTCCAGTATCAATGTCTGATAGTTACAAAACTAGAATTTTTGTCGGTAATGCCCCACAACCCTCTTAGGGGTGACTTTCTCAAAACTCTATTCTTAGATGATTTCTACTCAATTAAAGGAACTTGTCTTGAAAATTTCGGAATGGAAATTTTACGGAATTTTTTCTGTAGGTCTATTAGTTCTGGATGTTTCGTGAGGAGTGAAAGAGTCTGCTTTCTCCTTTGTGCATTGATAGAAAAAGTAAACAAAATGAATAATATAATTTTCTTAAGTTAAGTAAGAGTTATATAATTTTTGTATTTAATTCTCGGGCTGAATATTCTAAATGAGATCACGTTTAGTATGATTAAAAATTCTGCTTAATGTAGCAGCCAAGTGTGAAGAGTTGCTCGCAACATTTAATGTTATAGTGAAAATGATCATTACCAATATAAGCCATGTGTCATAAATAATGACTGTAATTTATTGTTGGTTTGATGCTGTCGTTGTACGCTCATGCTCGACCCCGTTCCAAGTCTATGGATTTTGATGATGCAAGAAATCGACAGCGTTCATGTCTTATTGCTTCATGTAAAAGATCCCTTGAGTACCTGTTTGGCTTGAGGGCTGACGGCAAAATTATAAAAAATGAAGAGGTTCACTACCTTTAAAAGGGCAAAAAATTATGCAACCAAACAGTGCATATTTGACCAAAAAGGGGGAATCCCAAGATTTAAATTGTTTTTTTCATTTTAAAGTATTTTTTTCCCCAACAATATTTTTAAGACGGGTATTTTGAAACTTTCATTTACTGTACAATGTCCTTTTGATTTCACGAAACCGCTTAAAAAACTGGTGGATGCGTTTCGGTAACCGTCACAGATAAATTGTATCACTGGTTTGAATTTTGCGGATGTTTACAAGAGTAAACATCAACCGCGCGAGGTCTTGAAGAGATTCTTTTGAAAGAATTCCTGAAGACAGCGACAAGAAATCATTTTTGAAAATTTGAAAGCATTGTCAAGTGGAAATGAAAAATATATTTCACCACAATTTAATGAGATATTTTATGCTACTAAGATCGTAAAAAAATGTAAGCATTTTTTTCTGCAACGAAAAATTATTCATATGATAAAACTTTTTTCAGAAGTTATGGAGTCTTACAAAGGTAAATTGGAAATGAATATGTATATTTTTAACCAAGGTTTTCGTAATTAATTCTAAGAATAGTCTCAAAATTAATTTTATTAGAACATTTGATCAAGAATTGGAGAGCAAAAAATGAATTCATATAAATAGTAATGCATTAAATATTTATACATTTTGAATTTCGATAGAGTTTGTGTAATTAAAAAGATGTAAATCAAATTTAGAACACTTAACACCAATTTTAACTAAGAAAAATTAATTTTTAAACTATTTAGCGCTGTATTGAAATACTCTTGTTAGAGAAATTTTTTGAATATTTCTGAACTATTGAAGAAAAATTATATTTTAGAACTAAATTTAAAAACAGAATGCTGTCATTACTTTTCAAAATAAGAAAGAACTAAAATAAACCCCAAATAATTGAA